>VYXC01000690.1:713960-763468 GCA_013397175.1 Platysteira castanea
AAGAAGAAGAAAAAACTCAAATGATGTAAGAATGAATCTCAACTCCCACCTCCAGCATCCAAAACCAGTGAAAGAGAGCATCACGTTAGATCAGGACCCAGCAACAGCCACGATGCTGCTCAGCCCCGGTGACATCAAACAAAACCGGAGAGGGGCTGGCGGGAGAGGTGCTTCTGATGGCATTTATGGGCCTCTCGGCTATCGGGAGGAACAATCTCCTCGTAAAAGCCCAGTGAAACCCTGTAGCAACACCCTGCGATAACCACATGAAAGCCCGGGTCCTGCCTGGTGGCCTTTTGTCGGGGAGCTGCCGGGGCAGCGTGGAATGTCGCACGCAGCAGCCAAGCAGCCCAGGTTGCGTCCTCGCTCCTCCCCGGGCTGCTCCTGGAGAAAACAGGGTATTTAAGCAGGCAGAACAATGCTATTTATATCCTAAAGTGTTCTTTTACGCTTGGGAGCTGAGACTGTAGCCTCGGCATCAAAGATAACTTCGTAATAGCCTTTTAGTGGAAATAACCCTTATTTACAAGAAAGTTCTGTCGCTAGGCTGAGATGTAAAACAGGAGCAGTAGATATTACTCATAACACACTGGAAGAGTTTATTCCATACATGGCCTTTTCATAAGCTTCTAAAAGCAGCAATTTCAGGTTAGAAATCATGGAGAAAATCTTGGACTCATTGAATTTGGCACAACCAATTTCCTTACCCGTGTTATGAAGAACATATTAGCTTATGAAAGCCCAGCAGATTTTTAAATCTAATTTCTTTTTCATCATTTATTCCATTTTGATTACCTTCTGTAGAGTTGGACAGTGCAAGCAGGTTGGTGTCTTTTCTGCTACTGGATAATTTAACTGTACCATTCCTATGCCTAAGAACACTGAAGACAACTACATGTTCTTTCAATTTCCTAAAAATAAAATAAAATAAAATAAAATACCCACAACAAAAAGCAGCAAAACCAAATAGCCTTTATCCCCAGTGCCAAACTAGTTACATTATTCTCTACGTCCTCCTCATGACTTCTCTAAAGTGACCAAAACTGGCACAGTTAAATTATCTTGTGTTTTTCCTTCCAGCAGGGAAATGCTGTCCAGAGAAAAGAAGTATAAATACCATAGATGGAGTAAGTTATTGAAACACCACTATCATTTTATCTCTGTAGTATTACCCATCTTTGTTCCTTCCCTCTTTCTTTGCATTCAACTACAGGAGCAGAGTTTTGTATTTAAAAAAAAAAAAAAGATTCTGTTTTAATTTAATTAGCACAGGAATGAACCCAGAAGACAGGGAATACCAACAGTTATACAGCAGATATACCACACAGTAAATACATCACAGGTCCAACCAAATATGCCACATAATACACCTTTTTTAAAGTACCTAAGTTATATATTTTTCTTATTTTTGCACAACTACAATCAGGTTGTCAAGTTAAGAAAACAAGGAAATACTAAAATCTGTGTGGTTTGGTTGGAGGGTTTGCAACCTCAGACAAGGAGCAAAAGTTATGTAAAGGGCCGGGCACAAAGTTCTCCCGAGTAAAACGCACCATCTAGAGGTGGCCGCCGCTTCTGCAAGTGCTCCTCAATAAAATGCAGGCAGAAGTGACTAGACCGCTGACCGAGAAGGAAAATCACCTTGATAGAGCCAACAAAGTGCCTTAATCAGAACCTCTGCATTCTTCGAAATGAATATTTCCGAGGGAGTTTCTAAAAAAAAGCCCTTCTGCACCAAGTCAAATAAGGCTCCTGTTTTCAAAGGCCTTTCAGAAAGAGAACCAGGTCACTGCTCGTGCCTCGAACGTCTGAAGGTCACAGGAGGATGTGCTTTGCTCTGGGGGCTGTGGCAGGTAGGGATGCACCAATGTCTCTGCCGACATGCTCTTGCTTTCAGGTTATAGCTCTGCAAAGATTTATCCAAAGGGGTGCAAGTATGATAGGATGGCATATAGGGAAATGGTCTTCCTAAAGGAAAGAATAAATCCATAAACTGTGAAATTCCCCATGAAGACAGAAAGGATGGCGTAGGTGCTGCAGGGATTACTGGGGGAGTGGCAAAGCATTTCCCCTGGTCTGGAAGCAGAGAGGAGCCTCAGTTCCAGCCCATGGAGAATCATTCTCTGCCCTGGTGACATTTCAGCCAGTTTTTGAGGGTCTCCAGGTTTTCTAGAGCCCCAGAAAGAGGATGCAGAGAGCTGAAGTCCAGCTTTTCCCGGTATTGGGGATGTAGCTGATATACATTAAATAATGAATCACTGGTGTTTGCTTTATTTTCTCTGTTATAAAGCAGGGTGGCCACGAAACCCAAAAGGTGAGGATGGGAAATATTGCACTTCACACTCCCTCCCACCCACCATAGTGGAATATTCCTCTACCAATCTAATTGCAGGAACTGTCTGTAAACAAAAACCTGGTTTGAAACTCCCATATAAATAGCAATCACAACATCTTCCGCCATTTTAATGAACCCTGTTTTCTTCGTGTCAATCCATCTCAGGAATGTTGGAATCAGAACATTTCCCCGGTGACAGCTTCATCCTTTAAACTCCGCAGATGAGAGAGCACGTGGAACAAGCTGTGCTGAGGCAGGATTAAGAGTTACCAGGGTGACACTTTGTAGTTTGGAGGATGCTGACAAGGAGCCTCGCAAAAGCACAAGACCTTCACTGGAGCTGAAGCAACACAGAGACCCAATTTGCCTCAGCTGTCACTGAAGTGGCAAAGAAGATTGTAAATTCCCCCTCCCCAGCTCTTTGATACTATTACCTGTGCATTACACCTGAATTCCTAGGGGCAGGATGTGGACCCTGGCACCAGGGATTTACCTTGAGAAGAGGGATGCTCCACACCTCCACCTTGGGAGTGCTGAAGGTCTTCACTTTCCCTTCTACCAAGGTCTCCAACATGTTTCTTCCCACTGAGAAGGAGAAATAACTGTGGCAGCAGAAGCCTTTAGCAGTTTTTAATTTGCCCACCATTGGTTGACTATGTCAGGTTTCTTTCCCTTTTTCTGCAGGTGCAAATGAATTCATTAAAATTTTCAGGGAGGACTCTTGTTGCCCTGGTTTTTGTCAGCCTTCTGTTTTTAACCTTGGAGTCAGATTCTTTCTCACACAGTTTCATGTAAATAATAGCCAGTGTTTACTTAACGGTATTTTCTGTTTTTCATTCCTTTTGTGATATGACAACTTTAATGAGCACCTTTCTTCTCCAGTGGGATTGAGAAGGAAGTGACATGCTCTCCAATCCCTTGTGGAGTTGGGACATGTATAAAAATGAAATAATGTAAATAAATCCATGCATTTTCCTTCTTTCTGCTGAACCTGGCAGGTGCGAGAGCATCTTTATTGTGTCTCCCCAGACACAGACTCTGGTGATTCACCGGGCATTTCAGGTGTCCACATATTTGCACTAATCAGGCGATTCTCAATGGTCCACTGAATGCTGGAACCCAGTAACAAAACTTCAAGATCTGTCTCAGAAATGACTTGCCTAAACTTTGCCCCTTTAAGCCTTCCCTGCCCTAGTCCACGAATTCCTTGCTCAATTGCAGATCCAGGCCCAGCATTAGCAGACACCATACACGGCCAATGGACAAGTAGATCCCCCAGCCTGGAAAGCTGTCCCACATCTAGAGAGATTTATTTCTGATGTTTTTTCAAGAAAGTTAAAAGCAGAGATTCAGTATCTACTGTCCTCAACGATGAAATAATAAAAATTTAGGTGTACGGTTGCAGCAAGAAAGCAGTTAAACTGTTAGTAAGAGATGACAAGGCGCTGAGAGCTGGACATTTGGCTGGACACCCACAGTGGACCCCTGGGAGCCTGTTTAGTCCGGCCGCCTGGCTCCGGCTGGTGCAGCAGCGCAGCTCCGTGTGGACGTCAGTGTCACTTGGGGTTTTTAGGACAACAGTGACATCAAAAGGAAAAAAAGCCTCATAAACCACAGGAAGGTACCTCTTCCCAGAAGTATAGTGGTTTCCCTCATAAAAGAACAGCAGGTGTTAGAGTGTCACTGAGGGACTTGACTTTGACCACAAAGCCAAGAAAACGTAAGTGCCTTTAGTAAATCTCAGCTTCTCAGTGACCTCTGACAGAGCAAATCTGCCAAGGCTAAATTGGCTGACTTTTAGGCCAAAGGCAATGATTTATCTGTGTTGGTTAGGCTCAAATCCTGGAGGCTTTATTGAGATTAGAAGAAAACTTACTCAGCAGAGAGCAAAGCAGCAGCCAAAATTTGGCCTTTCTGAGGGCAGGGAGGTATGGGGTTGCAGGAAGGCTTTGGGAAGGGTGAGACAGAGCAGCGAAGGGATTGCAGGTCGGTGTGGTACATCTGTGCCCTGATCCCAGCTTTGTGGGGCTTGTGCCAAGTTCTAGTCCTTCCCATGCAAGAGCTTTGGTTGGGAGGGGTCCTGAGGGGCAAACACAGAGGTGGGAGCTGTGCTGCCTTGTGTGAAGCAGCAGATCCCTGCAAAACTCCCAGTGCTGCAGCACTGGGTGAAATATAAATGTGTGTGTGTCAGGGAGGGAGAGGGAGAGAAGAACGCCTGGGGAGATGAGAAAGGCTGAAATGAGTCACTCCTCGTCTCTTTTGTCTAATTTGGTAGATAATACAGGGTGTGATGCTTCACTGCCTCCTCGCTGAGTTCCAGGCAGTCAATGAAAGGATCCAGCTGGATCCAGCCCTTATATGGTGCAAAATGAGGCCGGGAGAAGCAGGCACAGGGACGCGCAGGCTGCGGGCGCCTCGGCCCTGAGGTGAGATGTTCTTCTGCTGGGCAAAGGTTTACGAGTTGTGACACGAGGTCAAAACTGGAGATGTTCCACTCAAAAGTAGTGTTATGAAGTGGCATTCGACATTTTATATAAACACAAGCCCAGCCACGGTGCGGTAACAGCAGCAGGTGATGGCAAAAACGGTAAATCCAGAAATTCCTTGTGGGAAGTAAAACACCCAGGGCTGTGCTGGGAGCGCGGGATGAGCCCCAGCAGAGCGGTCCCAGCCGGGAGGAGGACAACGATGCCAAGGAAAGGGGATAAGGAGAGCAATGCTGGGAACTCCCTACGCGGGGTTTGGCTCCCCACTAAACGGAGCTTTGTTCTCCGAGCAGGATTTGGGTCCCTGAGCTTGACTTTACTTCCCAAGCCTGGCTTTGCTCCCTGGGCGAGACTCAGCTCCCCGAGCTTGCCTTTGCTCCCCGAGCGGGTCTTGGCTCCTTAAACCGGGCTTTGCTCCCTGAGGCGGGCTCTGCTTCGTGAGGCGGGCTCACATTCCCGCGCACGAATTTGGCGGGAGCCGCCGGGAGCCCGGCAGGGGGCGTCGCAGCGCACGGGCGCGGGGCAGNAACCGCTTTCTGGCGCGGGAACTGGCGGAGCTGCGGGAGCAGGAGCTGATCGGGCTCCGGGTGCCCGAGCAGGAGCTGGCCTGGCTGCGGATGCAGCTGGAGGAGCTGAGCCGGGCGAAGCTGGAGGCGGAGCTGGAGCGGGACGGGCTGCGGCGGGAGCTGGAGGAGCTGCGGGCGCTGGGCGCGGAGGTGCTGGGGATGCGGCGGCGCCTGGAGCCCGAGCTGGCCGGGCAGCAGGCGCTGCTGGAGAGGCTGCGGGGCGAGTGCGTGGCCCTGGAGGAGCTGCTGCTGGAGCTGCAGGCCGAGCACGGGCACATGGCGGAGCGGCAGCGGCGGGAGGCGGTGGAGATGCGGGAGCTGCGGATGAACCTGGCCGCCTTGCCGCCCCCCTTGGCTGGGCTGAGCTTGGAGGAGCTGGAGGAGACCTACGAGATGCTGCTCAGCCAGAGCTGCCAGGAAACCCTGCTGCGCTACCAGGAGCAGATCCAGGTGCTGCAGGAGCAGGAGGCGCAGCGCAACCGGGAGAACCTGGAGCTGCTGCGGGAGGAGAGCCGGCAGTGCCGGCAGCACCTGGAGGATCTCCACCGCCAGGGCCAGGAGCTGTGCGCGCTGAGGGAGCGGCTGGAGCAGGAGCTGCTGGCCCTGCAGGACCGCCACGGCGCCGAGCTGGAGGAGTACCAGGTGGGTGGCACATGTCCCCCCGTCCCGGGACTCTCCCGCTGCCTTCCCGCCTCCCGGCGTCCTGTTTTGGGGTTCCTTTGAGACTCCTTCTGCCACTCGCGTCTTCCTTTCAGTTCTGGTCCATCGCGCGATGTGAGCCCAGTTTCCCCTCTGCTCCCTCCTCCCTCTGCTCCGGGCGGTGCTGAAACCGCTCTGACTCGGTGTGGTCCAGGCTTTGCCTCTTGGCAGTGGGCTTTCCCCACGCTGGAAGAGAAGGTGGCCCAGCAGGAGCCTTTTGCTGCCGAGCCCTTCTCTGTGTGGGGCAGGGAGTCCCTTGGAGCCCGCCGGGGAGTCTGGGGAGAGCTGGGCGCGAAGGGTGTGAATCAGAAGGGAGACAGTGACCCTGAGGACATCATCCCGGTGACAGGTGCTCCCTTCCCAACCTGCCCTCGGCAAGTGCCCAAGAGCACGGAGCTGGCACACGGGCTTGCCAGGGCTCCTGGCAGGGTTGGCAGGAGCGCCTGGGACACGGAGCAGTGCCTGGGAGCAAACGAACCGAGTCCCGGGGCCGTGGGACGCGGCTCGTCCCGTCCAGCTTGAGGCTTTGAGGATGGCCTGTCCCAGTCAGAGAAATAATCTGAAATTTCTTCCTGTTTTACACGCATTCCTTTGAGCCTCAGGTTCCCAGCGCAGTTAAAAAAACTTTGAGTTATTTAAAGGCAAGAAGATGTTGGAGGTGGATGTTGGTGTTGTCAAACAGGGGGTTACAGCATCTGCAGCTGGGGATTTGTTTGCTGTCAGGATGATGTTTGGTGTAATGTGCAGTCCCCCTGTGCGTGGGAAGGGATCAGCTCCTGCCGGAACAGCGGAGTATCCGCTCATCCAGCTCGGAGGGGAGAGCACACATTAGATCGCGCAGCCCATCGATCCCTTTCCTGAGGGCGACATTTCTTTTGTTCGCTGTTAGACCCTTTATTAACACCCTGCTGGAGCTCGGTGTGTGCCTGAACCCCATGTGCTTTGTCCAACTTTGTGTCCAGCAGCCCTGGTAGATTATGGAGATGTTGGCAACTGGAAAGGGACTGGGACCTGTTGCTGTGTGTGTGTCTGGTTTTTGTACTCTACTAGATTGTCTGGAAGTTGCATAGTTTGCAGATGCTGTGAACTGAGACAGATTAGGTATGTAAGAAGGAATCAGAAAGGCTCTTAACTTTTAAATATTTTTTTTTCCATTTTTGACAGGACAGTTCCTTCTTCCAATCACATATGTAAACATTTCCAAAGCTCTAGAAGATGTTGTATGTAAATCTCTCATTAATTAGATCTATCCAACAGTCAAAACCAGGTGAAAATGTAAAGAAGAAAGAAACCTCTTCATTTTTTTCCATTTTATATTTAAAGTTTCTTTGATTTTTGAAATATGGCCTCCTTGCTGTCTATATTTTTATTAGGGATTTATAATGAAAGTCATCATTGCTCAAAGTGAAAACCTCTAAATATGGAGTAAAGAGAGCATTTTGTATATCTCACTATCCATGTCCAAGTTTTCCTTCTAAAGCCAGTTAAAATGGCTTTTATTTAACTTTTCCAGCCCAGCAAAGTGTCTTTAAACCAGTTATCTCTGTATCTGGTTGTATTTTTAAAATTTTATTCAGAAGAGCAATTGGAGCAACCCACTGTAGATGACAGCAATCTGTTGATGAAGTCAGATAATCAATGGATGCCCTTGAATTGTCCTGATGCGATGCTCCAAAATGGATTCTTTTGGCACTAACATCACAGACTTCTCTATTACTCTCATGAACATTTGGCATCTTTAGATTTTACAGGAAAAGTAGTTTCAAATCTTAGTAATACAAGAAGAAGAAAAAGGTGTTGAAAATATCTGACCATTATCACCAGAGATTAAATATTATCTAGATATATATTCAAAGATATCATAAGGTTTATTAATTCCAAGTGGTCTTATGCTTAGATTTTAATGAGAAAGGCCTTTTTGCAGTTGCCAGTCTCTTGTACATGAGAAATAAAACGTTTTACTTATATCCAGGAAGAAAAATTACAGAATGTGTAGGAGCAGCTGTTTCAGGTTTCGTTCTTGTGGTCAAAGCTTTTTTTTTCCTCACTCATTTCTCTTACTGGCTAAAGTATGTTCAGCTTGGGTTTTAAACTGCTCTTTAAAGAGCATCAATTCCATGCTTATTTATTGTAGAGTGTCATGTAGAAATGATATGTATGTACAGATTAAAGTCAAGTTATTATTGTTCGCTGCAGCTGCAATGGCAATTAGATTTATTCACATTTTCCATATATCATCCAGTTGCCTTATATGTTCATCTTTGCCTCCTGAACTGCCCTTACCCTCAGCGAAGCTTTCAGCACTGTTAAATAGAAATAAGTAATTGGAGTTATAATGTAGCTGAACCAGGCAAGCAGTAAATCATACACTGGAAAATTTTCACTGGTCCTGCGTGCTAAAGGGATGAACTCAGTAGGTCTCTTATTTCCATAATTTTAGCTGTGTGCTATGAGAATACTGATGCAAAAACTCCTGGTGATTTGAAAACCCTGTATTATTTGGATGTAAAACCATCCATGGCCCATCCTGCTGCTCTGAAACAAGGCAGATATTTTTCACTGATAGAATGGGTTTAGGATCAGTTCCTGTGTCAGTGTTGTGAGCTCTAGAGAAGGAGAAAACATCTTGTCAAATGAACATTTAATGTTGATATGTCACGTGCCTTTTTCTGAGTACCAGTTTCAAGCCAGCCAAGTTCAGTGTGAGTTCCCCCCCTGCTGAGCCACTGAATGAGCTATGGGATCAATAAATAGTACCAGGTGGGAAGAGCTGGGGCCTGGAATCCTCTTTTTATTTCCTCCAGGGTACAGCTTGGACAACCCAAGTAAATTCTTTTCCCCCTACTGCCCTTCTAAAATTTCCCAGTGCTGCCTGGAAAGGAACCTATGAAGGCTGAGAAAACAGTTTGTATTCTGTTACTTAGTCCTAGCAGGACATCACTGGGATTTGGGGGCATGTGATTGATGTGGCTGGGAAACAGATCTTTCCAAAAGAGTCCTGTGTGAAGAAAACACAAAATTTGCCAAGTACAGGTTGCCTTTCGCAAAATGGTTTTGTTGGCTTGGAGTCTCCTGAACTTTGATGGATTGGTTTATGTACTTTTTGGCATGCTTGGAGACACGACTTGAGACCAGTTGTCCTCTTCTTCGTGTTTGAGCATCAGTGATGGAGGGCTGGGCGTCTGGCTGTCTGCCATCCAGTCTATAGAGTGTCTGCTCCCGCTGGAATGAATTCCTTTGGAACTATTGCACAGCTGGCTGAGTTATGTGGCCCCTTATGGTAATCATTAACTCAAACTCTTGAATTCCCAGTGCTCTCCAAACCCAGTGGGTAGAATCTAGGTGGCTTTTCAAACCCAGACTAGAGAACTTGGGAGTGAGGGACTGAAGCTCCTGTGTTTTTACATAGGTTTGAACAGCCCCAGTCTTTCAGAGCTCCCCACACTCTGTAGTCCAGTGTAGAAATTTCCTGTACGGATTTTTCTGGGACTGCAGCAGTATAAAGCTCTTTCTAAGAAATACATGCGCATGTGTAGGTTATTCTGTGTTTAACTGGGGAGGCAAGAAACATCTGAGTCATTTAATTTTTGTATTAGAGCTCTTAGGGATTGGTTTTCTTCTCTACCTTTTGCTGACTCCTGGTTTTGTTGCACCCCAGCCATTCTTGCTGGATAGACTTTTCCTTTTAAGAGCAAGGCCTTGTACTTTTTATCCCTTCTCACCTTGGGGTTTTCCATTGTGTCTGTGCTGTTCTTGAACAGAATTGTTACCTCAGAGCTACTAAAGGTCTGCATGGCCATGGGATGGTACCTCAACTGCGGTCTGCAGGAGGCTGTTGGGTGGTTTGTGGTGCTGTTTCAGATATGATTTGTCTTCTGCCATAAAAAGGCAATCTGAAGTACACTGAGGGCTGTGGGCAAGGATTGTCATGTCAAGGGAAACATCAGTGTAATAATTTAGCAAGAGCTGCAAAGGCAAATGAAGAAAGAGGAATGTGTTATATAGAGAACTGTACCCACATGTATAGGCAAATATAGGCAGCTTCCTTCATAGAGCTGTCTTTTTAGTTTTACTTTAAAAACCCCAAAACTATTAGTGTTTGATATACCAACACTTTATATTCTTAGTTCTTCTGCCTAGCACATCATGCTGGCATTAACAGCAGAGTCCCCCGGTGTATCTTCATTTTTATGCTATTGTTCATACTGTGATACTGGAGCACTTGCTGCATTTTTTAAGTTGGACTATCAGTACCTTGATTTTCCAGTCTGACTGCAAAGCAGTTGTTAGGATACAATCTAAAAGACACTAATCTAAAAATGTTGTGAATTCCTATTCCGTATTGCACACGTGTATGAGGTTTTGCTCTGTAAATGACATTTCAGAGTCCCTGCATAGTGCAGAGTGATATGAACAAAACAGAATTGGGCCTTTGTTGATAATTAATTTCTGTCTTCCCATCCCCCAGAACAAAGTGCAATCTATAGCATTTTAGTTAACAAGGTTAGATTTAGTACAAATATGTATATAAATGACAATTTACCCTTCATGTGAGAGGTAACACCAGTGATTAAAGCACTTTTTACTCTGTTCCTTTCTTCCTTATGCCATTTAGTGTAAATATATACAACCTCTATATTTAGTTGTGTTGTATAAGGTCATATTTAGTTGTTGAGATGAAAATGTGCAATTCCTTATCAATCTTCTGAGCTGCAGCTAGGACGGAGCTGAATGGACCTCAGAGCAGGTACCCAAATACTGTAGAAAGTTAAGGAATCACTGGAGGTTCATCCTGCACTTTGTGAGCACTGTGAATATCTTCAGATGCTCAGATTCCAGAACTGGTTTGGACTCTGTGGAACTGAAAATACTGATAAGCTTCTCATGGCAAAGCAATTGCTGAAATTTCTGATTTCAAGTGTGATTTAAGCTTGTCTTAAAATGACCAAATGAGTCACATTTAAGTCACATTTATAAAGAAATATATTTTCCTTGCTATGCGTGCTTAATAACTTTTGTACAGGGCATCTGAATGGGTTTTACTGCAATATTTACCCAGCTTACTAAGGCATAAAATGAACTTAGCATAAAACTTGCTTCAGGAACAATGTGTTTTTGATTGTATGTGCGGAGGTTGTAGAGCTGGTTTCTTCTGAAGTGACAGAACACTGATGTATTTTTGTGTCAGATTTTTTAAAAATTAAAAATGTTATGTTTTAAGGCATTCAAGTGTACAGATTTTTATGTTCTTTCAAAACTGAAAATAATTTGTTTCTGTTCAGAGAATAATTGATGCCCTGGAAGAAGAAAAGCAGTTCCTGACCATGTCGATCACGGATTACCTGAGGGACTACCAAGAGCTCCTGCAGGTGAAAGCAGGCCTCATCCTTGAAATTGAAACCTACAGGTAAGATTTGTGGTCACACTCTATTGTCTAGGCAGAGGATAATTTCAATCCCTTTTTACAGATATGGGAGCCCCATTCATCCTCTTTCCAGCATTTAAAATACAGACAGCAACTTTGGGAGTCTCAAGGCTCTAAAGCTGATATAATCCATAGGAATCCTATTAACTTGGTACAAATATAGTGGTATGTAAGAAACCTTCTTAGTCCTGGTCAACTGGATATCAGATGGATGGGAATTTTTGGGGCAATGTTTGGTTACCAGCTGAGGAGACAATATCCCTGAATTGCAATCAATAAAACTTGAGGTTATGTAGTTGCCATCAACTTACGTGGCACATTTCATTGTTTAAATGTGTTGATTAGTGACCACCTGCAGCATGGATGTAAGCAGAGAATTCCCCATCTTTCTTTCAGTTGTGGGATAGCAGGAACAAAGCAGAGAAGTCTGTTTGATTAAGTCCTGGCTTTCTCCATCCTTGATTTATTATGAAAACATGTTTAGATCAAGTGGGAGATAACAGCAAACAACATCTCTGCTAATGAATCTTCAGGACTGTACGTCTCTAGCCACTAAGTAGCTGTGGGGTTGAAAACCCAGAGTAATTCTCCTGTCTGGACAATCAGGATGTACATGGCATAAAACTGATTTGCAATGAAGAAAATCCTTAACAACCCAAAAACGATGAAGTGAAGGAAGATCCTTTCTTATTACAAAGATCATGTGTTTTTTTCTACAAATAGCACAGTATTTTCAACAAACTTCATTGAGATATTGATCTCCAAATACAGACATGTGCAATTCTTACTGAGCAAAGAGATAATTTGCAAAAATTTAATGTCGGGCTACCTCTGTATTTTTTTAAGGAGGCTGCCTCTGTCATTACTTAGTCTACATTTGGTGCATTATTTATATCCAACCTGTGTAAACAGATAGGGGTATTTCCAGTTAAATATGATATATGCTTCTGTGTCCTAAAGCATTAATGCTGTGTACTGAGTGTGAACCAATAAGTCTGGATAAAGACAGCACCACCTGAACTATGGGTGAGGTGTATAGACTAAAGTGTATAAACTATCAATCCACTGATACGTATGAAATTTAATTTCAGTTGCATTACTGAAAGTATAAGAAATTTGAAAGAGTAACTTCTGAGTAGCTTGATAAAGACCAGTGAGCAGAGAATGTCTGTCTTCATGAAAGAGCAACAACAGTCTATTCAAGATGCCGTGAGAATGTCTGCAAGGTTTCTGGATGAGATGGAATCACAAAGAGTGTGGGACAAGTGATAAGTGACAGTACCTTGATGTTTGTTGGTGGAGTGGGATCCCTGTGATCCTTGGAAAGCCAGTAGTGTCTGGAGCATTACTGTGGAAGTGGTAGCCACTTGTGATCCTTATCTGTGTGTGTTAACTCTGTTAACTGTGCTAAAAAACGTGATTCTTCTGAATTTAATCCCAGCTCTGTTGTTGACTCTCACTGTTGCTGTTGAGCTTTCTCCCTCGGTTTATTCATCTGCAAAACAGGCTTAGCACTGTCACAATAACAGAATTATCAGAGTTGTTTTGATGATTAGTGTTCATCCAGAACTAGGAATGATAATGCCCAGATATTCAGCTGTTTGAAAACCTTGTAAGCCCATGAAATTCTGGAATTTCTCCGGAGTTTTATCACTGATTATCTGAGCATTATTGGTTTGTCTAAGCATTCCCTGCCCCAGTTAATGAAAGGAGAACAATTCAGCATCACCTGGCACTGTGTGTGTCTTCCAATTAAGAAGCTCTTTAATCTGTAGTTTCTTCATCTGATGATAGTGAGTACAACTTGCATCAGTGATGGCCTTGGCAAGGCAAATGTCAGTGGAAAAATGAGCATCTGCCCACTAAAGATGATCTATAGATGAGAACAGAGAATGGGCCTTGCTACAGATCAAAAAACATGCTAATGCCAGCAAACAAAATTCTTTTAAAATATCAGAAGCTGAAAAGTGATTGTTCATGTTTCTATAGTTATGCAGTTTTACCTATTCTCATTGCTCTTACTCCCCCTTTATTCAAGAAAATAGTTCCCTTCTTCTTGAGTGTCTCTACCAGCCCTGCTGTGGGAGGGGACCCACTCAGTAAAATTAAGTAGGAGAACTCTGGACAGCTCATTCATGTACTTTTTCATTTCTGTTCCTCTCCCAGGTATTTTTACGTGTGAAAAACAGGGCATGTGAACCCAGCTTCAGCTGGTTTTCACAGAGGGTACTGGCATATGCCCTTGCTTATGCATACTGGAAACAAAAGGCTCCTGTTCACACTCAGTCCAACATCCTGAACTTTCAACAGAGAGGTTCCCATGAAGGCCCTGACATTTCCTCTCCTCCTGGCCTTATAGGTTAAGGGTGTGGTAACTGGTCTTGGAGCCTTCTTTGTACCTCCCACCCTGTGTTTTCTCTTTGTTTTACAACTCCTACAGTTCTGTTATAAGGGCAGTTCTTTCCATTAGTCACCACTGCTCCTGGAGTGGGAAGAAGGGTCATTGTTGTGAGGAACACCCTTCCTTAAGGTCCAAGTGTATTTCCTCTCTGATTCTGCTCACCCTTCCTGCTCTGGGAGCCGAGATTCACTCAGGAAGTGAAATATGTGTCTTATGTGGCTTTGTGAAGTTACACCTCATGGGAATCTTCATTCCTAAACCCTTTTCTCACTGTTGAAGTAAATATTTATCAAGTGTCTCACAGTTTTGTTCTGTGTCCTTGGAACCTTGCAAAACCGCAGCTACTTAGACTATGCTTAAGTTTTATTTCCAAAAAGAGGTGGTGAATTAGTCACTCTATAAAACTCTTGATTTTAAAAGGAGTAAGAAAACCTATCTAGGATGAGAATTCCTCTCCTTAGCTAGCAGAAACTTCTCTTCGCATAGCAGAGGCTACCCAGAGCCTGTTCCAATAGGTTCAGGAGGTTTTCTGTCCTCTCTAAAATATGTTGTTGTTGTAGGGTAAAATATTTCACTTTGAAATTCCAGTGTCACGCAAGTGTTCTGTTCAGGTTACCCCCCTGCACTCTGAAGCACCAAAGGGTACACAATTTTTTTCTTTTTTATTTGCATGGTCATTGTTAGGATCTCTGAACACACTTGGCAGGTGGACTTTCCAGTTGTGTTCTTCCATCAGCACTTCTGACCCTTTCCATGCCTTCCTCTCACAGAATCATCACCAGCATTAAGGTCCTCTGAGCTGCTCACCACAGCTTTTTCAGTCAGTCTCATTATTTCCTGTTCATAACTTATACCATCCAATAGGTCCTAGTCTTGTGTTGGTTTTATTTTGAGAACCCACTGAGTTTTCAACACCCAGGCAATTTAACATGCAGTTACCTGCTGTTCTTCACACTTTTCGTCCTCCCATCCTGTGATGGAAAAAGGATATGGAATGGCCTTGATCCCCCTTCCTGGAGAGGTGGAGGTTTTTTTGTAACTCCTTAACAAATACCCAGGATAGAGAGGATGAATTTTTATGGCCTGGTGGCCAACTGCCCCACCTGACATTTTGGGTCTCTATAGTTGAAACAAAGTCATTGCTATCCTGAATGACCATAATAACATTTGCACTTCATGCTTTTGTTCTCTCTCCCCACCCCAACCACTTTATCTCCTCCTCCTACTTTCATGGACTGGTTATTTCTGTTGTCATCCAGCACAGGCTGATGAGCATGTCCCTGCTAACTTTAGATAAATGACATTAATAATGAGATGAGCTAATGGTGCAGTTGGATTATTTTATGGTAACACTTAAATTAAATGTTAACGAGATGGGAGTATATGTCATTTGGGACCTGATTTCCAGGAAGTAGCTGACATGGTTATTTTTTTAGGAGAGTGCTGCTTGGAGGAATGGGGTTTTTTATGATTACTGTGAGTGCTTAAAAGTTCATACAGTTGAAATTGATTCTTCAGGCAGTTTAAGTTTAAAAGCAGACCTCACTACCAAGAGATTATTATTAGGAAAGGATGCAGAGAAATAGAGAAGCAAAATGACTTGCATAAACTCAAGCTGTAGTCAAGCTGAGAAACACAACCTGAGTTTGCTGGCTCAGTACATTACAGTGCACTTTCTCATGCCAGTTTATTAAGCCAAGCTCAGTTTAGCATTTTCTTGGTTTTCTGATAATCTTGAGGACATACCTGTTATGAAGAGTGTCCAGTGAAACACTGATTCACTGTCCAGTTTTACAGAGGTTTCGGGAAGCTTTGCCTTTCAGTTTCAGTAGTAATATTTCAGGTCCAGCTTTTCTGTGGGCTGCTGCCCTTTGCCATATACAGTTACCTCCTGGAACTTATTTTTAGTGACTTCATACGTTGCTGCAGCAACTGAACAACTGTTGTTTTAACAGCAGCCAGAAACCCTTAGTCAAACCCCCCACATTCCTGCTTTCCTTCGTCATGGTTAACACTCTCACTGCCAGCTCCTGGATGTGTTTCTGCAGTGTCACCAGCAGCTTCTCTGGCATGTCTGTCAGAGCAATTTATTTGGCACTTACTGGCTTCATCAGATCAGATGTTTGGTCTTGGGAACATTATATGTGTTGAAGGAATCTAATTCCTATAAAGCTTCTCTTAGCATGGAGAAAGATAAATTGCTTTTACTGTGGGTTTTTTTGACTCACAAAAGAGAAGGAAAGATGCCCATCTGAGCTTGTTTTAGGTAGTTCTAAGCTGGCTTTTCTTCTGGATCTAGAGAAATCCATGATGGCGAAGAAAACCTTGCTAACACCAAAGTGATCAGTCCTGGGAAGTGTGAAATGTACAGGTGATGCTCAAAACATCTGCTTTGTTAATTTTGACATAAAAGTCCAGCAGAAGCGTTTATACCCCAATCTTAAATGGCTTTCATCTCCTGCCCCAGGGAGTCAGAAGCCTTGGCTATCACAGTCCTCCAGCCTTGCTCTTGACAGCTTTGATGTTGCAGCTGCGTCTTATCAGTGCAAAACATCTGGCATTGCCAAACCCGGAAATGCTGAAACGGGTAACAGGCTGGTGGAAGTGAACATAAACCCACCCAAGTTACTGTGCTGTGTGTAACGTTCCCTTCACGGGGAAAGAACCTGACGCAGCATTTCCACGCTGCTGGAATAGCAGTTCCTGGAAGTTTGGGAGCTATTGGAGTGTCACTGCCAAAAAGGAGGGCTGAGGAACAGGGACAGACAGAGATGTCATTACAAGAAACCCAGCAGTTTCTGTCACAGAGACTTTTCCTAGTCCCTTTTTCTGAAATATGTTGTGCTGATTTCCAATTGTATAGGAACTAAGAATAGTTAATTTAATGCTGTAAATTGTTTCCTCCAGCATTGTTTAACAGTAGAAGTTATACTTTCCTTCATTTTTCATTTGAAAAGGATAGAACTTGCAAATCCTGCTGTAACAGTTCCCTCATATCACACTGCAACACCACCTTTACTACTCTGTTACAAACAGGAAGGTTGCTGCAGGTATTTTTTTTCATGTTTGCCTTTTCTTTATAAAACATCTTGCCCAGAGAAGCTGTGGGTGCCCCATCCCTGGAAGTGTTCCCGGCCAGGTTGGACAGGGCTTGGAGCAACCTGGGATAGTGGAATGTGTCAATTGCAGGCTCATTGTTTCAGTTTATAAGACCTACAAATGTAAAATATTATGCTTATCCTTCCCAGTAGTTTAATGAAATGCCCTTTGTGTTTTGCAGAGCTTTGTTAGAAGGGGAGAGCAAGCCGTGGATTATATGGAGAGAAGAGTATGCAGGGAAATTGCCTCAAGGTAAAATACAAATATTAAAAAACCAATTTTGAATGAAATTAAATATGACTGGAAATTATTATTATGTTATAGTGTTTCTAAAGTATGTTTTTATGGGTGTATTGCAAAGTGAATATTGAATCAGTTGTGAGTGTTAATATTTTAAATCAACATATTGCTCTTCTATATGAGTCACCTTATAAAATCATGGCTTGAGTGGAGAACGTAGGGAGTGATGTTCCATAGCTCCAAAGAACTTTTGGATGCCCATAGGTCTTAAAAGAGTTTTGAAGTATAAAGCAAGAGGTGTTTAACAGAACATGTAGTTAAAACCATGGAACTCATCATCCCTGAGGCATTGTGAGTATTAAAAAGTTCCTGTGGGTTTAAAGAGGTATTTTAGCAGAGTAATGAAAGAAAAATCAAAGATTTACTAAACATAAAGATACCATTTCTGTCTTAGGAGCTGCAAATCTCTGGAGGCTGTGAGAGTATACGAGGGAAGTATCACTATTTACTTGCCCTGTTCTTATGCTCTTCCCTATGTATCCACTCTTGGTCCCTGCAAACAGGATTTTAGATAAGATGGACCTTCACTGTGACTCCTGTGGCCATTGTAATTAATAACACAATGAATCTGGATAATACTCATGAGTTTAGCAGTGTAGGGTCATTACTGTAGTCCCAGAAGACATTGGAAGGCTGTGTCTGTAGCTGGAAATTCAGCAGGCTCAGGCCTAGGCTGAAATGCTCACACAGATATGCCTGTGCTGCTAAATTGTGATCAGTGTGCCTGGATCTGGACAGCACAGTTTGCATCTGGACCAGCCAGTCCTTCTACAGACCATGCCCGGGCGTATTCACAGAATAGGGAAGGGATTTGAGGAGTAATGACAGAAATAATATAGGAAACTCTACCAAAAATCAGGGGAGATGTGGTAGGTTTTCAGGAGTGGGAGATGTGAGTGGTGAAGTATTGGTTGGTCTTACTTTCATTCCTGGTACGTTGTATTAATTTCTATAAGTAGAGCCTAAAAGGTTCTTTATTTCTCTCCCTTGTTGTGATTTGTTGTGTGGCTATTAATAGTTGTATTTGTGTTTGCAGTTTCTAGTATGAGGTGGCAGGTGTCCCATTAAATGTCAATAGGAACTGAGAAACTTCAGGCCACTTAGGCTACTGAAGCAAGAAACCCAGCCTACAGTATTAGCATACATTATTTAATAAGAAGTTGTAAATGAACGTCGGCATAAATACGAAAAGCGTAAATCCTAAATAAATGTCACAATACCCAGTAGTGCACAACAAGTAAAATTAGCAAGAGCTTGCAACTTAGCAAAAAGCTTTGCTTTCAGTTTTACTCTAATTTATGCACAGGCTTAATTAACAGGCAAAACCTACAGGAATGCCTTTACAAAGCTCCACTGAAAATGAAGACATTATTTCTTTCAAAAAACATAGTACGAATTTTCTTAGTTCGTGCCCTCTATTTGATACTATTTTAGATACAAGCCATTATTTTAATGCTTGGTCACCTGTGCTCTTCTTGCAGATATTATAAACACTTCATACAACTACACTGATATTTACTCTACTTATCAAGAAAGAAATAGAAATAAAGCTTCACCAGCTGTCAGGATCACTGATACGAGGCACAGAATGCCAGTGACAAATATAAGCAGTTCTGCACATTACTCAGCTCACTCCACACAGGCTGGATCACACACAACGGGTGGAAGAACTTTTGGAAGGGATATACTTGGTTCAACGTATCGCCCTTCAACAACTGTCACAAAGGATGAAAGAATTGTAACAGACCACAAAGAGCTAAGAACATTTACTCCAGACTACAGTAGCTGGAGAAGCACTGAAATGCAGCAAAAGAAGATCCCAGAAAGAAAGAAAACCGAAGTTACAACTTCATCCACAGTATCTTTTTCAAAAAAATCAGCACATGCCGAAAGATCGGACAAGGACCACAAGCCTGACACTGAAAATACAAGAACAAAACCAGGCTTCACTAGATTTCCAGCCTACGAGCTGATTACCAATGCAAAACCGTCTAAATATGAAGAAACTATTACTGAAACTCGGACCACATTAAGAGACAAAAGAGAAGACAGCAAACCAACTGAAGAGAAGACATCTCTGCTGAAAGAGAAAGATAAGCTGGAGAAACAAACAAAGGACGAGAAAAAGAAAACAGATGACAAATCTTTTATAGAAGAAAGTGTCAATTTTGGAAGGAAGACTGAGCAGAAAAAATATATCCGTGAGGGAGTTAGCCAGAAGATAACAGCAAGTGATATTTCTGCTGCAAGAAATTTGAAAAGTGAATCAAATAAAAAAGATGCAACTGTGACCTCAGAATCAAGAAGCCAAGAAGTCACTGAGGTGCCAATCAGTATTGAAAGGCCTGCTCCTGACAAAGGACTCCAGAGAAATAAAGAAATACGAGTACAAGGAGTTAAAACTTACATAGAAGGAGAAACAGATGACCATGTAACTCAGTCGGCTGAAACTCTCCAAGTGAGAATTTCAGAAGCAGAGTCCAGTCTGGAAGGTGAAGAGCAAATTAGGGATGGAGGCCGTAAGATGGGAACTCTACCAACTGAAAGCATAGCAGAGAATATTGTTACTGACATTCTTAAAAGTTTCACACAGTCTTCTAGTTCACAGATGTCAACAGACACAAAAGTGACCTATTTTAATAAGAAAGAACAAGAAGACGAAGGGAAAATAAAGACTGAGTTCACAGTGCAGTCCCAAGTTCAAGAAGACATAGATATTTCTGATAAAGGTGACTTAGGGCATCTATCAAACCAGGATGTTAGAAAAGTGATTCGAGAGGGCGTTGAGGGAACTCCTTCCAAAGAGGAGATAGAGGATATTGTACATCATGGCCTGAAAGGAAGCGAGAGCGGAAAGAACGTGTCTGTGAATGTGGAGATTGTAGAGGAGCCTCTGGATTATACCACCGATGAAAGGACTGATTTTTCAACACCTTTTCAAGTAGAAGAAGTGGAGGATTCATTCCCTGAGAGAGAGAGGCGTTATGGTGAAGAGGAACAAAACATCACCTTCACATATGAAGATGTCAAAAAGAAGAAACCGCGCCATGAGAGCTTCACTCATGTGGAAGAAGTAACTGAGGGAGATGACTCACCTATTGAACAGAAATATTTTGTATCTGTTCCTGATGATCATCCTATTATTAATGAAAAAGATGATGACTCAGTATATGGGCAAATTCATATTGAAGAAGAATCAACTATTAAATATTCTTGGCAAGATGAATTTTTGCAAGGCACACAAAGTAGGAGAGAGGAAGGTGTGAGCTCTCCAGAAGAAACCTATAGAGTGGTAGGGGAGGAAGCAAGTGCTCATATTTTAAAAGAGCATCCTGAAGATGAAAGATCTCATGTTGAATCCATAGTTATTGAAAAAGAAATTAAAATTCCCCATGAATTTCAGACTTCGATAAAAGGGCTTTTATCCAAGGAAACGAAGGACCCTAAGCATCAATTGAAGGAAGCTTTGGAGCAGTTGGAGGGCAGTCTCCCAGAAAGTGTGAAAGAGGAGCTCTCTGCATTAACAAAAGACAACAAAGTTGATGCTAGTAGCTTGGCATTTGATATCAAAAAAGTTGATCAGAAAGAGGAGGAGGGCTTGGTGACAATTGTTGCTGAAGTCAATCTGTCCCAGACCCTTAATACTGATGAATTTGATGTAGATCAGCTTGGTGAAGTAATCACAAGTGAGAAGGAGAAGGCAACAATACACTCCCTGAAGAAAGAGAGCTTGGATAGGAGCAATATAGACGTAAGTGTTTCTTCCCCCAGTTATAAATACACTCCTTTGGCTGACCAGGAGATCTACAGCTCATCCACAACAAGGCGGAGTGGGGGCACTGGCTGTCACACCACTGAAAGAGTTGTTTATGACAGTTCGGTTTCGGAAACTGCGGATTATGGAGAAGCCTCTTACTCATCACAATCAGCTGATGAGACCAAGTCCCAGAGGCGTGTCAGGGTTGGCCCAGCAGAAGACCAGAGGTTTGAGCAGGTCCTGTATGAAGGGCCTGGTTCTGAAACGCTGGAGCTCAGTGCTACAGAAGATCTTGTTCAGAGAGAGGGACCGTCAGAATTCAGGCAATCTGTGAAGCATTTTAAACTGGGCCCCCAGGAAATCCAAACCACAGAGCAAGTAATTTATACAGGCCCCATTACTACAATTGTAGAAGAGATTGATTCTGGAAATATTTCTCAGAAGGTTTCAACAGACTTCAGCAGGGCCACAAAACGTGTCACAGTAGGATCAAGGCAAGTGACTGAAGAAGTCTCTTTTGAGGGGTCAGGTTCGGACTCTCTGGCACTCAATAGCTCAGATGGCCTTTCCCAGGCTGAAGGGGCTGTGGATGTCAGCAGATCAATGAGGCACTTCAGGTTGGGCCCAAAGGAGGTTCATACAGAGCACGTTGTTTTTGAAGGACCCATCTCCGGTAAAGTGGAGGTCAGCAGAACGAGGGACTTCTCACAGGCAGAAAGTTCAGTCAGACAAATCCAGCTGGGTCCCCAGGGCTTCATGACAGCCGAAGAGATTATCTACCAGGGGCCCGTCTCTGAGCACACAGAAATCACTGAACTGGAAGATGAGACCCTTTCAGGAGGCTCAAGAGCTTTCAGGCACGTTAAAATAAGTCCTGCAGGAACTCAAGCTGAGGAAATAATCTTCACAGGACCCATTGCTGGAGTGGTGGAAGATCTTTCACAAACAGCAGAGTCATCTGAGAGCAGCAGGTCTGTGAAGCATATTAAAGTAGGCTCCAGGGAAACAGCTTACACTTTCCAAATGGATGTTTCCAATCTGGGTGGAATATCTGCAGTGAAGAGTGGAGAACAGCAAGTGGCAATGCTGGTGTCCAACAAACAGGACCCTTCCACTGGTCAGCCACAGGTCATCGTTGAAAGCGACCAGCTTGCAGAAAATACAAATACAAGAAGTGGCTACAGTCTCTCCAGTTTTTCCCAAGATCAGAGTGAAAAGGTGGTGGAACAGTCATTTTTTGATAAAACTGTGCAGTTGCAAAGAACGGTCGACCAAAGGTCAGATACTTCTGAAGGGAAGAAAGTCGCTTTTGTCTACCTGGACCATGAGGAGGAAGACGATGAGGATAATGATAATGATGGACAGTGGTTCTGAAAGGACTCTGTGATGAAGCCTACGTAGCAATTTGTGTATACGTATTTTTTATTATCCTTTTTTTTAAAGAGAAAAAAGGATGACGAAACACTCAAGCTATTTGGATTATTAATGGTGGACTGAGAAATATTGAATTTAAGCCTCTATTCAGCACATTTTATTTTATTGGAAATTTTATTTTTGGGAGAGATCATGCTATTAATATTTTTTCCTCAGAGTTCTGTGTCTAATATTTTCAGATTTTTCCACCCATAGAAACAGGAATTTGCTACTGGGGAATTGAAAGGATTCTATTTTTTTGTCTGTTTGTTTTATAGCACATCAACTATTAAGTGTGTGCTTCAATAGGACTTCACAAATTATGTTTTTTTCTTAATACTGTATTGTACTTGGTTACTACAATATTACTATGCAATTCTATTTAAATCTCAAGCTACTAACCACAAATTTAACAGAATATGAGAATAATGAGTGGTAGTAGCTGATTTTCAGTTCCATTTCTATGTACTTATATGCAATACCTAATGAATACATTATAAGAGACAGTTATTAAAGCTATAAAATTAAATATGATCCTGTAGGATCAAACTAAGCATAGCAAGAATTGACAAAAGTGATATTATTTGTATAGCTTGAATGCAGTGCAAAAAAGAAAGAGGTAACACTGAGGGAAGAATTTCTCACAGTATTCCAGGTGAGAAATAGTGGATTTTATGGTTAGACAGTAGTATATTTAATATCTTTAAAAAGAAAACACATTTAAAAAGTAGACTGGATAGTGTTCCCACTGAGTTAAGGAGAACTCCTTACAGATTCAGTGGCTGTGCACATTAGTAACCTCAACTTACTTTGCAGTTTATGGGTTACCTGACACTAGGTATTGCTAAAGGTAAGTGTGAAGTGTCAAACACGATTACATAGTGCCTAATTTCCTAACACAGTGAAATTAGCTGATACGTGTCCTGTTAGAAGGAAACTTTTACAAATGACATCGATGACACTTATGCTCATTGTGTGTCAGCTCATTCCCAGATAATCCTTTGTTTACAAACAGGATGTCCTTTTCAATCACTCCCCCTGCAAACCTAACCTGAGATTTGAATTTATTTCTTTCTTCCTTTTTTTCTCCTCTGAATGTAACACGTGCCTCAGGCCAAAGTTGCCTTCTACTTAAATTGTTTGCAAATAAGCTAATTTCACTTGGATTGCACATTGGATGAATGAAGGACATAATTTCACTTTATAATTCAGTGACACATAAGTTCAGCTTGGAAGCCAGCACAGCACCACTGGCTGGACTGGCCGGGGCAGTGCTGGCAGGAGCGAAAATAGCAGCCAAAATATTGTCATTGGGGTAAGAAATACCATACTGGACATGTATGGAAGTGACAAACAGAGGTGAGAAGCTGCTATTTCTGCACACACACACACACACACATGCACACACACACAAACACTCACTCACTGTGTCCCACCTCTGCAGAGCAGACGCACACCTGGCTCTGGGTGGCTGAGCAGCACCAGCCTGGCGCGTGCTGACTCCCAGATTTTTTCCTCTGGTTATGTAAGCATAGTTTTGTGTGTGCTGATCCATATTAGAATCCAGTTAGACTATCTTAGTCTGGCATGACTAGTCACTTTTCAGATTCCTTACTATTAACAGAAGTAGATTTTTTTAAAGCTGACTGCTGCTTTTATACTATGAATGTAAATGTAAAGCTGAGGAGAAGCTCCGTGCTGACTGACATATCCTGCTGTTTCAGATATGGGACAGTTTAATCCTTGTGTGCCTCAGTTACTAAGTTTGAAACTGTACAAAGCTATTAATGTTCCAAAGATTAACTCATGAGGTTTGTCTGCACTGCAGAATTTTCTGAGTGTTTTCCTCATTTTTTATGGAATCACTTGTTGAAATTGGAAGTTCTACCAACAGCTGGAAAACTAATAGGAAACTGAGTTGTGTAGAAGCACTAAAGGCCTGTAATCTAAGCTTATTTATACTGTTCAGTGTGTAATAGATAATATTTTTTTCAAAATTACTCCTATATGCTCAGAAAAGATCTTGTGCTTCCATTTATAAATAGGATGTTCATTATTGTAATACTTCTAATCTCATCCTATGCTTTTGTTTCCTTAGTTGACTGTATGATTTTAAAGGTGGCAACATCTCTATGTTTAATAATCATGTACAAGCCAGAATTTTCCAGCTAGATGCCTTACTGCCAGTAATCAGATTCTGTACTTCAAGTATCAAATAACTGCATGAAGGAAGAAGTCAGGTCTGTAGTAAGCAACAGAGGTAAAAATAATGAGTGTAAGTTTTCTTGAAATTTTATTCAAGACTTACCATTCTCTGTAAAAGAGATACAAGAATATCTGCAGAAAATATATTTAGCAACCAACAAAAAGCTACTTACAATGTCAAGCCCATTTGTTGATACGTTGTGGAATCTTTGACAGAGGTGCTCCTTAGGAACAGTGATGCCAAAACTGTTCTGTTTATCTTCACTCGCTCAGAGGATTATAATGTCAGATGAGGGAATAAACCAGTGAGGAGCAAATGATTCATAAAACGTAGGTGCCCTTAGCACTGAAGGATTAAAAAAAAAATTAGAAATCAGTATTGTTTTTACTGAGGCAACAACAGCTCTTAGAAATTCCTTTGCACATCATTGTCAGATGCAGTAGGTTATGCCCAGATACATTTCTGTTTTGATTGTCTGGAGGAAAAATTTGTTCAGTGTACTCTATTTCTATTTAAGAGCAGGATTTTAATCAATTATTGGGAAGCTGGGTTATTGTAGAGAACTGGAAATGTGCGTTAGCATCACGTTAAAAAGATTTTAACATTTGAGGCCCAGTTCCTTTGCCTGAAGAAAGGCTATGAAAACAAAGTTGCCTCACATATAAAGGTTGAAGTTTTAAAAAGGTTTTAATATAACCAGCCCCTTTTCCACTTAGTTCTCATTAACCTGAGACATTTAGACATAATGGTAACTTTAGTATAATTCTGCCTTCAGACAACGAAGTGTATTTAGGTGGACAGTGACATCCTGCAGGCCCCGCGGCTGCATGTGCAGAACTGGGGCTGTAGGTACATGAATTACTAACGAGAGCAAACGTAACCTACTCCCTGGTGTACTAACTCACCCTAGGTGATCACTTTCTGCATAAGAATTCTATCCTGTGGCTGAGAAGATTGGCGACACACCCTCAGTCAGCATGCACTTTGGAAGCTTACTGATATTACGCTTTTCATTAAATAGAAATAAAAACTTTACCGCTGAGTTTGGATTAAACAAAACGCTTTTCAAATATAGTAAGTATTCTGGGGGGGTAAAAACTATGTATTTCTATGCTGATATAGATCAGAAGTGGGGCACTGTTTTTCAAATGTGTAAACCACTGGTCTAGGAAGCAAATAGAACATAGAACATTAGGAAAGATGGTTGAGATAGCGAGAGCTCTGTGCTGGCTGATGTTTGTGAACAGCAGGTGTTTCAGAAGACGGTAAGAGTGTTGATTTGGGTTTGTTGATGTCAGCTGTGTGAAACTTTGCAGGCAGCTTGTGTTCTGGTCATTTGCAATGAAACTGTTTTTGTGGTGGTCTTAGCTTTGTGATTTTACACTTTTTCACTCTTGAGTATTAAACAATGAAAATCAACACAGATGTTTCTCTTTCTTCTTGTCCAATGTTTTTAAGGCTGCATTGTCTAAGAAAAAGGACTTAATGTCTGTAAATACCTGGCTCTCAGGCTGGGTAATTTTAATTCAAAGAAGGAACCTAATTTTTCTTCCAGCAAAGATTCACCTCTTTCAGGTTGATAATAGAAATGATGGCAGAACATAGCATATTCCTTATTGCACCTGCACACAGCATGGATGGACCAGCAGTGGTTCTCGAGTGCCACAGGTATTGGGAGAGGCAGAGTATAAAGCAACACAGGAGGTGGAATTCCCTGAGTTGTCAGCATCACAGCTGTCCTTGGATCCTGGCAGTTGACCCAGGTACGTCTCAACTTTCACTGTTTTCCAGCAAAGAAAACTATTTTACACACAGTAAAACCTTTAATGGAAAAGAATGTGTATATATACACACACATGCATATATATATTTAAGTGGTACCTCTCAATATGCTAGAAAGTTCATTTACACACTTGTCACTTGTGATAACTTCTTAAAGATGCACTGAAAATATGGGGGTGTCTCAATATTCTGAAAAGGAGAGTTTAAAATTAAATGGAAATAAAAGGTGTTTGTTAATACTCCAGACTTAAATAGTTTCAAAGATAAAACTCTTTTTCCTGAGGTATCTCTGCAACCAACAAAATAACAAGCAACCTGCCTAATGAACAAAGAAAAGTTTTTCTTCAGCTAGGAAAAACTCTGATTTTTGAAAGATGTTATTTCCAGCTGTTCGGTTATCACAAACCACTGGTACTGGTTTTGATTTTCATTTCCAAATCACAATGTAAAGTTGGTGTGGCTGGAATTTACTGCTGGAATCAAACCTGTTTGTTCAACTCCAGACTGTTTTTCCAGGTGAGAAAGTTAAGAGATGCTGAACCCTAATACTAGGTAGAATTTGCTTCACATTTTATAAACCTAGTAGGAAAAGCAATACACTGTAAGCAAAATGCTGTTGACATGCTGAAATTTCTGTTTTCTGTATATTTGTCATGATGTGGTTTGGGTCAATAGTCAGAAGGAGACTCATAGTGGGTTGATGTCTGTCTTATTTGACTTTTGCTTTGTCAGCCTTTTTGTGGCCCTGCGAAACAGGCAGGGAGGCACAGGCTGTTGATGATCATCTCAAGGTTGTTTGCCACTTCAGTTTTGCAGAGTGTGCCTGTAAGAGACCCAGCTATTTAATACAACTTTTTAAAAGGACACCTTCTCTTCATAATTGGAAACTGCTGCTTTAGATTGGTTGAATTTTCTCTTAATTTTGGCTTTACTTTCACTTAATGCCGTTGCTTCGTCCTGGGAAAACACAGAGATGCTCTATGACCACCTCTGCCACTATTTGCTGTTACACTTAAGCAGAGGAATTAACCAAGAAAATTAGTGATGGCAATGGTGGCACATAATCAAATCTCTTCAGGCAGTGGCTGCTAAATTGGTGACACATCTGACATTTAGTGGAGGAAAAAGCCTGAGGAGTGAGTGAGCAATCTGAGCTGCTGCCCAGGGAACTTTCCAACAGTTTGACTCATCTGTCTTTTCTGTCAAGCATTTGTGTGACTCCTGTGCCTAAATATCTCTGAGAAGTGCAAAGGAATAGAGAGTCTAACAGGATGCAAGAAGATGCTCAGCCAAGAAGGGATCTAATTAAAACCTTGCTCTGAATATGTCAGCAGTTTCTTGAGTTGCTGTCAGTCCTTTTTTTTCGTTGTGGGCGCCAAATGAGATTTGGCAGTGGAGGTAATACAGCGTACAATCTATGATACAGATTTCTTAGACTCTCACTAGAGTAAACTGATAGAGAAAATTCAAATATAGGTATTTTTCTCTAGGATATACAGATGAAAAATAGTGTTACTCTGAGTAATAACAGCTAGCCCTGTAATTGTACAGTAATGTCTTGACATCAGTCTTTGCTAAGCATCTGTTTCTTTGAAGAGGGGAAGGGTTAAAGTTTGGAATTCCTATAACCTAAGAACTGCCAGTATTATAAAGATGCTGTAATGCTAGGTAAGCTGCACCTTTGCAGAATTTATTTATTGCATAAGATCCCATCTCATTGCATGGTAAATAATTTGGTAGATTGGATAGCTGGCAATCTATTCTGACCTTGTGTGAGAGAGTAATTACATATAATGTACAGAATTTGCAGGTATTTTTTCTGTATTATGGGTATTAAATAATTTTCCTGCAGCCTTAATAGAAATAATTCTAACTTTATACAGATTATTAGACAATTTGTATACTGGGAGGGGGAAAAATAAAAACTTGAGAAGGAGGTGTAGGAAGGCTTTGCCACATTTTTGTGGCACTCTCCAGGCTGAGCCCTGGGGACCCATGGCAGTGTTTCAGAGCAGGTTCTTTGAGCTGGGCCCTGACTGAAGCTGCTCTCTGCCAAAGCCCCGGGGTGAGCTTCCAGTTTGCTTTTTATACTGAAGAGCCGGAGTGTTTGGCGCGCTCACACCTACATCTGGAAAAGCTTCCATTGAAATGGTTTCCAAAGAGCTCTGCTGGAAACTACCCCGGCAGCTGCTGATACAAAGCAGAATGGGCTGTTACAGCAGCCACAAAAGCAGCCCATGCTGAGAGACCAGCCTCACTTTTTGAGTCCTGAATTGGGCAACTTTTGTGGCGTGGACTCGGCTTTGCAAGTTCTGTCTCTTTGTTAGATGTCGCTTCTCAGCATCAGATGAGTTATTGCACAATTCTCGTTGAAAAATCTTTCTCTAAAAATTGGTCAGTTTAATAAATCTTTTCCAGTTAGACCAGCAACAGCACATTATTGTGTAGAATAGTAGAATGTTCCTGCAGAAGGAAAAGATCAGCTGCTGAGCAATGTAATGGGGGAAAAAATCAAATTATTACAATGTTCTGTATTCTTTTAAAAAATGAAGTGGGCCATAACATCTCTTAGACTGCTATAGATGCTTCTATTTTGAAGATAAAGACTGCACTTGCAGAAAATCCATCAAGCTACTTTAATATTTGTAACAAGTGATTGCTACTTTGCATACTGAATTTACCAAAGAGGGAAGGACTAGCAGGATAATTGCTTTGTTTTAAAGAAGGAAAGTAACCAAAATATAAAACATTGTGTTAATTCCTTAAAGGGATGTGTAACACAACCCATTTTTCTGTAATAACTAACTAACTGTCTTGCACTGTGGTTCAACTAAGATGAAATAGCATGTGCTATAAAATCTACATTGGAGATCTGCTGTTTATATTTTGGAACCCCAAATATGGCTTTGCTTACTTGTAGCTGAAAATAGATTCACCTCATCTGAGGCACAGGAATTCACTTTAAGTGTACATTAATGCTAGAGGGAAAAAAAGGCAGTAAAACTGCTAGCATTCCTGAGTGGATCTAGTTCCCTGTCAGAACAAAGCCATAAGGTTCTGTGATAAATGTATTCGTTTTCTCTCTTCTGGAAATTTAGGAAGGACATGCTTGCTATTACAATCAATCCACTGAGTTGCTAAATTTAAGTACAGTGTTACATGTAAAGCAGTTGTTGACAGTCCAGTCACTATATTGATGACTTACTGATCCCTCCTATCCTGACACAAATACCTTTCTGCTTGGGGAAAAAGGCAAAACATGTTTTTGAGCAATTGTTTTAATAGAGTGTGACTAGTAAAGAATGGCCCATACCTGAGCCCTGGTCTCATGCCATTAAAATGAATAAGTGGGATATTAACTTCTTGCAGGGGATGATCAAACACATCATCATGGAACCCAGCAACTCCCTTTTAGGACTTGAATAAGATCACAGAGATTATTTTTGGAAGGCGAGCAGAGGCATCCCCTCTTCTTTTGTCTTGAAACAGAGCAAATATTTTGTGATATCACAAATAGAATACTTGCTGCCAGCAAGAGGGCAGGGGAGGAACCTCCCATTATCAGTGCCATGAGCCACCAGCCAAATTTACAAAATCATTGAACCATAGAACATGCTGAGTTGGAAGGGAAATTCCCAGGATCGTAGGAGACTGGCAGATGGGCCCTGTCACCTGAGATTGCCCTCAGTGATCTGCCAACAGCTCTCCTGCATCAAGGACACCAGAAAGGGACAAACGCAGCTCCTTGAGCTTCTGCAGGTCAGTCATGAGGTCAGTATGAGCTCAGAGTGACACAGGGAATGGTTAAATTTCTGTTCAGGCCAGAGAGCTGGCTGGGAGTCCTGGATCCCAACGGATGGACACCTTCCCTGGTGCCCTGGCAGGAATCTGCTGGCCCAGTCCTGTGCACTGATGTTCTGACTGGTGCCTGCTGGTGGCCACCATGCCATGACCCACGGCAGTGTCCCTCTGGGAGAGGCGCAGCTGCCTCCCACCATGGCAGAGCCTTCCCAAGTGCTGATGGAATAGGAAATAAGTTACACGCAAGTTAGTATCAGATGGCAGAGCTGAGAAGCATAACTTTTTCTCTGAGTTATGGCCTGCAGATGCCAGCTTTGGATCCTCCAGCAGAGTCAGCAGCAGCTACAAATATGGGATTTATCTTCACCGCCTGCTTTTGCACTTCCCTGGTTCTGTGGATGACTCGGATGAGCCAAGTTCCCGTTACTGAGATGAAGGACCCTGGCTCATTACAGAGGCAGCCAGAGTAAGATGTGCCAGGGTATAAAATGCCTATCTGAAAAGCATCTTTATAGCACTGCCAGCTCTCCAGCTAATGGTTGTACCTGCTTGGGTTTCATGTGTGCTCTATTTGCGTGCCCTTCCAGCCACTCCCTTGCTCCCCGGCGTCCCTCTGTCTTGGCTGCTTTTGGGCTGAGATCCCGGATGGAGCCGGGCTAATTCCCTTCTTTCAGCAGCAGAGCTGCTTTTTGTGAGAGAAACAGTGACCAAAATACTTAACTGGTAGTCAGAGAAGAGAGGAAAAAATGCCAACTCTTACTTGAGCTATTCAGCTTCAGTTTTTGTTATGAAAGAAACTGAAAATAAATCCTACTCATTGCAAAATCTGAATCTTCCCTGCATGTGACCCAATCTTAAATGATCTAAGTTAAGGCAGGACATGAGTACCTAAACCAGATGTGCAGGACAACATCAGGTGTTGTCACCTCAGTTTTAACACAGCGTAGCCGTTAAAAAAAAACAAACCAAAACAAAACCAACCAAACAAAAAAAAACCAAAACCACAAAAGCCCCCAAAAGTTTGCTTTCTGGGATTTAACTTGGATAGGTAATAGTTTCCTGTGTTTCTGCCAACTTGCCTTTGAAAACTGCCTCATCCAAAGCTGGCTGAATAGAGTGAAGAGTTTGCCATTGTCTTCTGAATTCCAGTTTGGGACTGTCATTATTATCCTGAAACGTAATCCAAATGTATTCACCAGAGTTTTTGTCTTCAAATTTTCTGTGCTAATATTTGCAAAATACAGAATGTGGAGAAATGCAACTCAAGTCTCTGTTAGGAGCAAGAGAAGCAAACTGGGGCTGACAAAGCAAGTGTCTAAATGTGAAACTTTTCTGCTGTGGAAGGGCTCTCTCTAATTCAGTGTGAGGAAAAAGAACAATTTATTGCCAAAGTTTCTCCTTTTCTTTGTACTTTCTTTCTCGCTGTTCATGGTAAGCTGAGCAGAAACATAGTGTGTATGGAAAAACTATGGCAAAAAAGAGCATATAGATAGGCAGCTCAGTTCTTGAATGATATTAGTTAATTCCTAATGGATTTTTTAAGTATCACATAGTAATCTTTAATGCTAAAAGATGGGTTTTTTCCTCAAATACATTTTTTAACAAACCTATAGTAAAAAAAATTCTAATTCCAATAATCTATTTTCTAATTTTACTTTGAATTGAATTTTTGAATTTTATTTGAATTTAATTGAGTTGTAAATTTATACCTGAACTGTTAATTCAAATGTTGTTTACAAGCAGCTTTGCTAGGAATCGGAGTGAAACACAGCGTAGCTCTTCATAACAATGAAAAATAAAGTAATTTTCTGTTCTTCAGTATGAATGGTATAAATTACCTATTGCAAAGGAAAAAAAGCAAGTCCAGATGTTTAGCCTTAATGATAAATCTATAAACAAACAGGATGAGCAAGTTAAAAAATATTTAAGACCTTCAGAATATTTAATGATTTCATTAGAACAAGGTGATAATGCTGAATTCTTTATTTCTACTAGAATGTTTTTGTCATGCTGCTTTAAAATGACCTCAGGACGAAAAAAACACAGAATAACTGATTTCCTTCTGTTAAGTGAATGAATCAAAGAAATCTCCCATATAAATTCTTTGGGATTTTGCTCAGCAATTTCCCATTAAGGAACATGTTCCAGGATTTTTCCTTTCTGCTCTGTGCTGTCCCTCTGCCCTCAAAATTGTGGCTATTTTATGTTTTCTTTGGAATGTTAAATGCTTTATTTGCCTTCCAGATCATCTTTTCCCTTTCTTCCAGGAGAGTTTAAGGGCAGCAGGTAGTTAACAGCTGATCTTTGAAAAAGATGTTTGTAAATTCTGTGCTTCATTTTCTGAAACACAAATTACTTGTCCATCTACCTCTGATATCCTATTTTTCTAACTGAAAATGAAGGTGAGAAATACTTAACTTTGTCCTGTTCAAAAGCAAGTCATGGAATGGTTACTGCTTTCTGTGTTCGTGTTACTGAGGAGCATTAAATCCTGCTCTGGACTCCTAAGTCACCCAAGATCCAGAGTCTTGTTTAGAGCATTAGCTCACCTTACAAAGCCTTGGCATTTGGGCCAGCCTATAACTGGTACCTCAGGGGGAGCTATTTTAACCTTTCCTGTAATCACTGCTCACTACCTGGTGAAGTCAAGGAGCTCTTTCTCCCATTTTAGGGAGGTGCTGTGCAGGTGGAAGGAACTCCTGCAGCTCCTGAGAGCTCCCTTAGTGCTGTGCATGGCAGTTCAGCTCCGTAGGAAGGGGTCAGTCACTATTCCAGCACTCTGTGACATTTGGACATATAAATACATACATCAGAAGTGCCTTTCTCGTTTGTTCTACTCAGGCACAAGCTATTTTAGGCTGACATTTTCCAGCCAGGCCTGAGGGAGTTAGATGTCTGAATTAAATCCAGTTTGACTGATTTGGACGTTGAACATCTCTAAACTGAAATCCTGCTGATAGGCAGTGGGACTGTGCTAAAACAACATTATTAGCTCTTCAGTAATATAAAAATGTACATCTTGATCTCATTTTTTCAGCAAAATGGCCAAATAATTGAATTATGAGTGCAAATACAAGAATTGAACCTTGGGATAATATTTTTCTAAGTGAACATGCAAGATGTACATGCATTGAAAGTGAAGCTACCATAGAGTTAAAACCACTCAACTATTTTAATTTGGAGGTGATATAAGCACTTCCTGTGAAAACACTATACTCTTGTTGATTTAAATATGTGTATTTTATTTGAGTGACAAGCAAGTAATTCATTGCAGCTGTTTTCTCATGAAAAGGAATCTTTTTAGGTTGTCGTATCAAAAACTGTAATACCCTAATTTATATAATAGTTTTTAAGGAAAGTACTAATGTGTTTAGCATAGCGTAAGGGATGATATAAATTGGGAAAGTTTGCAGCAAATAGAACTGAATCCAAAATGACTGTGCCCATGGGCCAAATCTGCTATAGAAATTGAGCCTTTTACTGACCTGGGACAACGGCAACCTGGGGAAGAACAGCAGAGTTAAAGAACTCTCCTTGCCTTGTGCAGACTCTGTGCAAATGCTCTTTAAAGAACACAGTCTGGAAGTGGCTCAAGCATTGAAAAGCAAAGAGGGAAACAATTCCTAACAAGGCCGCCTGTGCGCAGCTCTGCGCCTGCTATCACCCTTGGAAGGTTTACACTGAAGTGCTCTTTGCCTCACAAGCTACTTCAGATTAATATCATTTATGGGAAGAGCTATAAACAAAAGGAAAATGTCTTGAATGCTTTTCAGTGCTGGGGAGAAGCATTACTATAAAACTCTGACACCAGCTGCCACCCTGGTAAGGCCAGTCTGCCTCAGGTTATCATTTTGCCACCCAACACTTTAGAAAACAATGAGACTGTAATCCTTAGACTTCCCCTCTCCAAACTGATTGTGCAGAGTTGAAATGAAAAAAACCCAACAAACCAGAATTTGTCTGATACAGCTGTTTCTGCAGTCATCTAAACCAGTACAAGCAGTTAGCCAGTACAGCCTGTAAAACTTGGAACTGGAAAAAATGTCCTTATTCTAAAGGCTCTGGGGAGATGATTGTTTGTGGTCTGGGTATCTTTGGAGTGCTAGGAAGCCTAATAGAAATAATCCTAAAATGAGAACCTTGATCGGTGACCTCAGAATGGACATCTGTGCCCTTCTTTAAATGAACTGAAATTGAGGATGGGTGAAATTGCCAACATATTCTACCTTAATGTGCTCTATTAATTTGTCTTCAGAGCAGATCAGTTTCAATTTCTGAAGCCCTGAATGGTCTGAGAGCTGGTTTACCTGTGTGATCCCCTCTCATCAGCAATGTTACAAAAGTCAGGACATTTCTTTACTGTCATCTACAACTGACTGTCTTTTGGAAGTGATGATAAAAAAATCTTTGCAGAAGTTCTCACCTCTGGGAATGGTATTCCAAAATATTCTTAATTTTTTCGTGCTCTTTCTTCAGTCAGCCCAAGAACAGAAGGATGATCGGTTTGTAAGGACTCTTCTGGCTGCAGAAGAGCAGTGGCTTTTCTTACCCTTTTAAGGAAGTTCTCCCTGTAGTCTCCAAGATGTGTAAATAGCTCCAGGAAATTAAAGCACTTGAGATTTTTAAGTGGACAATTTACATGTACAGTTGCAGTTTGCTGGGAAAAGAGCTGCCTAGTAATCTGTAGCTGGAATTTATAGGGTATTGCAGTAATCAACTGTTGTTCACCTCATCAGCTGCACTGTTGAGTTTGGCTTTGGATTGTCTGCCATTGTCCAGTGTTCATTAAGTGTCATCCTACTGGAGATTCAGTGCAGCTGTATAGACCCAGCAGTGATCCAGTTTGAATCCAGAGCTGCAAACTTGCTGGAATGCAACAGAAGTTGAAGGATTATGGTGCTACCTAATGAAGGTCTGGCCACAATTAAAAAAATAGCCTTGCAGGAAAGCTCTAGTTTGTGATGGAAGATTAGGTGTGAGAAAAGAGGACAAAGATGTTTAATTCACCATGAGCTTGGGGCTGAATCAAGCCTGTAGTATCCTGAAACAATCAAAGCTTTTTCCCTGCCACAGTGCTCAGCAAAAACTGGGAATTTTTTGTTTAGAAATTGTTGCTATGTTTCTTCTGAATTTTTTGAAGCAAGAAAGCAAAGCTAATAATCTAACTGCTAAGTCAAAATAAGGAGGCAAACACAGAGAAGCACAAGGGAAATCAAATGGTTTATTGGCTTAAATACTGATAGTATTCATGTAAACTTAGATATGAGAGTAGGTTTGCTTTTCTGATTAGTACATATTTCTATTTCTGTAATTTCACTAGACTTTGTATCTAGGGCTTTTGAAGATAACTTATCTCTTCATTGAGTGATGGGAAAGAAGAAAAGTCCAAGGGATCTGAAAACAGTGGGGAACATTGCTAAGTGTCAGGAACGAAATGAGAAGTTTGCTTATGTCTATCACATGCATTGGGAAGGTCAAATACTGCTGGAAAGAGATTATTTCCCTTCCATTTGTTTTCCTCTTATAAACTTGCCATCCACAAGTCTTCCATGGCCTTCCTGTCTCTGGTCACTTGAAATAGCTTTTTAAAATATGCATGAAACTATTTTGCCAGAAGTTTTTATACACCAATGAAATACTGAGCATAAATCATTGGGTGGAAATGTTATTTTCTCCCCACACGTTGCATTTAACTGATCTGCTTGCCCTGGCTACCTGGTGCAGGTAGGGAGGTTAAAGAATATGAGCCTACCTTCATCTTTGAGTGACCCTCTGTCTGCAGCAAATATATTAGAAATATTTTTAAATCACTTAATCAGTTCTGCAAGATCCCTGTTCTACCTTAGTTCTTCCTTTATAACAATTCCTAAAACCAAGCTTAATTTCTTCCTGGCTCTAACATTCACTGGAGTTTGCTCTCATTGAACTTCCTGAGATGAGAGTCTGTACAACCCTTGGACATTTCATATTATTGCACTTAAAACTATAATGTGGAATCCAACATTAGGAACGAATTGCAGAGTTTGTCTTGAGCTGAATTTCAGCTTTACTAAGTAGTATCTGATTTTTTCAAAAAATATCCTCCCCTATTCTAGCTTTATATAAATAAAAGCATAGAGAAATACTACGAGCTTTTCAGATGCGTTGCAATGTTCTTCCAATATTTGCATATTACTGAGTTCTGTGCCACAGGTAGAATTCGAGGAGGAAAGATAAAACTGAAGAATCCAAATAAATCAAACAGGACAACATGCTGTAGCTAAATTAACAGAGCACCCTACAACAAATACTCTCTGGGTCTGAATATCATGGCATAACTTCTGTCCCTACTGAACAAGGAAAATCCCCTTTGTGTGGTTCATCTTCTATGGGTTTTGGACTCTTTTCCTATCAGGTATTGAACAAACTCAAAGGCTTTATGACAGCAGAGGTCAGAACACTGGAAGTCTTCTAAGCTCTTATGTTGTGATGCTTTTCTCTACTTAACTTTGCTGTTATCTTCCATGCTGCTGTTGTGCCTTGATCCTTGACTTTGCCTTTCAGCCTGGAAAAGTGTCTTTATTAGTTGTTTCATGTGGTTTCAGTACAGTCCTTCCCCTAAGGAACCGAAGGAAAAGGACCATTTTTCAAACACAAAGGATTTGCCATTTACCCTGAATTGCTTTGGAAGTCATGTATGTGTGGTGAAGAGGTGAGGGAGGAAACACCTGCAAATGGAAGAAGGAAAAATCTATTTGCTTCACCTGCTGTGGTTTTCTCTGCATCAGGGATGGCCAAAGTCACTGAGAGCTGAGCCCTCTCATCAGCAGAATAGAACATACCCTGTCATCAACCTCTACAAACTTGACATATGCTGTTAAAGGCTGGCATACTGTACCACATAAATCTTCCAGGGAAGCGGGCTTCTCCATTTCCTAATATCAGTTTCCTCTCTTTCTCCACTTATTTAGGGTATATTAAGACTATTTAGATGGATTTTTTTAAAACATAGAGGCCAAAGCATGGTGCATTTATCCACATGGTTTTCCAAATCCAGAGTGATCCATTTGTCAGGAGTGACATTACAGATTAGCCACCCCTATGGACAGGATATACACAGAGAATGCCCATTTTTCAAAAATATAAACCACACAAAAGAGCTCTGGTATGAATTTCTCCTTTGGTTTTAGATGTGTTTCAAACATTTAACAAACTTAAACTATTTCCTAATAGCAGTGTGCTAAGGATGTTTATCCATAGTCCTACCCAACATATGACCAGAGTGCAGCACTGGAATGCTGACAGGGATGTGTTCTGCAGGAGGCAAATTTTGTGTTTTGTATGTGCTTGGTTGGCTGGCTTCTATTTTATGAAAGAAACACACATTAATTTAAGGATTGTAATGAAGTTATAGCAGTATTGGTGGGGCTGTCTCTAATTTGTAGCAATGTGTATCTGGGTTTCTGCTATGAAGGCGTCATCACTCAGAGGAGAGCTGTTCTAAGTATATAATGTGGATTTAAGAAGCTTGAACTCATTGACCATGACTTCAGTGCTAAAAGCACAAAAAGGGTTTAACAGACCTAATTATTTCACTGGCCCAGAATTATGGGGTATTAATCTCTGTAAGAGTCTACACGGCACATGGCTTTTTCCTATGCCTTTGGTGAAAAATGAAAAATAGTTTCAGTGAAGTAGTTTCAGTAGAAATTACTCTGAGTCTCTATTTTTGCTGTTGAACGAAGGCTGAATTATCTCCTTTTGTCAGACAGAAGATGTTACAGACATATGGCCTGGAACAGCTCCCTGGGAGCAGAGCTGCTGCCAGACACAAAGGCCTTTTGTCCAAAACACTCCTTACACCAAGGAAAGGGGGAGCTGGTAACAAATACTGTGCCATGACCCTATAAAGTGGAAAGATCTTTATCAGTGTTGTGGTGCAAATGTGACAAAGGCAGGAAGGAGGTGTGGACTCCGAAAAAAGTACCCACACTCAGCAGTCGCTGCTGCAAGACCTTGACCACTATCTAAGGGCTCGCCAGCCAAGTGTATCTTTGGTTACCTGACTTAGACCTCTCAGTACAAAAAGTCTAAGAATTCCCATGAGGGATTTCTGAGAGGAAACACAGAGCATTAACAAGAAAAGAAAGATCTTCAGCTTTTCTGGTTTGCTCTCAAAACCTAAAAATTCTGCGTTTGAGAGGAAGCAGCCCATTGAGTGTCTCCCCAACACGTGGAACATCCTTGCGTATATTTGAGCTATTCCTAGAGTGTTCAATAAAAAGAATGGTCAGATCCCAGCTGCAACCAGATGGATGGTTGACATGAAAAGGAGAAACCCTGCAAGCTCTTTAAAAGCAAATCTCCCACTGGTCTCAGGAACAGAAAATTTCTATATCTGACTTCCCTCAAACAGGTTCCACAATATGCTTGCATAAATCAAAGAGCTGTGTATACACCATGCTGCCCCCCTTCACTATTTATATTCCCTTGGAATGAAAAATAGCTCACCACCTGCCTTATTTCTATCATAATGTAACAGGTCACAGAGTTAACACCCTTCTGAAATGAATGGTGGAATAAAATTACAAAACCGGTCACCTTACACAACCAAGACATTTGGCACCTCACTTGAAACTTTTCCATGAGAAATACGAACATCTCATAAATATATAAAAAAGTTATTCCAAGTGTGTGTATTGTCACCCAAATACTTTCATTTCAGGCCTATACGTGCTAAAATTATGAAACTGTGTGGGTGAGAGTATAGGGATTTAATATTTTATCAAAGTTTTAAAGTAAATTTATGCAAGCAGTGAAGCTCTGCTGATGCTATGGAGTCTTTCTGCAAGATATGACTTTGTTTCAACACCAGATCATGGGACTTCTCAGAAAAATAAATGGCTAAGAGGAGAAAGAAAATGACATTAGGCAGGAATAGACATAGATCAAAGAATTGGAGTAGGTTTGGTATCTGGAAATAGGAACTTCATAATAATAAATGATTAATGTTAAAACTACTGATTTCAGTTAAATGAATAACAACTTTTGGTCAAATTAGATCCAACAAATCATTAGAAATACTCAGGAATCTTTTGACAACTATTGCGAACTCAGCAGGTCTGTCAGTTGGACTGAAGGGAAATGCAGTGAAGATGAAAAGAAAGCAAACCTTGGGGCAGGCAGAAGGATGGAGAAATAACCACCGCAGAGCTTCAGTGGCAACCGAGGGCGGTAGTAAAAAATAATATTATTGAGGACACATAAAAATAGACCAAAGAACATTTCATGCTATTTGCTGCCTGAAATTAATAAGTGTCCATGTGCTGTCTACATTTGCTATTTAAGTTTTACCACCTTACTGGTTTGAATGAAGCAAAACTGAAGATAATATTTTAAGTGACTTAAACAAAATCAGTCAAGTTTAAAGAGTTTCATAAAGTGAATTCCGAACAATAAAAAAAATTCTATTCATTAATGCATTTGTGACATACAGCAATGTTGGCAAGTTGAAAAATAATATTTGGTTAATTGAAATTAATTTGAAAGCTGTGACTACCTTGTCCACAAGAGGTAACACAAAATACCTCCACATGCTACATGCCCCTTTCACAGTCTTTAAAGGACTAATAACTGAAAAGCCATGGAAAGCTGGCTGGTTTGTTACCTTTGAAGTGATCCCACATTGAGATTTCCTGATGGAGCAGAGGCAGAAATGTTGATTCTGCCTATTGTTATATTTGCTTAACACATTAACAGAGGAATTTGGTTTCTGGGGCAGTCAGTGAGGCATTGTTCTTTTTCCAATTGAGATTAATTAGATCAGTGGGAATTTAGAATGAGCAGAAACTGCATGATCAGGGACAAAATCCACTGCTTGCTTATTCTGTGTTAAGGTTGTTCCATTCAAAATGCAGCTTGTCCAAATGACCAGTGCTTTCCATTACTTCTTAGGGAATCTATTACACAACATAATCAATGTGATTACCAGGAAATTTCCCTCAAAAATTAGTTCAGCCCGAATTAGCAATAATTTGTTTTAAAAGCTTCCATTTTGAGTGATGCTGATTTGAACCATACTAGGCAGTGCAAATAACTGCCTTTGAAATCAGGTTTTTCATTAGCATTATTGTGCCATTGAAAAAGGAGTCAGTTCGAGTTTAACAAATACAATAATGAATAAACTGAAAATAAAAAGACTGGAGCCAAAGGTGGATGATGTCTAAACGTTAAATACTGGCATGCTGGCACTCGGTGTGCAGGAGCTCCATCTGCCTTCCCATTTTTGTACTGCTGCAGAAACCAGAGTTAAAACTAAAACATTTATGGAATCAAAGTTAGCAGTACCGTGATGAGTCACTGTAACTTTATTCCACTCAAATAAGAGAGCTTTGTCCCTAAACCAAAATTACTAACTGGAAGTTACAAAGACTTCCTAAGAAGAATTGGGACTTTCTGGAGAATGGATTCTTTCTACATTAGTAAAGACTGAATATTTTAGAGAGTTTATTTCTTTCTGGTACAGGAGACAAACCAACGAATGATACATGATGCAAAATAAACCTCCTGTGGAAAGAACAGATCCAAAATTCTTGACATTTACACCAGCTGAATCTTGTATCATTATGAATATGAAAGCTGGATTGACTGAAAAAATCTTACGTAAGACAGTGTAAAGTGAAAACAAGGGTAAGAAGAATTAAGATTTGAAATTCTACAAGAAAGGATGCAAACTGGAAATGTTCTGTTTGCTTCTTCAAATCTCAGTTTGCAGAACCTGATGATGACACAAGGCCCTTGGCTCTTGCTCGAATAGAAGTGAAAGTTATTAGTCCTCAGATGAGGGAGAAAGCCACCCCTTGCTGTCTGTAAGAGCAGAAAAATGAAATTGCAGATTCAGTTGCATAAGAGCTTTCAAAATTCCAGGCAATGTTCATTTTCTAGGGATAAGAAGAAGACAATAGGAGAGCACAAACCACACAGCCCCTCTGCTGGAATCTTGCCATGTAAAGGAGAGCTCTGCCACTTTCCTAGACCACTTCAAATGTCCCAAGCATGTGTTAAGCAGATTCTTCTCCAGTCTGAGCATAGAAAATATGGTCACTGGCTGTGAGACCTGGGAGATACACCAGGCAGTCCACTGGGTTACTACTGCTTTACACACTTGTGCTAACACTTGTGCACCCCAGAACCTAAAGAAAGATGAAACTGCATCTGTTGATCACTGAATTGATCTGTTGATTCCTTGTGCCTAGAAGATTCCTCTAGCCCACCGGACCTCTCTGTACCAAGCATAATTGCATAAGCTCAGTGTTTACTGATGGATTTTTGCCTCACCATAATTCTCAGAACACAGTGATGTCCAAGAAAGCCCATTTTGTTCTGTTACTTAACACATTGAAGAGCAGAGAATAAAAATAGTTAGTAATTACCCGACCTTAAGGGAGAAATACTCTCTCACTGTCGTGCATCAATCACACTGAATTTTCCTGCTGTTAAAAACTGACCTTTAATTGCTAAGTGGGTATTTTTATCATATTCCAGACTTAAAAAGTCTAATCTAATGCACATGATTCAATGTAAGTGGTATCCACAGCACTGGGTGGAAAAGACTCACGCAGGATTATTAGGGAGGCGGAACCTCACAGTGTTCAAACTCAAATTCAAATGTTCACTGAGAAACTCTGGATCTTGTAGGTCTGTGACACTGAGAGCTAGGAAACTTATAAAAACCTCAATAAAAATAATTTCTTCATGTTTCAAAACAAAAGAAAATGTTTGCACAAAGCTTTACTATGCAAAAGTATTTCCAATTGCATCTTCCCAAAGTTGTCAGTCTCAGTTACCTTGTGTAATAAATCTGGTATAGCATCATCTCTTTTTATGCACACTATCTTCATCTGACTTGTGTGATTTTGCCATCCACAAGGGATCACCGGTGAAGCTGTGCCTGTTTGCTCCAGTTACTGGATTTGTTCCAATAAACCACTGGATCTTCAAGTGGATCTTCAAGTCGCTGACAACTGAAAACTACTTGAATAGATCTACTTTAAACTGGCATTTCAAAGCAAGTTTTATTAGTTTTTTTATGTAGGCCCAGATAAGATTGGCCATCCTTCTTAGCAAGATGAAAAAGTCAAGCCCCCTGTGCTCTCAGAAGCACAAAAATAAGAACTAAATTAGGGTAAAGAAACATTAAAATTTACTTAGCAGAGAGATCGCACTAGTCTGACTTGTTAGATGAGAATGACTTGGCAACCATGAGGGAAATGCTCTCCTCAACAGAAGATCAGATTCCAATATCTCTGCTCTGCTCATCATTTTTAGCCTTGTGACTACACAAGCAAGACTGGACACCTGTGCTGTGCAGGATCAGAGCTTCGGGGATCAGCTTTCGGATCTGAGAGCAGCACTTTTCAGAGATTGCCATGGCATTGGTTGAGGGGGAAAAACTGAATGAGTGTGCAATTCAGGCTACACAAAACAATAAAGAGAGAAGCCTGAATGACCTTTCAGGGGGGAAAGACACAAGAAAAAGTGATGGGTGAGAGCAGAAAAGAAGAGACAAAATTTGATCTCAAAAATATCAGAGTGCTTATCTCCTACCTGTTACTCTCTCAAAAAATCTCAAACCAAAAAACCCCAAACCATTACAACATGTACGTAAATAAACACAGTAAGTATCCTAGCTCTGTTAAGAGCAGGTCTCCCAGGAAAAAAAGCTTCATCTTCCCTTTTCTATTTCAGTAGAAGAAGACAGAAACACAGTTTCTGTCCTGATCAATGACTCAATATCCTGGAGAAGTACATTTGGTTTGACACATTGAATTCTCTCTGAAGAACGTGTTGCTAACAGTCCTCATATTCAGCTTCTACTTTGGTGTGAAATATGCTTAACTTTTAATTTCTCAGATATTTATAGTGCAAGACCAAAGTGACTTTAAGAAGTGTGATGTATTTACTGTTTTTAAAACCATGGTGGTCTACAAGCAGGCCACTTCCTGGAATTTAACATCAGTTGAAAAAAATAGACAAGTTCTATCAGCCACAGTAAGAAATACTGTGTGCAGTATGATATGATAAATATGGAGGATGTTGAATTTTGAAGGGTAAATTATTTCAACAAAACCCAATCTATTTTTTTCTGAAAAGAACAACTCCAAAAAGACTGTGACTGGAAATTAAGATGGAGCAAGTGTAGTTGTCACAATCAATTATTGCCTTTCAACTGCAGAAAAATGAAAAATGAGCCATTAAAGGCTGCTATTCTTTATTTAGAACTGAAAAAGTGAGAAATGAGTCTGCAAGGGAAAAGATCTTAAGCTTTTTTGCATGTTGATTTATTTCAAGTGAAAGTTATGTGAATATATAGAAGAAATGTCTGTGAGGTGTTCATCTTGGTAACCCTGCAAGCCCGCGGTGTGAATCTTATTAAGACCGGTTTATGTTAATTAGTCTGTGGAAATTAGAAAGAGGATTTCTGCAGCTGAGGTTCTTTTTTAGCCAGCTGTAGAGCTATCTTCATCAAAAAGCTGAAGATACCCGGTTTTTAATACCCGGTCATGTAAAATACCTTGAGTATGAGGGAATTTGCTGTCAGCAGAGAACTGACACGACACAAACAAGCCTTTATGTGTCATCTTAGTGTGTGTAAATACACATAAAATCAAAACGTTTCCACATGCCAACTACCATGGGTAAAAAATGGTCGTGATGCGCAGCTGCGGGTGCAGGCAGGATCGCCTGACGGTCTCCATTCTGCTGTTAACCAAGAAAAAAAAGGCAGCGGCAGCTGCACCAAAGCTGAGAGAGTGGTCCCTGACCACAACTTTAATCAGCAAGTGATGTTCTCCTTTATCAGCGATTAAGCAGGGATCACTTGTTAGCACCAGGGGCTGTGTGAACACGCGGGGAGGCAAGTGGAGCCCACATACTGGCTCGTGGAGCCGCCCCGGGAGGGACCGGGACACCGGGAACACCTGAACGCCGCGAACGCCCGCGGCCCCTCAGCCCACAGCGAGGAGCAGCGAGGCGCTGAGGGGCGGTGCGCTCCTATTGGCTGGCGAAGGGAGGCGGGAGAGACGAGGCCTTGTGATTGGCTGCTACCCGCGGCGGGGCGGGGCGGTGTCTCGCGAGAGCCGTGCGGCGGCCGCGGTCTCGCGCGGTCCGTCCCGTTCCGCCCCCGGGTCCCTGGGCCGGCGGCGGCAGCGCTCCTGCTGCGGCGGCCCCGGTGAGTGGCAGTGACCCGGCCAGGCCGAGGTGGGGACGGGGACAGGGACAGGCACGATCGAATCCTGGCGGTGGGAGGTTGTCTCTGCTCTTCTGCCCCTGCTCTCTGCTCGTCGGACCGCGCGGGCACGGCGCCTCTCTGTGAGGGGCTTCGCGCTATGGCCGGGCCCGTTTCTCCCTGTCTCTCCCGTTCCCCCCGTGTCTTCCCGTTCCTTCTTCTCTTCCCCCTGTCCCCCTTGCCCGGTGCCCATCTTTGCCCCCCTTTCCCCCCGTTTCCGCCTCTCTTTCCCACCGTTCCCGCGATCTCACCCGTGCCCCCTTCCCCTTCCTCCTTGCCCTTTTCTTCCCTAAAGGACCCGGCTCCTCACAGGGCCATCGTCACTGGGTGCTATCAGCCCTCATCCTCCTTTTTTACTTCCCTTAAAGAACGTGGTTGTGGCTGTTACTCTTTGGTAAGGCTGCGCCTCATCCTTGGAAGAAGATAATTGAGAGAGGAAAAGTTTGGCTGGTGGTGGAAGGGAGTAGGAGGAGGTTCCTTTGAAGTAAGAGCCAAAGTAGATTGTGACTGGACTTGGTGTCTGTGGGGTTGGATGTCTGTGTATCCGTGTGTGCCATGGCTAAATGTTTAGTTGTTGCATGGAGTCACAACTCTGAAGAGAAGCCCACAAGTGCAAGACACCTAAAAACCATTTCTGGACAAATTAGAAGGCTATTGGATATTTATGCATATGTTTCTTCATTTCTCAGCTTCTGATTAAAAAAAATTCAGAGAAAGATGAGCTTTCCTTTACCATGTCTTATATTATGGAAGTTAATAATAAATACTCAGACTATGCACATGGAAATTTTTAATGCTTTTTCCATGAGTTATTTTAACGTTGATCTCAGAAGTGGAGTTGAGAATTGTAATGGCTTCATTTCCTTGATCTTCTGGACTAAGAGAGCTTTAGTGTTAGCAGTGCCAAGGGCCAGTGTGTCTGCCCTGTTCCCTAAAACAGCTAATGAAGGCAACTGTTAAAAACCTCTTAAAAACCCTACAAATGCATATTGCTCCAGAAGGACACAGATCACTGCTAAGAGCTGTTATCTGCAAAACAAGAGAATTACTCAAGCTAATGAAGTAGTTTGATTTACGTGTATGGTTGGATTGTCGGTCTTCAGCTGGAGCTTTGTGTACCATGCCCATCATCAGATGGGATTCTTGATTCAGGGCCTTCACTTCCAATATCTGTTGTGATTAAAAACCTCTCCTGCAGTGAGGGATTGAACTAAAATAGAAGATGTTATTGGTGGGAAGCAGTTCTGAGTCCTTGCCTTTCATTAATGGGAATTAATTTATATACACAAGTCTGTAACAAAATGGTAACTTTAAATGAATAGTCTGGGTTTATTATGTTTTTCTGAAATTGTTGAAAAGATGCAGCAGTGCTGCTGTTATCTAAATCTAGACAGCTTAATATGGATTTGAATTTTGGTTATATGTGAAAAACAAGTTGAATAAAGTCAGGTTTCAAATACAAGTTAATTTTTAATTTGTCTTCCTGCTTTTGTTTTCTGGTTTTGAAATTGACAGTTAAAGCTTGACACTTTGTTCTTTCTGGTTTTATTTTTAGTAGAACGAGCTGAAAATCTGCTGTCTTATCTAACCCTTTATACATTTTCTCACTGTAAGTTTCAGATTTCTCATGTATTAGTGTATAATTTTTAAATGGCTTTACTGGCTATCCATCCCAATTATCTCTTCCAACTGGTAAATTATTCCAGTAGTTTTATATGGGAAAGCACTTCAAACTTTCCTTGCCTTTTGTCTACTGGCTTAAAAGATAATGGTGTTTTTTAGTCATCTGAGACTGAAATCCGCTATTAATTGTGTGTTTTTCCTACCGTTGGGTTCTTTTTTTAGCAGATGTCACGGGACAGATGTGGGACATCAGTAATGGTTAATAGAGGTTTCTGCTTTTTTTTCTTCTTGTGGTGGCAATTTTGACAAAATAATCTGAAAGGTCCATTGAACATGGATGAAACTAAAAGCATTAAATATACCTAAAGATTTTGTTATTTCGGGTCCTATAAAGCACTAAAGTTTCATCCAGAAAATAGTCAAAGACTTGTTTATAACATAGCTTATGGTGTGGATGTTGTGGGGACTTTGTGTATTAACTGGAACAAGTGTGTTTAGATAAATTATCAGATAATCTGTTGTGACTCTTTCTGCGAAAGAAGGCAGGACTTCACCTTGATAATACTGGGGTTTTTCCCTCTTTTTTGTCTCCTAGAAATGGGTCTGCTTTCAGAAGATGCGATGCAGTAGATGTGGTGCTTAGTCATGGCATCAGAACTGTGTAAAACGATCTCTGAGGCAAAGCTGGAAAGGCATAAGAACTTGTTCTTAAATTACCGAAATCTCCATCACTTCCCTCTGGAGTTACTGAAAGATGAGGGGCTGCAGTACTTGGAGAGACTTTACATGAAAAGAAATTCCCTGACCACACTGGTACGACAACCTCTTTATTGCGTTGTTTATTGTTTGCGTGTTTATGAATTCTGATTTTTGAAACAGAAAAAATACGATAATATTATAGATAATTTGGCCCTGAATGATGTCATCAGCTGTAAGATGTGAGTATTTGAATTTGCATAGGTAATGCAGAGAATAATAAATGGAAGTTCATGACATTTTATGGTTTCCTTTTGAAGCTCTGAAGATCTGCTGGGAGTTTTCTTGTCAGGCTTGTTTTCTGTTGGTTGGGGTTTTTTTTAACCTATTCATTTTGCTCTCATAAGTGATCAGGCCTTTCTTCTGTTAGTAGATGCTATGCAGTCCATTCTACATTTCTTCATTAGGCTGAATGACTTTTCCCTTGGTGTATGCCCAATTTCAAAGACAATGTCAATCCCGGGGTCTAATTCCAAACCCGCTCTTAAGGTGCCAGTAAAAACTTGTATCTATGGACTGCCGTGGATAGGAGAACACAGTTAATGTGGGATTATCTTTTGGGATTTCTTCTTATTTTTCCCTGAACTGAAGAAATTCTCACCCTGAGTGGATGTTGTGACCTCAGAATTCAGTGTGAGGCAGTAAAATAACTGTGAGAGATGTTCTGAGCTGGTAAGGCTCTATTCTATTGAGTCAAAACTTGCCACTGGCAATAGGCTCAAGTCTCCGTCTCAGGTCTTCGTTTTTGGTTGCTTGATTGGTTTGGATTTGTTGGTTGGGTTTTTTTTGGTGTGCTCTTCCATGGTATGAGAGGTAAAATAATAGCAAGGGTAGAGGAGCTGTAGGGCATGACTACTTAAAATTCACCAAAATTGTACAGTTTTCAGGGTTTCCTAGGGCAAGTCCAGTATTCCACTTTAAGGGCCAAAAGCTGAAAGGATTCTGAAGATTTTATGCCTTTTCTGCATCTTGAATGAGCCACTTAAGTTGACATGTACTGTAGAGAATTATTTTAGCACTCTGGTTTTGGGCAGTAATTTAATAATGTGTAATAATTTAACAGAAGGATAGGATTCATGGTTACAAATCAAAACTACTATAAAATCAGCCAAAGACTGTAAACAGCTTTGCCTTGACACTTCGTAAAATTCTGTGATTATTTAGTGCAGTAAGGTTCACAAACTTTCCACTGCTCAAAAGATTAAACAATAAGGAGAGTTTTGCATGTAAGTGTTAAGACCTGGATAAAGAAACTGAAACGAAAGTTTAAATGTAGGTCATACCTAGGCAAAATTGCTTTCAAACAGCGTGAAGCAGAGCATGATTAGATTCACAGCAATCAGGATAACTTGCTCATAATGTGCCTTGTTGGGATCTCATTCAAGTGCTCAGTGCTATTGTTGGAACAAGGCAAACAAATTTGGGTGTCATTCACTGAGCATCTGTTCCACAGAAGAGATGTTGGAAGTTGTAGTGGACCAAAATAGATCAAGTCAGCAGCATGTTACAAAAAAAGGCAGATGTCTTTTTGGAACATGGAAAGTTTCACAATCTCCATTAAAAGCAGAAGGAAGTAATTATTGGATACTTTTAAAGCACAAGCTGGAGCAGAGAGTGTCATACTCATGAGCAGCCTGGGTGAACTGGAGAGAACCTAGAGAGCAGCAGTGAGGGACTTTTAGAGAACATGTCCTGGGAGAAAAGGTTGAGAGATTGGAGAGGAAAAAACAGGAAGAACTGGCGAAAACAGAAATCATTGATATTTTTACAAAGTAGCATTTCATAATGAGGTTTTCTGATGTCCACTACTGGTAGGACAAGTAGTGCTCTCAATTTTAGTAAAGTCGTTGTGAGTCAGGTACACGGGGGCAGTGCGGGGAGTGGAAATCTCATCTGAGAATAGTTGAAAACAATTAAATTATTGAAGGAAGATGTGTCTTCCTTATACTTCTCTGATGCAAGGTGATGAGCAATAGCTCATCAATAAACGCTTAAAATTTCATAAACATTATTAATAACCATCAAAACTAAACCTGCACTATATTTCTCCAAAATTAGGTGGTACTTTTGTCCCACTGGTTCATTCCTTCAGAATTCTGAAAATAAATTACTGAATCGGCTTTTGTTCTTTGCTCTTCTCAAATGACTCCTGTCCTTGACAGATGACTCCTATGAAATGTCTGGGAGAGTTACGCTGACAGAATTTACCTTGGCTAAGAATAATTTCATTTTTGTCTTCATTGGCAAGATGGAAGTGATGGAGTGCTGTGACATAATGAATGGATCAAGGAGCCATACAGCACACCTGTATCCCAGCATCAAATCTTCCCATTTCTCAGTTAATCTTTGATAACATGAGCCTTCCAATACCCAGTTTCCCCTTCTATTGAAAGAAAATAGGTGTTTGCCTTGTTGGCTCTGTCAGAAGCAGGATCAAGAATAATTGTTCTTAATTTACTGTCTCAGAATATGTGATGCTGTTCTGTTCTGACAGAGCAGCACGTGAAATAGTGACAATGGTGTGTGGTTCAGGTTAACATCCTTATTGTAATAAAGGCTGCAGGGTGGCAGTGAATTTGTTTTGTTGTTTTGG
>VYXC01000690.1:763525-855465 GCA_013397175.1 Platysteira castanea
TTTAGTTAAGGCTTGCATTGTTTTTGTGCTTGAGCACGTTTTCCCAGTTGAAGCTTTGATGGTTGCCCGAATAAAATCTGCTCCGGGGCGGTGACTGCGCCGTGGCGGAGCTGCCGCGAGGTGGCAGCCCCGGATCATCGACAGCGCCTTTCGGGTCTGACGTCACCGCAGCGCTGATTTGACCTCACCCGACATTTCTTGACCTGACCCATAAATTGCTGCTCCCGAGTTAAGCAAACTGGGCTTTGTACTCACGTCGAGCGTGGGGCATGTTTGCTACGTGAGAGTATTATGACATTACTTTTTCAGGTTAGCATATTCTGCCATCATCAAGTTGTGAACACTAAGTTATATATTTTAGGTAATATACCTATTTAAGGTATCACACATCATGTTTTTTTACATGAAAATTTCTGGTTTTAACAGGAATTTAATTATGTGACCAAGCTGCTTTTAAAATGCAGTCATTTCTGCATATATCAGCATTGTAACCCCTTTTTTTCAGTAAAACAAATCTATGTTAAAGCAGATTTCTTAAGCAATAAAACTGTCTTAACTTTGAATAATTTTGAGTACGGTTTCCAACACGACATCTGAAAGTTGTGAAGGCAATTTTGTGATATGTGTTCATGGTTATAAATGTCACCAGGGAAGAGAATTACAGCTAGGGATCAGTTGGCAGTTAGGAAATTATATACATGTTAATATGTAAATATGAAAATCTAGTTTGATGGATTCAGCAGTTCTGGCTTGGTGGTAATTGATTAAGCTACACAAAGATTGTAGGTCATTTCCCAGTTTAGCAGCATTGTAGAATACATTCTGGTTAGACGTCTTGTGTAGTTCTTGTTCTGCCTTAAGTCTGTAAAGGCTGTAACTTCTTAGCAATCTCTTGCCTTCAACTAACTCATTTCTTTGAGTATATTTTCAAAAGTAGATTAGGTAATCCATCTTTTCGGTATCAGAAATCTGACTCCCATTTTGCTACAGCCTGTGACATGATAATGTCACTTCTAGGCTGTAGTTCTGTTCAGTAGTGAACAGCTCACCCAGGATACATCCAAGATTGCCCTGATGGCTATTTGGGGGTATGGAAACAGGGTAATGTATAGGTGCTCTGTGTTGCCATTTTTCCTGCTGACATGTCATAGTATGGTGATGAAAATGACTTGGGTACACAATAAATGTGTGTCTGGTTTTTGTTTTGAAACCTAAAACATCTCTAACTCTCTTTCAGCCGGAAAACCTTGCACAGAAGCTTCCAAACCTCGTGGAATTGTGAGTTCGTGTAGGAGTTCTAAGATATTTTTATGATGCTTATCCATCTCATCTTAAAATCATCTAGAAAGAATTGCTTGCACATAACTTATCTCTTAAGTGTGAAGGGCTTTCTTGGAGGGCAAGAAAGGGTAATTTTTTTTTTTGTGATTTTTTTTTTGGTGTTGTTTGTGGCTGGACTTTTTTTCTAAAAGAGGTGTATTCAGTCCCCATTTCAATTATTTTTTTAATTTCTTGTTTATTATGTGAGAAGAACCTTTATAGAAGTGTCTATACTGCTAAGGGAAAAGATACTTACCCCCTAAATTCTGTGTAGACTTGTCACATTGATAAAGCCCTGGCACCTCCCAGTGCAGGGGTCAGAGGGTTGTGACAGAGCCAGAGTAACAGGTTACAGCCTCCAGCCCAACCCTGGCTACTCATTCCCACCCCAGCTCCCAGGGGTTTTATGATCCCAGTCTTGCTGATTGTAGTAGTAAGTTTTTGGAACCAAGTCACGGATTATCAAATAGGAGCGGGGATGAGCATGTAGGGGTGGTACCTATGGAATGATGATTGCTGTAGGCAGAGCAGTCTATCTAGTCTTGTCCAAAACATGCATGTCCCATGAACTGGATTATTTTGACCATTAATTTAAGACTTAAGCCCCTGAGACAATGTTTTCTTCCTTCCCCTTTTCTTCTTAGAAAGTTGTGATTTCCTTGTGTGGTAGGACTGGCAGTGGGCGGTTAAAAAGGGCATCCTCTTTTCCACTTTCAAGTCCTTTGTCTCAGTTTCAGATGAGTAACTGATGGAGCATTGATTGTGTTTATTTAATGGCCAGCTCCACATGGGAGGTGTTTATCTGAGGAGTCAATGCCCTCAGCTGTCTGATCTTGTCATGTTCATGTGGCCCTTTAACCTCACCTTTTCTGGTGCCTATGGCCACAGTGTAACTGAACTGTTTTGTAGGTCACTGCAGTCTCTGACTTACTCAAGAGTGAATCCTTTCTTATCATGTCCCTGTCTTGAGAACGTTTGTGCTCTGAAGCAGTAAAATAAATATTTTTATATTTGATATCGTGATCTGCCAGTGGACATCAGGAAATCTCCATTATTTGATGGTGCTTTTAGGAAAACCTGTTTAAATTACAGCTTAAAATGATTTCTTACAGACACTGATTTATAGGACTCAAACCTAATTATTTGGTGTTCAGCAAGCTCAATTGTCCCAGCATTATCCCACACATTCTCGTGGTCTAGAGAGAGCTGCAATGGGCTGTGGTTTGTGTAGCTCTAATAGGACAAGTCAATTTTTGATGAGACAATAAGAGGTGTTTTTTTGTCAGAGAAGAGACCACAAAATAAGGATTTATTTAAAGAATAATTTGTTACAGTAGCTTTCAATTTTGAGAGACAAATTATTTTTATTTTCCTAAAAGTTACATCCTTAGTTATTTCACTTGTTTTTCTTTGTATATCATGCCCTTGATGCTGGGCTATGAGGTGTAGCTCCTCATAATACAGTTTTTTAGCTTAAATAAAGTAGTTCACAAATATTTTCAGGAGCTGCAGCTGAAATGGGTAGGAGAATTCTCATCTTATGTTTCTACAAACATGTATACTATTCTTATGTTTATTAAGGTTTTAGCAAACGACAATTTTTGAAGAAAAAGAGAAGGTTCAGATGCCCCATGCAGTTGAAATGTTCATACGTCTTTTCCCTTGTTCTGTCTCCCTGAAAAGAGGGGCTCCTACTTTAGGAAATGCTCTTGTAATACAGTGGAAAAAACCATGCCATGAAAATAATTCCACGTGTGCCTAAGCAATTGAACACTGGGCACTCAGTATTCCTCTACAGTTGGATATTAATATTGGAAAATTTTGTTACTGTTATTTACTGCAAGATCCAATTGTTCTTTTGCGGCAATGATGATTGAAATCTGAAATGTGTAAAATCTAAGATCAGTGTTTATGTTACCAGAAGTACTGGAAGTGCTCCATCAGAGGGTGCTGAATATTCTTAGGGAGAGATCTGGCCACCCTCTGTAGCTGCATAAATAACCATGTGTAAGATGGAGTTTTTCTTTTGAAAAATGTGCTTTAAGTTTGAAAAACCCACTTGCAGTGAATAGATCATGTGCTTATTTCTTCAGTAAAGGTGTGAGAGTTTATGTGCAGGGGAAAATGTTTGTAATGGTGTAACTTGTGTGGGTGTGGGCTTTTTTCTTTCCTTGGCCAGCATTTAGTGTCAAATAACCTGGTGATCAAATATGATTCATTCTCGTTATTCTTTCTGCTTATTCTTTTTGCTTTTTGTTTTCCTCCATATGACTGTCATATCTAAAGCCTATTATTATTGTAACTGTGAATGGTTTGTTTTACATAATTGTATGTAATTTCTTTTATTTTTGTGCTAATCATTTAATAATCCAAGTGACACTTAAGTACCTGTCCATTGCCAGTTTATACAGTTTCCACAACTTTTGTGGTCATAGGGAGGAACGGCTTTGAGGGTGCTCTTTCAGTCTGAAACTGGATATTTTGCAAACTGATTATGTAGCAGAAGTCCTTGAGGGTAACAGGTGGTGTCCTCTGCTTTTTTCTCCTCCCCCCAGGTACCTTCATTCAAATAACATAGTTGTTGTACCTGAAGGTAAGTAATCTACCATCTCATGATAAGTGGCAGGAATCATAAAATATTCATTTTTCTTCTTTGTAGAGGCCTATTTTTCCTTTATTTCCCCATAAAACATTAAAGATTTTGATACAGAATATACCAGTGTAGCTTTTAGTTGATAATATCCTTGTGTATGCTATGTTAAATTCTTCTAATGAGTTCTCAAATGCACCTAAATGCTCCAGTTCTAATTGCAGAAAGTGAAAAGGCCAAATGGCACTCATCTACAGAAACAAAAATCCAGAGTGTCTGCTGCTTTCAGGCAGTTACCACACTGAATACTCTGCTGATTTAGATCATGACAGATTTGAAACCCAAAGGAGCAAGAACTTGTACTAGTTTCTTTTCCTTGTCTTAATTGCAGAGTTTTGTGCCCAACTTGAGGAATTTGTGTTCAATTTATGCTCTTTCTGAATATAAATTGGATAGACTCAAAGGAAGAGAATGGAAAAAGTGGTTTCAGAGCAGAATTGTCTGAGGAGAATGTGGAGATGAGAGTATTCTGTACACCACTGTATTTGTTATCCCTTGTCTCACTGCCAGCAGAGCTATTTGTTAGCTAGAGCAGCATTTCCACAATTGATGTCATTGAGTTGTGAGACCGGCTTTAACACCTCGAGATGTGCTCAGACACAGCTGGCGGGTACTGTGGCTTGTTCTCCTCTCACAGTCCTGTGAAGATTTTAGTGTTACTCTTGGGTCACATTCATGTTTTAATCTGTTCTCTCAAAAGCCATTGGCTCCCTGGTTAAGCTGCAGTTTCTGGACCTAAGTGACAATGCCCTGGAGATTGTGTGTCCAGAGATCGGCCGCCTGAGGTCTTTGCGGCACCTCCGCCTGGCGAACAACCAGCTGAAGTACTTACCTGCAGGTGAGTGCAGTGTCTGAGGGGTCACAGCGCTGACACAGCCTTGCAACTTCACTTGCCAAGTGATCTGCTCTTGGTTTACTGAGTGGCGTATCTTGCAGGGACTGCGGTTTGTATTCCTCCCAGTGTGCTCTGTAGTTAGAAAAAACCTGTGCTCTGTGTGCTTGCAGAGTCCTGAAAAATGCTGCTGAAGTGGGAAAAGTGTATTTATTTAACAGCCTTTGCCATCGTATCAAGAAAATACTGAACTTCTTTGAGAATACACAAAATGCCAGTGACAACTGTCATTATGATAAAATGATGTTTCTTCCAGTTTTCCACAATATAAAGGATTCTGGTCCTTCCTTCCTTTCTTTTTGCCCAACAGCCCCAATCTCGTAGTTTCTAAAAAGACACATGTCTAGTAGCTTTGCCTATGGCAGTTCTATCTCATTGTGACAGTAGATAACAAATGTTTGTCTTGCTAGTTTATAATAAAAAAGAAAAAATTATTCAAAGTAAATGTGACACAGTCAGAAAAAGTTGGCCATAGGCAGATTTTGAATTTTTTTTTGTCTTCTAAATACTTTGATAAGCAGATATAGGATTATTATTCTTCCATCACCTTTATATCTGTTCAGAGAAGATGATGGTGGTTTTCAAATACTTTTTTTAATTTCAGGTTTTAATTTTTCTCTGGTGTATTTGCATTTTCTCATCTGCAGAGATAATAATTTAAGGCTATGATTTCAAAAAACTGGTCTAACTTAGTCTAACAGGATTAGCTTTTGGCTCTATTTTAACTAATTTCTCAATGTGACCTTCATGTGTTTGTAAGTTCACATTGTTTATTCTCAAGAAATGTATTGCAAATGCTCCCTCAAGTTTTGGGTGCAGAAATCTTGCTGTCCTTTCCTTGCACTTTTCTAGACTGCTTTAAAACAGTCAAAGGATGGTTATGATTAGAAAGAAAAAAAATGTATATGACTATGTAAATACTCTGGAATGAAATTAGATAAACCTGTTAAACATTATGACCCAGGGCCAATAAAATTTCCATCAATTTTCAGATGTCCTACATTCAAAAGAAAGGAGTGACTTGAGTGTGCTTTATGTTCCTCAAAGATAATTTACCTTATGGTGCTGTACCATGAAAGAAAGACTTGTTCAAAGAGAAAGTGACACATTTTCTGCAGAACTTCACACATTAACTTAAAAAGGTTCCAAAAAAGACTTTCAAAAGGATAATTTACATTACTGAAGGGTTGATTTGGAGTCTACCACATTTGATTAGGAACTGGTATCAGCTGAGACTTGCTGCATTAAATTTCTCCTGAAGTTTATACAAAATTTGGTCCCGAGCATTGTCCCTGCGTGTGTTTAGGTTTATGTCCATGAAAAGTTTGCATGCTTAGAAATGATACTTGTGTTGCCTGCTTGTGCATTGGGGAATCCAGTGGTGCGTGGTCCCTGTGTGTTTGTGGTGGTGTCCTTTGTGCCATTGCTGCTGCTGGTACTAATCCTGTCACTGTCAATGTGACCGGATGTCACACAAGTGTTACCAGCCCAAGCAGGATTAGCCTTTCACTCACACTGCATAATTTGCCCACTGAAGAGTTAATCTACTGCACTGAGTGTTTCCTAAACAGAACAATTCCCAAAGAGGGCTTCCAAGCATATTTTCTTAGATTTTCTCTGTAAAATTGTGAAGACTTCTAAGACTGCATTAAAAAAAACCTTAAGAGTTTCAAAATAACACTTATGTTCAACAATTGAAAAAGGAGAGCAAAATAATAAATTTTGATTAATTGTTTCATCCTTAATTATATTGGTAGCTTAAATCTTCATTATATTGTCAGCTAGCACTCTGTTGGGAAAGCTGGCAAAGTTCAGCTGAACTAGGATGGGATGTCGTTTCACTGCAGTGCATCATTTTACTGTGTGTTCACTGCTTTCTGTACAGCAGACGTTGCACTGCATTGCTACGGAAAGACAGCTCTTAATGGCTCTTAATTTATAGTAAGGAACCATTTAAGATACAACTTAGCTTCTACCCATGCAGCTTGTGCAGAATTTAAGGATCTGCATTAAAAAAGAGCTTTTGGTTTTAGATGACAGTCATATAAGGAAATTACTTCAGAGTGGTTGCCCTGTCATTCCTCTTGATTCTCCATTCCCAGTGTCTGGTGTTAAAAATACCCTCAGTTTTTTTTCAAAATTCCGTGGATATCTAGGAGGATACTGCTAGTAATATTCTAAATGAATTGCTAAAAAATATCTTCATTGCAGCTGCAGAACAGTTGGATGGTAAATGTTTGCTATTATGTGTGAACACCCCCACTGTTCTATTGCATTTTAATTCTTAAGAATGATTCTTTGTTGTGTCTTCCTTAATTGTGATTAAGAGCTGGAAGAAACAATGCAATTAATAGCATATGTTGATTCATTATGTATTTTTAATGATTTGTTCCACAATTGTGTTCTTAACGTTCATTTTTAGTATTTAAGATTTGCCTTATAGAAATCGAGTTTTAAACCAACTGAAGTAGTGTGCATTTAAGATCTAGATTTAAGCCTCTAGCCTGATTATAGAGATTCTTCAGACTCTGATAGAGGGTGAACCTGTGCTGTGGTTTATCTTCACTGGGATGGGCAATGTTTTAATCTCTTAAGTACCTGTTTTAATAAAACTGTGCCAATTGAATAAGAACAACCACTCTGCTTTTCTCAGGTTTGGTCGTGATTGTCAAATGATTTTTTTAAAAATTATTTTAAGGGAAGATATGGGGGAGAATGATAAAAATACATGCAGCCAGTGCAGAGGCATAAGCTTTAGCTTCCTGAAGAAATTAGTCAATACGGGACTGATGAGGAGGAAAATGGGCATTAGGTGAAGCATGGAAACAGTGTCCCTTGGAGGTGGAGAAGGACTTTATGTGCAGTGGCACTCTGGTAGTGTGATAGTCCTTCCTTTGTGCTCAGCAAGCACTCCCAAATCAGTGCTGCTCTTGGATCAGATGCTGAGCTTTGGCCTCAAGGCTCTGCGTTTGATTTGCCACTGCTGAGGGGGCTTCCATCAGCATCCTTCAGCTGTTGTGAGAACTGCTCAAAGGTGACTCAGCTGAACTGGATGAGAATTAAAGGGAAAAATTTATCCAGAATAAGCGTGTTGAAACTGAAATATAATAGCAAATGGCTGGAAGAAAATGCTTTGTGAAATTCTCTTAATGTCATACTTTGAGTATACTTTAGATAAGATTAATAAGCGGACCAGCTTCTGCCTAATGCAGAGTCATCAGTATCTACATTCTGGGGTAATCAGAATCCCTGAGAGGTTCTGCCTTTCAGAGAAGAGCTGATTAAAAGTTGCAGATAAGTAAAACAAGATTTAATGTTCTAAAGTTCTCTTGAGTACTTGTTTTCATTTAAATGCACAACATTGTTTTGTTCTGCAAATTGTAAATCTTGTAGCTGCTGTCTTTAACAGTTTCTTGGTTCATTTATTTGGCTCTGGCAAGTGCACTTCTTGAACATGAAGTGAGTTTTGTGAAGTTTTCTACTACTTAAATGTAGTACTTAAATAATCTAAATTCTTGAGGGCCATTTGGAAGTGTGTGACACCAAAGATGTTACTGGAAAAAATCAGCATAAACAAAAGATGGTTATTTCGTATTATTACATTAGTTCATATATGAGCTTGACTTAGAGATGACATTGTGTTTTCACAGTAGCTGAACTTTATTTTTTCAGAGATTTCTCCTTTTATTCAGTGAATTGATATTTCATTTTAATTTAGAATTGTAGAGTTAGTGCTGTATGGATGTACTGTCAGAAGGAAATTTTCCGAATTATCTCACTCACAAATGACTAACTAGAAAGTTCCCCTTTGTTTCTGATGGTTATAATGCATATGGTATTTCAGCTCCTTTCATTCTTGAGAAACGTTATTTCTCTTTGTGTAAGAACTACTGCGTAGTTTGAAAAAAAAATCCAGTGAGATGCATTATAAAAATTATTCTTGAAGCAATCCAAAGCCAAGGTTCTCTGTTTTGCTGTTAGCATTTAGATTTGGTTTGACTTTAGCCTTGGAATCTTTTGATGTGCAGTGGTGGCTCTTCAGGTTTACATTTTGGTCTTGTAGCTGGAATGTATGTTTGGGGAACAGATGACTTTAAAGAGGGTGGGTTATACTCAAATTTGGATTTAAGTTTCTTGTTTGACAAGATTTTTTTTCCCCCCCCATTACTTGAGAGGTATTTCTCTTTAGAAACAGCAAGTTTTGTAGCATCTTGTTCTATGATTTAATTAAAAGTGAGGTTATGTTTACTCAGCACATGCTGGAGTTAATTATAGATCTACTGAAATGAAAAGCTTAATGTTTTGCCAAGTCAAGAGCAAAAGCAAGTAATTAAAGAAGAGGGTATGGTTTATGATCCCAGCCCATCTTTTGGCAAAATTCCCTTTAAGAAGGGGGAAAAAAAATCAGCAGTTGTCTTTACATGGACTAGACCAATGTTCCCTTTGTGTTTGTTGTTCAGGAACTTTGAGTTGAGTGCATGGACCAAGAAAAAAAAAAAAACAAATTTGTTGCCAAAAGTGGGATGCTGTTTGTTTGAATGTTAAAGGAAAGTGCAGATGAGGGAGCAGGCGTTGCTGGAGGGGTGCAGGTCTCTGCCAGAGTCCAGGGCAGGTTCCTGCCCCAGGACAGGGCATGTGTGGCTTCCATTGCACATTCGCACTTCTGTGTTGTCTCTGGAGACTCCTGCATCTTGCATCCACTTGTGGCCATTTCGCTTCCTTTAGGTAGACTGAAGGAAAATGAATTCATGTGCCTTTGGTGTATTTAAAGTGCAAACTGCAGCAATATTAAGGGAGGTTAACAGCATGGAGACTCTTCAGTTCTGTTCAAATCCTTTTCCTTTTTAAGGCAAATTGTTTTAGAAATATAGTCAGTTTAGGACTCATTAAAATACATTTGTAGGCTTATAAAACTTTATCTTCAAAGCATTTGAGAAAGATCCTGTGAAGCTGATAAGGGAGTGTTATCCTCATTTTACAGAGTGGAAAAAAGTGTTTTTAACAGAAGTGATTTGCTCCAGGCCACAGCAGGAGTCAGTGTTAGCCAGAAATAGAACTTGGGTGTTCCCATTCCATTTGTTAAGACCACACCTTTTTGAGGCTGATCATATTTAATGTTAGGGAGGATTGGGTCTTCCCACCCATTATTAGGAAATTAATAATTATCTCTCCATAATGAATAACCCTCTAAGTTAATAGGAAATTAATAGCTGTAAGATCAGTGAGGTTTTTGTAACTGAAACAACTTGTGTTTCCAGAAGGCTGGAAGAGTTCAGGAAGATGAATTTTGAAATACATAACTTCTATAGATAAATACTAGATAATTTTCTCTTGCATAGGTAACTTTGGTGTAATGACAAGAAGGGTTCAGTCATTACTAAAATTATAAATCAGACTATAATTGTTGATTGGTGCTTTGTCTATTTATACAGTAATCCTTGGAATGTTGAGTGATTATTGCAGTCTGCTTTGCTTTGGAATTTGCTTTACTAATAGGGGGCAGGAGAAACTTCCAGATACGAAAACTGCATATTCATTTCTCTCATTTTTTTAATGTTGCTCTGAAGTACAATATCTGTATTTACTATTCATACCAGTATTTAACTGGTAAAGACTTCTTGAATACCCAACTTAAAATTCTGAATAGAGCTCAATATGAGGGATTTCAGTAAATCTTAATTAAAGGCACATAAACATGACTTCTTCCCTCCCTTCTTTTCACAGTAGATTTCCACTGATGGGTACAGCATGCCAATAATTCTATTCTTACTCTAGACCCTGGCATGAAAATATGTGGTCCTAACTCATTTTTTTAAACTTGTGTTCCACATTTTGATTTAGAGGCTTCAAAACGAGGGGGAATAAATTTGGCTTCTTACCTGCTCCCCCCAGATTTCCCTTCTGCTTTCATTACTGTCTCTGGTTAGGGCAGATGGCTTTGATACTTAATAAAGTTCAAATTTTTTTTATAATGGTTGTGAGTTTAAAAGCAAAGGCACAAACTGATGCAGACCCTGTTCTTTTTTCCAAGTTGGCATAACCTTAGTCCACTCTGCTTTCCTAATTTAGTAACATGTATAAAAATATGCACAACGGGACAGGTTTGGTACACCAGGCACCCATCCAGGAGCGTGGTGTTTTTAAGTAAATGGACTTGTGGGGATTTGAGGAAAACACAGATTAAGTTACATGAGCACTCTGGAAGTATGTGACTATTTAAAGGAGCATGGCCCCCTAAAAGAAAAAGTTAATTATTGTAATATGTTGTTTTCTTTGAAGGAATTGATGCCTAATTATTAAAAATAAGGTTTTCTTTGCACAGATCTGTAAAATAAATGCTCTGTTTAATAATTCAGTTCTAGCTTCAGTTTGCTTTAAAAAACCAAGAGTCAGCATACTAAGCTTTACATTACCTCTTAGGTTCAACAGCAACTAATCATTACTTTTTTTCCTAAATCAATGCAAAACTTACCCACACTTGCGTGTTACTGTATTGTGTTTTTCACATCAGGTTAGTAAGGCTTTGGTAATTATGCTCTATTAATCCAGAAGCACAATAAAAATACCTGATAGTGTCTCTAAGTCATTCATTAGATTTCTAGGAGGAAAAGATTTTAAATGTTTTGGTTTTGTATAAACTCCAATACAGCCCTATCCAGCAGCCTGTACGGACTGAATTTTTTATAAGAAAAATTTCTCCTATGAAATTATAGCAGGGAGGAGTCAGGGAAAAATGGCAACGTGGATGGTTAATGATTGGGATTGGACTTTGTGAACTGTCTAGAGGTGACCGAAGCACAGGGCAGTAGACTGTACAGCTGGTATTCCTTATGGATTAACATCCTCGCACGTCCAAACACACTGGTACCTATTTAATTAAAGGATGTTGGTTGCTTGAGATTTTATAACAGTCTGCCTTGCTCAAACATTTGGTTTGGGTTAAAATCTCAGGAGGACTACTAGTACTTCTGAGTGCTTGAAATTTATGGGGAGGGAAGTGAAGACAGAGAATAAAAGAATTCCACTAAATTCCTGGAAATTTTTGTTAACTGAAGTTTTTCCTGTATACCCTCACCTGTATAGAATGTCAGAATGAGTCATCTGTGCATAGAGCTGCTCACTGTTATTTCTTTGTCTACTTGCCCCTTCTTAGTGTTACTTCTTTTCCACTTCCCCCCCTGTTGAGGGGCTTTTAAAAGCCTCTTTGTCACTATCATACAACATTTTTCAGTGTACCACAGAAGGTTCATAATGTCACCGAGTGCTGGTAACAAAAATAGTATGAACATAGTCAGAAAAATTCCAGACCTATATTTTATGCTTAAAAATGTTGTTTCAATATAGGCTTTTGTTCCAACACTTCTTCCAGATGGGCTTCTATTGGGTGCACTGGAACTGAAATATTTCCCATAACTGTAGCAGAAATGACGTTAAGAAACAAAAAATCCAGCAAAAGTATCTCTTTCAACAATGGCCTGCGGTATTCCTGGTATTCCTCATTCTGGTGCTGCACAGCAGGTCCTCAGAAATGCATGTGCTGAGTATGTATGTGTTGTAATTCAGTAATCTGAAAACTAATGGGAACCATCAGTGTCTCTCATTGTAACATTTAAATTACGGATTCAAATATTGCTTTGTGTACCAGGCTTATTGGACTAGAAAATTCCATCTTAAAATTTGCTATTCTAATTTAGAGCAATCACTGGAAAAAGTGTTTGGAAATTAGGCTTCTTTAATGAGCATGGGTTTAGTTAAAAAAAGGAAATTGTGATATGGTTCAGTGCATTATATTTTCAAGTACCTGCAATTTTATACAACAGATTTTAACTTCTGTGGTCATTCCATATCAGAAAAAAAGATTAGGCACAAACTGAACCTGGCACTGAGGCTTCATATCAGTAAATGAAAGCCTAAAATCCTATTGTAGCACAAGGTAATGACCAAGTGTTCTGAGTTTTGTAATATTAGTTTTACAGTATTTAAAGGTCACTCAAAATTGTAACATAACTGTATTGATTTTTATTTTTTTCTTCTTTCTTGCAAATTTTAATAAGAGTATAATGGTTTTGGATCAATCACACTTTTTTTTGGCTTCTAGTTTTGGTGATGCTTTAACTTGAAAAAAATCTGTGCCTGAGTTTTGACTGTATTTAAACATGAGCAATATGCTGATGTAATTACTGGGTTCGTTAATAGATCTAGGAGTGTCTGGGAGCAGGGCGCTGTACATCAGCGTCTCAGACATCCTTGTTTTGTTGGAATTTTTTGTATGATCTGTGCAGAGACTGACCTGTAAATGTTCCCTTTTTATGTGGCAATTCTTCCTGGCCACCAGATTTTAGTGACGGTTCTGGTGGCATCGTCTCTCTGGACAGAGACATCTCAGAATGACACCACCTGAGTTCTGATCACTAAATACTTTATTAATAGTTTGTTGAATGAGCCTGATTGTAGAGGGTAACTCTGTGTCTGTGTGAGGCTTCCTGTGACTTGCAGTTTCCTCATTTTTTTATTTTCAATTCTGATTTTATTCTCAATTCCAAATCCTAGATCCCCATGCTTTTCATTTTGAAACTGGATTCTGAGAACAGGCCAGTGCTGCCATTTGTTCCCTTCTGTTCCATGTAAGATCCTAGTGAAAGATTTCCATGCACCAAACTCACAGAATTACCCCCTCCAGCCCCTCCCCGTGTAAGAGGAGCTGCTAAGAAACCTGGTGAGGTGTGGGTGAAACCAGAATGGAGCAGGAAGAGCCAAACTAATTATTCCTGGTGGTGCTCACAAGCCTGTTGAGCTTCTGGCTTAGCAGTGCTCCTGAAAATCAGAATCCTTGCAGGGACATGTCTGTTGCTGAGCTCTGGGCCATGGGCTTTCCCCCATAGCTGTTCCCCTCGGGGGCTCTCAGATAGGAGATAAAAGAGTTGGAGCTGCTTCTAATGGTGGGTACTTGGATGATTCTCAAATTCCTGAGAGGATGGGAGCAGATTTAACTGGATTCTCTATTGTTCAGAGATTTGGTGCTGCCTCTCAGATTCTGGCTCGTTCTTCTACTCGGCAGTGCTTGATTTCTCAAGTGACTGTAAGCCTCGTTTCTCCAGGGGTTTTGCTCTTGTTTGTGGGGGTAGACAGGAATTTTGAAGATGTTGAGAGTGGTTTAAGTAATCCTGACAACCATTCATCTGAAGCTTAAAACTCTGTGAAGATGTTGGAGGTCTTAATATGACTGTAGAAACGTGGCAGTTATGTTGCATGTTCTTATGCCTTTTTATTAAATAAGGAGTCTTAAGTACAAGTCATTTCAACACAGTTCATTAAACATAAAATTGCATAACATTTTTCTAGTAAACTCAAACTGAGATTTCTCAGTGAATTGTTAAAATACAGATTTTTTTTTTTAAAGGAGAAGACTTGCATGTCCAAGTAACTTCCAAACTGCTTTAAAAAGCAACTTATGTGGTATATGCAAAGTATTAAATTCAAAGAAATTTAAGATTAAATATTGATTTTAATACTAGAGTGGGAAACGGTCTTGAGAGGACAATAAAATGAGTAATAGGGTGATGTGGAAATGCTGCTAGATAGACAGATAGTTGATACAGTAACATACCAAGCAGTTATTCAGACATCTGACAGAAGAAATGACAACCTGAAGTTTTTGGGGTATGTGGGAACAGAGCACTGATGGAATTCCTCTCCCCACTCCTGCCATGGATAGAGCTGCCACTTGGGAACTGAAGGCTTTGGAAAGAAAGTCTCCTAACCTTTGAACGTCCCCCCAATGTCATGCTGAGCCGGGGGCCACGAGACAAAAGTGGGAAGTTTATACAGCAATATATAACTTTAGAGAACATTAAGTTGTCATTGCTGCTTTGATCAGTGATAGAGTATACTTTGATAAAACTCAGATAAAGGGCTTCAGGCTGTAGCATCAAAACAATGCGTTATGTTCCTTTTAGTTTGAAAAATGTATTTCTACAGTCTGTTTTTAAGAAGTGGAATGTGCTCATGAGAACTGATTAGACCTGGCACACAGACCTAAATAATGAAGGTCAAATAGAATTATTTGTTTTTTACGTTTTGATTGTTTGAAAACTTGGGTTTGAAATTTATGGAGAGGACTTGTTGTGACACAGCTATATACCACAGAAAAAAATCAGTCTGGAAGTGGCTACAGTTGTGTTTGAATTCAGTCATTATTCCATTTGTGGTGTTTGTTTTATGTGAGTTTATTGTCTGCATAGCAAATGAGAGGAAGAAGTGGAGGGTCTTTGGTTGCTTTTGGTCAATCTTACTCCTGTGGAGTTGAATCTAAGATGTAGAAAAACAGACTACCAGCAATTTCATTTTTCAGGGATGTAATTCTATGTGTTCTTGCTTGGAGTGTTTGAAGGTGTTACATAAATGTATCTGGAAATTCATAAAGACTAAAAAACATAACATTTCTAGTTGCTTTAATTCTAGGGGTTATCAGAGTAGGCTCTGAAGCTTAATAGGTCATTACTCTGTTCATAGCTCTGGCAAATCCCCTCCCACCCCAAAAATTCTTGGTGGCATCTCTGATAATCTTGGTAAATGAGAAGGTGTGATGGCTCATTGCTTGTCTGGTTGCTTTGCTGTGCAACTGTCATCAGGACTGGTGAAAATTCATGTAATCACTGTTGTATTTATTATGATAGAGTACTTGGATCTATGTTAAAGATAATGTGAGGAGTTCAGTTTGCTTTTGTGCTTTAGAGAAAACCCAACCTAACCTAAAAAGGAATTTTTAGAATCTTTTAACTTTATTCTTACCTAAGGAAAAAATCTACATCAAAAGAAAATTCATGTAAGTTACTGTAACTTTTTTTAAGGTGTCATTCCCCTCCTTTTGAAACTTCTTCCCTCAACATGCTGAATCCTCTACTGAGAGCACAGCAAAGCCTCTTCGTTGGAATTTGATACCAGGGTTTTTCCGTGTTGGGGCTGGCAGCAGTCAGGTTCTGAGCAGCACCCCTGGGGCTGTCACGAGGTGAATTCTCCTCGTTGCACAATGCATGTACCAGCCTGTCTCCATCAGGAGAGGAGCAGGATGGGACTTCTAGTAAGTCTTCTCCCTCTGAGTGTTGTTACAGAAATCACTTGTTACTGAGGGCATACTCTGAGAAATTAACCTCTACTCAAGTAATCGTATAGTGCCTAGTCTCAGACCTGCTTCGTAAGTAAAGGAATTGCAGGAAAACTTGGTTTGTAACTCATCTGTCAGCACTGAATTCTTCTGCTGATGATCTGCTAGTAAAGATAAGCCTTTACTGATTGCCTGGCTCAAACACATGTGAGATATATGAACCTCGCTTCTGCAACTTCAAAACAGATGCTCTTTAAAATACTTGTAAAAGTCTTTGGTTTAGAGCTGTTACCCAAAAGTAAAACTGAACTTCAAGGGAGTTTTAAGGGCGTCTCTCGTAAACGTTTGCCAATAGCTGTTCACACGGGTGAAGACAGATGTGTATTGGTAAGGCTGAGACCAAACCTTAGAGGTGGAGAGGTGTTTTGAGAAAGATGTTTCCCATACAGATGGTGTTGGGCTTTGTGTAGTATGAGAACTTCTTTAATACCAACAATCTGTTCAGTGGTGTGTAGTCAGGCTTTCAGAGAACCTCAGCTTTGAACAGATACTAAACTGCAGATGTTTTTTCTCGGAAATTTTTCATCAGTTTGTAAACGTGTGAAAAAAGAAATAGTGGTAACTGCTTTGCGATTTCCAGGTTTACCTCAGAAAGGCCTTAGTGATTTCAGTGTGCTGGACTGTCAAAGAGCTCTACCTTTGTTTTGCTGCACTGACTTACTTTGGGAGGGTCCTAAGAAAAGCTCAAGTAATCCATACAAGCAAAACCAGCTTTTCAGGGGGGTTACGTCCATGCTTACTGCCTTTACTGGCATTTTTTTAAAGTAAGTTTATCTGTTAACTATAACTAAGCTAAACTAATTTGCTAGTAGTTCTTCATGTCAAAACTCTTATGAATTTGAAATTTGTGAGTTGGTTTTTTTTTTGGTTGCACTAAATTAACACTTGTGACAGGAAAAAATAGTTCTTGAAGTTTATTTTTTATATTTTTAGGATTGGATGTTAAAAGTTAACTTGTTTTCCCCTTAAACTCTAAAGTCTTTATAAAGTTATCTGTGAATGTACTTTTGTCTCTTTGGTTTCCTTGGGTTTTTTTCTTTCTTTCCCTAAGCTCTCCCTAACCTATGTACAGTGATTAGCAATATTAACAGGTAGTTGATTTTACTTGTGCATTAAGCAAATGCAATTTACTAGTAGGGACTGAGTACTCAAGGAAGCTTGACAAACAGTCATTCAGTCTTTGAAAGGGAATGAACACAAACTGTTAATGCTGTGCAATAGAAGAGTTTTATAATGTATCAATTTCCATTTTGACCTTATTGACCAAGTATAATTTAGTTTTCTGCATACCATTGTGAGTGAGTTAAATTACTACTTGTTATTGACATCCTTGTTTTTAACTCAGCTGTTCTATTAAATGAATTGAGGCAAAATAAAACACATCATTTACTGACACTAAATCTACATGGAAAAAGCCTGTAAAGAGAATGTGTAGAACTTGAGGTATGATGTGAGATTAACCTTCCCATGGTCCATGTCACACACACAGAGTTTGGTACCTGTATTTCAGCTAACTTAATGTTGTTGCAGTGGTATTTATTTAAAATAAAGACCTGTGTTTACCTTAGCATTGTCCAAATCTGCATTAAATTGTCATTCTAGATGGAAGGCTTTGATGCCAAGCAAGTGCAAGTGCACTCTAGTTGATAATTATTTAACATTTGAGGGCTTTATGAACTAAGACTACTTATTTGTGTAGGCAGAGGAATGCAATTCAGAATTACTAGAGTGGGGGATTTGGAGTGTAATTGCAAGCCTTACTTGTCTACTTTGTGCTGATTTGAAACACTAAACAGCAGTAACTATCACTGATTAAGACACGGCTTGCAGTTGCTCTCAGCATTTATAAAATTGGGACAATGCTAGCATTGCTTGAAGTCAGATGTCTTCTTTTTTTACTGATAATCTGAGTTTAAAACTGTTAATAGTTGGTCCATAGCATTTTTCAAATAGTAACCATGTCATTATAGCAGTTCCTGCCTCCTCTTCTCAGCTGGTGAATTCTCCAGGCTGCTGAGTTCAGCAGAGACAGCTGGGACAGTGAGGAGGAGCAAGAGAATCTCTTGGTGCTGCTGCTAGAAAAGGACATCTGGATCTGTAGTTTTCATGTCTATTATAGTGGGAATATTTCCTGTAACATTTAGCCAATCCCTCCCCAGTAATTACTGCTGAAATTTGTAGTAACTTCCAGTGGCCTGGAAGAACTCTTATTTTCATAGGACTTGAGACAGTCCCATCCAGTAGCATTCATTTAAAAGCAAATATGGTGACTCCACTGCTGTAAACGTGGCTCCAAGCTCAAGATCTCCCTTTGACTCTTTTCCTTATCCCACACAAATTTGTAGTTGCATCTTTTTGTTATAAAGGCTGAATTTGACCCTCAGGGGAGGGTGTTCTGTGGTGACTTCCAGCAATACAATGAGTGAGCCATAACTTGCCTTGATATAACAGTACTTTGCACTGGAAGATGAAAATTGAACCTGGACCTATTGCTTTTGTTATGCATTTAGTGAAGAGGGAGAAAAAAACCCCCTAACTAACCTCAAGAAGAAGAAAGATGTGTCTGTTGTGAGTTGGTTGGAAACAGTTGATAGCAACAGTCACAACAGACTGGTCTTTGTGTGGATTTAGACACCAGTGCTGTAATGGGTTAGAAGCCACTAATCTGTGTTTGTCAGAGACCACTCTGTTGTGTTGATCTCAAGTTATTCCTTGGAAGAAGAAAGGAAAAAGCTGTCCTAGAATTTACAGCCAGGACTAGCCCTGTCTCTGTGGCTTCCTGAGCTGTCCTTAATCTCTTCTTCGGGTGCTCCTTTTGTTTGCCTTGGTTTCAGTACTGGTTTGTTGTATTTAAGGAACCATCTTAGCTGTCCGGCATCGTGAGTTCAAATCATCAAGTCTGTATTTTATGCACAAAGTTTTTCTGGAAGGCTTTTTTCCCCCTTTCCGTGTATTGCTATTAGTGCACAGTGCACAATAGATGATGTGCAGCAAAGATAGTCAGACATAAACGAAACAAGAGAAACATAACAGGTCTCATGCTTTATTCATGTCACTTTTATGTTCATACCACCCAGAAAAAGGAAAACAGCTGCTCCTCTAAGGAGACGCAACAGCAAAAAAACTCCTTAAATAAGAAACTTTTTCTGTAGAGTGCTAGTAGAACTTTTCATGCGGTATATTTGATAGAGTACCATTCTGACTCTTTATAGTTAATTTTGGTTACTCTATTCAAAATTTGAGTTATCATTTAATAAAACCATAGAATAATATTAATTTCACATCTCTAGCTTGTTTGTGTAGCAATAGTACCTTGCTGTGGGGCAGTGAAGTAGACAGAGCACACTAGAACAAAATGAAAGGATAGGTTGTCTTCTGAAAAAACAAACCAACCAAACAAACAAAAAACCCCAAACCAAACCAAGAAAACAGCAAACCTGATCGTTTCATGGCCTTGAGTTACCTTAGTGCATAAACAATTTTTTTCTCTCCCTGTCTCTCTTGCCCTTCCTCCCACCTTTTCCACTTTTCTCCTGTATGATAATTTCTGATATTTTTGTCGTCTGATTTATTCTAACACTTCTCATTGAAACCATCAGGTTGTGGACAAAAATGTAATTCCAGACCTGCACTGAGAGGAAATACAGGCTAATAACCACTGTGGATCTGTACTCTGAGTGTGTGCTGAGGGAAGCACAGAGTGCTGGGCCCATGGCATTCAGACAGCTGCCAGTTGTGTTAACTGAAGTTTAATTATGGTATAAGATGGGGAACCACTGACCTTTAGAAGAGTTTGACTTAATGAGACCCTCATGCCTGATGTCTATTTTCAGCCATTTTTAGCCGACCTAAAATTACTGTTTAGCAAGGTTGGACTTTATGGAGCCACTTTTCTCACCTTTGCTTGTGAATGATGGCACAAGATAAATAAGGATTGGTGCCAAGTTTGCATGTGACATTTAGCAAGATTGAGGAAAAAGAGATTCTATTTTGGTGTGTTCAGTAGAAGTATGTATTTTTCACTTGGTTTTGGGCTTTGTCTGCTTCTTAAGTGTTTTAGAGAAGAGTCAGTGTAGCTTATGGCTGAAGTAGGTGAAACCAAGAATTGGGAACAGCTTTGAGGGGTGTTACATGACTATGTTCATTCACAAAGACTCTCCTGCCCCAGAAAAATCTTTTCCCCTGTTCTTTGCAGCCAGAATATTTGTGTGAACTGCAGCCATAAGTATTGCTTTGAAATTAATAGATTGAAGTTTGATCAGCTGGGATAGGGGCTTTCTTCTTCCATAGAATTTTTATGGGTTTGAACTCACTCAGCAGCTTATTTAAAAGTGAGTTTTTCATAAAATGGTTGTTGCAGTATCACAAGATCTCTTCCAGTACCTCTTTTTTTTTCCCTTCCCCTTACAAAACTAAGCAAATATTAGCCTATGTGGAAAATATAAGGAAAATCATCTTCATGTCTGTTAGACTTGAGAAACAGAACGTTTTTCAAACTCTCTCACCAACAATACAGAAAAAGAGCTGCATGCAGCAGTGTCAAAATATAAATGGGATTCAATTTGCCTGCCCCTTTCATTGTCCTTAAATCTAATGATACCAATTTCAGTTATGGTTAAACTTCCTTGTTTGAAGATGGCGCAGGTTTACCTTAAGTGTTGATTTGTGCTAGAAAATTTAATTTTTATAGGCTATGAAATGTGAGCTGCGTGGTAGGACACTAAATGTAATGTAATATATAATAGGCTATTTAATTTGTTTTAACCATCTTAAAGTCTATTTAAGTCCTCCTGAGACATCCCGGAGCAGATCTAAAGGAGATCTTTTCCATTAAGCTCTCAGCAATTTAAACTTACACTTCCTGTCTGTTACAGTTTTAAATTGATAATAGTATCCACTTCAAATTCATGGCATGTATAGACTTGGACTTCTTTTCTAGTGGGATGGGTGACTTTTTCCTCACCAGTGTGTGGTTTTACAGGTCTAATAGGGAAATGCGTCTTGTGCTCAGGTTCATAGAAGTTGATTAAAACATTATTTCAAGGGTGAAGTAGGGTAGGCACTTTGAGCACCTTCTGTTCCTTTCCTGGAGCAACCACCATTCGTTTTAGATCCTGGGATGGGAGGGATGGCTGGGCTCACAGTCCTGGGCTGTAGGAGCTCACAATCACAGCCAGTCCTCACAGTGCTCAATTTTGTAACTGTTCATAAGAAATAGTCCCTCTGGTACCACAAGCTGGAAGACATCACTCCATGGTAAACAGCAGAGATCTGTTAGTCCTCAGCTGCAGCCTCAGAACAGAGAGGATCCTTCACCTCCTGTTAGAGCTCTTGGGTAGCAGTGTTACAGGTTTGTATGATAGAAGGAAGACCATCATTATTGCCTGCAGTACAAAGGAATATTAACAAACTTCCCTTCTCCTAACAAAATGCTGACTGTACATAGAAATTGCCTTCTTGCCCTTAGGGAGTGAACAAGCATAGCAAGTCCCTCTCTTCCTTCACTGTTTCAAGCAGAGCCCTGACTTGCAGCACCTTCTTATCATGCTGATTTTCTATTCTTTTTCTTTCCATTTCTATCCCTTAAGTCTAGAATTTCTTGCTTTTCCTCCTGTATGACAATTTGGTTCTCTACCATGTTACTTTAAATACTTGGGTTGACAGCAACCTAAAACCTAGTATTATTTTTTACCCAGGTGCAAAATGGAACGTCTAAACAAAGTAGACTCTTTGAGGTACACTACTACTAGTAATATTTTCTCCATCCCAGTAATTTACCATGAGATGTGTTACCATTAACCAAGAAATTGCATCAAAGAAAGATAAACCAGTATGACTTGATTTACATTTGAGAAGATCGGGGCTGCATATTCATTCTGCTTTCTATTTATGTTCCAGTTACTGGTTACTCTTGCATGCTCTTTCCCCTTAGAACAGTTGTTATGAGATGCTAAGGAGCATTGAGCTCCCATTAACAGGGCTTCTTTGAACTCAGGTTCTACATTCCTCTCCAACCCTAGGCTGCTGTCCCAGAAAATGTCCTATTCATTGAGAATCCTCGTGCCCGAATCTGCAATTTTGATATATAACCCTCCCCCCCTTTTTTTTCCCCCCAGTATTCTGGGATGGAAATTGTTTTAAGCAGCCTTATTTCATTTTGGTAATGGATGTGGTAATTTGCAGTGCTTTGTCCTTGTTCCCATGAGGTATTCTGTCTCTGTCCTCATACACAGCGTTATTCTTACAGGAAAAAATGATGCAAAAAGCCAATTTAATATTTGGTTTGTCCTCCTATTTTCTACTCCTTGCTGACATCAGTTCTTCATTTCTTGTTCTTAATTTCTTGTTGAGAAACCTTTTGTTTGTCTGTGAGTTCCCATTTTCCTGGCCTCCTGGCAGTTTGCATTTAACTTCTGCAGCCTGACCTCTAAGTGCCAGCTCTCTGTGCTGATCAGTCCCTTTTTCCATTCCTTGTAGGTTCTCTACTTTCCCTTAATATCCTGCTTTGAGGTGCATTCTCATGCAGGTAGGTCTGTAGCCCTTTCCTGTCCCCCTTTTTAACTTTACTGGGATATAAGGACTCAGATTTAAAGTAAACCCATGCCTCCCATACACTCAAATCCAACTGTGTATGTGTTTCATATATCTTTGGATGAAATTTTGGTTTATGGCCCATCAGGGAAAGGTGGGATTACTCTTGAAATGTAAAGAAAAACTGTTAGTTATTTTTGGGTCGTGCAGCTGGTGAGGCCTGTACCCTAGAAAGATTAAGGAAATTTGAATTGCTTTTGGCAATTACTCTGTGTTGTATAGGCTGCTTATTTCCAGATGGGGGTTTTTTGTTTCCTTCACATAAAACCATGGGAATTAATTTTAAAAACTGGCATTTAAACCATCTGAATTAGACATAGGTTTTTTTTTTTCTCTTTTCTTGATGCTAGTTATGTTTATACAAACAGTCAGTTTTGTTAGAAGGTCAATAATTTTGGACATTCCCTGAAATTCTTTCCAGGTTTCACTTTTTTTAAAGAAAAATAATAAAGGTATGCTGATGTTTCTTTTTCATTGTGCCGGAGGATAGACCTATTTGGCAGATTTTTGTTGAAAACCCCAACACACAGGAGGACAGTGCACTTGTCCCTTTTTCCAAGTAGTTGGGAGAGCTCTTACAACAGATGCAAAGGCTGCTTTGATCCCTTCTGCAGTGATCCGTTCTGAATCTGCACGTTATCAGGAAAGAAAAGGATAAAATTAATTCCCCAAGGCTGGCAGCTTTAGAACACAGCCTGTGTGGGTCTGTGGCACTGCACGGCCTCTCAGAGGCTGGAGGAGGGAACTTTCCGTGGGGTCAGGGAGTGTTGGATTCCCAGTCTGTCAGCCCCTCGTGTGTGCACTGCGAACACATTGGGACCATATGGCCCTGGAGTTGCCCAGCTCCATGTGCCGGCAGCAATCCCTGCAGATGGACACGGATGAAACGCTCGAGTCCATGAACCATCACGGGAACATCACGTTTGGGCTCTCTTTGCCTCCACAAATGTGTCCTTCTGAGCTGGGCGGTAGCAAAGCTACCAACGAGTTTGAGTTTTTTCTGGCTTCTGATATCAGAATGGGCCTCATCGCGTTGATTTTGATAATGTTAATCCTAGAGCTAATATAAATTTTAAATTACACTTTTATGAATTTCATTTAAATGTAATTGGAACTCCTCAATATGGTCTAATGGTGATGTATAATGCTTGTCTCTTTCTTACCCTTGGGGGTGCTGGGGGAATCTCTGAAAGTCCCTTTGTCAGCTCTTTTTGTTTGGGAATAGCCATTTTCTTTTCTGGATCTGCTGTAAATTTCCAAAGTTCACCTCTGGTGTATCCTAGTGCTTGATGAGGTGACAGCAAGTGAGAGATTTGCAAATCTTTCACTGTGTTTGTTAGCCAAGGCTTCCTGCAGTATTTATGCTGCAAGACTTTAAAAGCAAGGATAATATTTAGTAACTAAAAGCTTGAAAAACTCATTAATGGACTGTTTATATTTGTGTTATTCCTCTTTATTGTTTCCCTTTGCTTTAATGAGATGAAAACCAATTTAGTGTCATTAGTAAATGTCTGTGCATGTTCTCCAAACTGAGCTTTGAGCACTATGGTGGGGAGTCTGGGGGTTATATCTTTAATATGATGGCACTTTTTGTTGTTTGGCTTAGTCTTAAACTTCGTTGTGGGTCAGTGGGTGTTTGTGCAACATGTGGCACTAGATGTTGAAAGTGGATGTTTACATCTGGGATGCATTGGGAGATTAAGGTAGAGAGGATGAAGTTTTGGGTATGTGTTTTTTGGATGAAGGATAAAGTGAGAATACTTTTATTTCCTCTTAGATTTGAAACATATCATTCTAGCAATGCCTTTGAAACTCTGCCAGCCTTGCCAACCGTAACATTTATGGGATTTTGGACCTAAACTGAACTAGAGAACTGTTTTTAGTGGCAGAGAAAAAGGTTAGTGCATGAAAATAGCTGGGCCTATTATTGACTGCATGTGGTCAGTGGTTTGGCTGAATGTAGGTGGCTCTTTTCCTGTCACTGTTTTCAAGCATATGGCTTTGTGATGAATATAAAACTCTTTCAACATGAGATCTGCTGCAGTTCTTTTTGCACAGTAGTCTTGTGCTATTTAGTAGTAATTATTTTGCTTTTGTCATTTATTTTCAATCTTGTAGTAAAAAAAACCTTTTCAAGTAAAGCTTATTATTCTTGTTGACATCAAAGCTAAGAGGTTTGAAGAATGTGATCATCTGTGTATAGCAGCTGCTTCTGTCAGTAATATTTCTGAAAGGATGCATAAACTGTGTTGTTGAGTCTTTATTGTAGTTAATGCTGGGATTGTTTGCAGTGGGCAGAAACTCCTTCTAAATGTGTACATGTATTTTGTTTAACTATTACTTGTGTGAAAATATCTGATACTGAATTACAACTTCTTTTTCTTTCCTTTCATGTTTCCAGACTTGAAAGTAACATTTTTAGCAGTTTTTCCCAAGGTGAACTTCTTTTTCCCATTGTGTGGAAGACAGCTTGGGTTAACCTAGTGTTTTGTTTCCTTCCCTGTGTGTAGTATACAAGGTGCAACCTCAGAACTCAGGGAACAGAATTTTCTAGTTCCTGCTGCAGAGAGCTTAAGGGCACAACAGGTTCTGTTTAACTTTACAGTGTTACCCTATTTATATCTTCATAAAAAATCTGGGTGATAGAGCTGTAAATTGTACAGATTGTGGATTGTGTAGATTGTCTGGTGTTTTCAGTGTAGAAAATTCTAGTGAATCTTGTTTTAGCAGCTCTCAGATGCAAGAGCTGGTTTCATTCAGCTGAGAGCAAAGTACATTTGGGTCTGCAAGATGCTGAGAGCTGCAGCAAGTTTTAGGGGCACCGAGCACTTCATGAGTTGGTTCCATTGCTGTGAAGTATTTAAAAATAAAGCAAAATTTGGGAAAAATGTTATGGTTTCCCCCTGTTTAAGGAAAATAATATATAGAATTATCCCATAGTGCGAGTAACTGTAAAAGAATAACTAAATAAACAGTGAGGTAACCTGCAGAGCTGCTTCACATATTTTGAATATATTTGTCAGTCAGTCCTACATCCCGTTTCACAGGACAGACACAAGGAAAAACACTGTTGCACAAGTGAGGTTGCTTATGTAATCATGTCTTACAGACTTCTAAGAATTTAATTTGTTACCTACATTAAAAAATTGTACAATACTATTTGAAACAAAATCTACTTTTAAATTCTTGAAATAATTAAAAATAAAATCTCTAGATGCTGTAATTATTACAACTATAGGTGAGAACTTATACTGTAGGAAGATATTTCACTAACAATATCACTTACAGGTTATTAAGAAATTTCTAATTTAAACTAGGCCTTCTGAACTGTGTGAAGACGACAGAGCTGTTTTTCCCAAGCATGCTGGGTGAAAGACTGTCACTGAGCAAGAAGTGCTGTGCATGTGTTTGTAACTCTTGTTGCAAGAGAATGTTAAGTAATCACTCATTGCATCCTCAATGTTTAAAAAAATAATAATTCCATTTAAATTTTCCTGAGTTTGAGGTTGTGCAAAATACCCTCAATATCAGCAAGCTTTGTATTGTGTTTTTGTTTGCATTTTGGTTTGGGGTTTTTTTTTCCTCTCATTCTGATTTAGGACTAGGAAAATGCTTGATAATATTGATAGTAGTAATTGTCACAATTCAGGAATGCTCTGTGAAAGATCTCATACTTGAACATACTGATAGAGGTTCCTAACTGATACTAATAATCTCCATCATCTTCGTATTCCAAATCTTTTTGATATTTGAAGATGATGGAAGTTATCAGTATCAGTTCTCAACATGGATTGATAGAACAGTATCATAAGAGAAAAGCAGCACTGCTGATGAACCTTGGTTTTAATTTATGTGAGGGTTTTTTTGGTGGTGTTTTTTGTGAAAATAGTTATCGTTCTTAACTCCTGTTGTGCAGAGGTTGGAGACCTGCGGGAGCTGCAGACTCTGGACATCTCCACGAACCGCCTGATGACGTTACCCGAGAGGCTGCACATGTGCCTTTCGCTGCAGTACCTGACTGCAGACAGGAACCACCTGTGGTCTGTGCCCCGCCACCTGTGCCAGCTGCCCAGCCTCAACGAGCTCTCCATGGCTGGCAACCGCCTGGCATTCCTGCCCCTTGGTGAGTCCCCACCTGGGGGGGGTCGGACACAGCAAAACAAACTGACTGCCCCCAGAAATTTAAAAAAAAAACGCAACAAGTGAGTTTCTTTGGTGGTCGCCACAGAGTCTGTTTATGGGGTTGTCACAGGGATCATATTGCTGGAAAATATGTTAATAAAAAAATGCAGGTTAAGGTTTCATGGTTTTTTTAAAGCTATCAAATTTGCTTTATTTTTAGCTAACTGAGGGGAAAAAGTTTAAATTATGTGCTTAAATATAGTACTGTGTAATCTGAGTTCCACCACTTTGGGTAATGATCTGTTTCTGTTTGCTGGATCTGATGATTTAACTAAGATTCTTCAGCTAGGGTTTAAACTTGCTGTGGAGTCCCAGTAATTCTATATAAATTACTTTTCAGCATTAGGAGTGTCAATACCACATAATCCAGTGCAGGTTTGGTTTGAGCTGTGTCTAGGCATCCATCAAAATTTCCACAGTAGTAGCCCAGGGAGGAATTGATGTGCCTTTTTCTCAACCCTGTGAAAGTTTGGAAGTGCGGAAGCAGGTCAGGAGTAGGAGGTGCAGTGTGTGGGGGTTTGTTGTGGGCAGTCACTGTGTGTTCTCTTAGGGAAAAGCAAATCCTCTTCTCTGAACTTGTCACTTCTCAGCCCTGCCACGGGGTAATCTCAGCTGAGATACACATGCAGAGCTGCCCTGCCATCTGAATAACCATTAATAGTTTTTCTAGAATACGGTTTGGTGTTAATTAAGCGCAGATTAAGTTATGATAATCACATTGGAAAGAAGCTGGAAATTGAGATGGCTAAAAATGAGATAATAATTTCTAAATTAATTACATTGTATAGGTTTAACTTAATCTTTTCAGTACTAGCAGTTCAGTTTTTAAAGAACTTACTAATCTTTCTGAATTTTTTATCACCTTAGTTTATGTTACTGGAAAGTAAGTGCAAGTAATGTCTCCAGACAAAGTGATGCCCTTATGTCCCAGCATATGTCATTATATAAATGAGAAAACGAGTTCCAGGATGCATCATCCAGATTCCACAGTACAAAAACAAGCAAATCGCCTTCTCTTATTTTGGCAAATATTTTTAACTCCCATGAGAGAGGAAGTTAAATACTTTTAATTTTGCAAAAATTCAGTAAGATGAGATGTGAAATTTTAAAGGATAAAAAGTTTTTTTGCTAGTTTTGCACTAGTAGCTTATCTGTGAGCGAGCCATGACCTGGATGAGCCATAGATCTGCCAAAGTGTTTTAAGTTCAAAAGGAGGAAATAAATCTCTAATATAATGACACACCTTCTTTTTTCTTTATTTTTAGACTCAAATTCAAAACATTCAAAAGGAACTTTTAAAATAACGGGAAACATCAAAGACTGTCAATTGACCTTGTTCAGTAGTTCTTAATAATGACTCACTGGTGAACATTTGGAGATAATTTGCTATCTGTGGATATGAAACTGAATCATAAATCCTAGAGTTCAGAGGAAAAGCAGCACAGTATAAATGTAAATGTTTAATCCTTCCTCTGAAGAATCAGAAGGCTTCAGAGTGGTCAAGATGTGATGAAATAAAGTAGAAAAGAGAGTGCATTGAAAAGCAAAAAGATTAAATCTATCTTCTGCTGCTTGGGAAAATATTTTTCTTGGAATATTGCTGCAGTTAAGGCATAAATGTAGTATTATTTCTGCTTGGTGCACATGTTGGCTGGTGGGGCTTTTGTGTGTATTCTTACATCAACTTCACTTTACCAGTTAATGACTGAGTAAGGATGCTAAATAATGGTGAAAAATACTGCAGAAATACTTGCAAGTGATAGTCAAGGAAATATTGTCAAAACAAGTTTTCGCAATTAGGGAGCTCTGTTGAAAAGTAGAGAATGTATTCATCTCCTGACAGAATGGCTGAGGTTTTTTCTTTTTTTATTAGATGTATCCATGTTAAAAGACATACATTTGAAACAAATTGCTTAATGCTTTTTAAAGTGTTATTTGCTTCATTTATTTCACATGGTGGGTGATATCTACTATGTCAACAAGGAATCCATTCTGCCTTGTCCAATTTTGTCCCTTGCAGCAGCCAGCAGAGCCTCTTGTTAAGTGTAATGGAAATCTGCATTTTCCTGTTCCTGGATTGATCAGTGCAAGGTTTATTCCAGCAGCAGCACAGCACTGCCGGACAGGGATTGGGTGGTTCTTTGCCCTGTACATTCTTTGAAGTTTGCAGGCTCATGTGTCTCGAGGAAAACAACATACCACTATTAATCAATTGTACAAAATACAGTAAAAATACCTGATCCCACTCCCTGACTTTCAGAACTGGTAGATAAACAAGCAGATGGGTAAACAATAGTGAATTATTCTGCAGAAATAGTAATCTGTTCTGTAGAATACATCTAATAATTGGATATGCCAGTGTTTTATAAAAATTATTTTTCAGCTGTATTTCAGTTTATACTGAAGGAAATGAGGCACCATGAATCTCAGCCTTTAGGCTGTCCTAAGAAACTAATTTTTAAGAACAACTTAAAACAACAGTTCAAATTATACGTATAAGTTGAACTGGAAGCTGCATCCTGAACAGTTGTATTATTGTCATGGTAACTTCATGCTCCCTTAGTAAATGGTCTTGGGAAATCTGCTGATCATTGTATTCAATCTACTTACAACATAAATTATCTTTTGACAGAAAATCAACATTAAATTTTTAGCATTAGTGAATGCTTCGATGCCTGAAAACAAATTCCACTGCAAGCAAAAATGTGAATCTGACGACACTGCAAAAATAAAAATCATTTATGTAATAAAGTCCAAATATAATTAAAATAGGCCATAAATTCTCAAGTGTACTGGCAGTAGAGGGGATGTTATGACAGCAAATACTCAGTATTATATCACTTCGAGAGTTTATGTGCACTTTTTCTTTAGAAAATGGGTCTAGTAATTATCAGTGCACAGTAAACAAAGGTCTTATTCTACCTCAGTATATGCTGCTTTTGTGTCCATGCCCTCACAGTATGGTTAAAAGAGCATCAGTGCAGCCACACAAGAGCTTTTGTTCCATCTTCAGCCATGTGGAATGCATATGCCAGGGCCCTGAGGTTAAAAAAAAAAAAGGAAAAAAAAAAGAGGGAGAAAAAGAAAAAAAAATAGAATTGGGGTTTGTTCAGGACTCATGGCATTTGGTCATTTCTGGGAGAAAGGTCTTTGATCTGGGAGCCTGGAAGGAGGAAAGTGGAAATGTTTTAGACAGTACAGTGCTTGCAAAAGCCACATGAAAACCTTCTTTGTAGCTTTAGCCTTTTCAGAGATGGGCAGCTTCCTTACTGCACAAAGTTCTTCAGAAGCATGGTTTTTAGAGAACTTTTAACAATATTTGTTGACTGATACAAGACATAAAAATTAATGTGGATGGGATACAAAGAGCCTTTCAAAGTGATGATTTATTTAAATTTAAACTTTATGGATAATGTTTGAAACAGGGAAAAAATCTTTTGGAGTCTAGAAGATGCTTGGTTATTTAATGCAAAGAAACTATATCAAAGGAACATTTATAGTTACAGGCTATTTGGCTTTGGGAATTGAATTTTTCCTACTGAGATATTTTGTCTAACATCCAAAAATTTGCTTTAATTACCTAGGAAATGCAGTCAACTCAGAACTTAGAATCTAAACATAGCATAAGATAAAGACAGAGGGAAGAGATGAGATGCAGCCTCACTCCCCCCTCTCAGTGCATATGAAAAGAACAGCTTTAGGGCTTTTTTTGACTTGCCTGATTTTCAGCCCATTTGCATACATCTGTGTAGAAACCAGCAAGATGAGCCTCTTGTAAAAATTTTCTGCCATTCTCTAAATTAATAAGTTAAACAGTAGCACATTCAAGCTACCCCAGCAACCCATAGTTTTCTGCTGCTTTTAGTCTAACTGGCTTCTGCAGCACGAGGGAACATTCTCTGGACATAAGCTGTCCCATCCACCTGCTACCTGCTTTAAATTGTACTGGCTGATTCCTCACCAGCCTTACAGTATTTTATGGTGTTGCAGTGTTGTGGTATTTTTATTCATTGTAGCATAACAATGGGGTTTTGTTTCATCTAAAAATATCCCAGAACTTTACTAAACTATTTGCAGCCCTGCAATAGTGAGCCCAAATAAATCATCTCGTTGAGGTGATGCTCAGCAGCATCTCCAGCAGTGCCCATCAGTCAGCAGAGGGATTTGTGCTCCCATCCTGAGGCAGGACACTTGATGGATGCAGCAGATAGTTCTGTGAACTGGTGTGTCTCTGGGACAGGGTCAAAGCAGCATGTGATGGGTGAATGTGTCCCTTGATGTCCAGTAACTGGTTTGAACAAAGCCCAGATTATGGTCCCTGAAACCTCCACAGACTGTTGCAAAGCAAAGGCCTGTGTTAAAAGGAAAAAAAAAAGCCAAAACTCATTTTTTTCTCTCTTAGTGCTCTTTTTTTAGAAAAAAAATCCATTTGTTTTCTGTTGGTATCATCACTTGCTCTTTATATCAAAGATTTGATAATGTGTCACTCCTCAGCACAACCTTTGAAGGTTTCTGGTGCTCACAGCTGCCATTCAAGTGGATGACAGCTGAAGACATCCAGTATATTTTAAGATGGACACACATTTGGGGAGGGATCACTCAAAATATCTGTATTACATGGTGTTTAGAGCTCTTGTGTATAATAAAACTATTCAGTAATAAAGAAGGGTTTGTATTACCTATTGTTGTTGTAGGGAATGAGAAGAGATCAGTATTCAAAATAGAATTCCTGAATAGAAATATTGTGGAAGTTGTTTTAATTTTTATTCTGTTCTTGACCACAATTAGAAAGGGGACAGAAGCTGTGTCTATTTCTCCAGTTACCCATATCTTTCTGCCAGCCAAGGTAACTGATAAAGATGGGAAGTCAGAATTAGTCGATATTGGTATGGTCTTGCTGTGGCTGAAGCAGCCAAATGCTTGTTTATCTTATTCTCTCTGAAGTACTCATGAAAGTTTAATAAGTGGGGGGCACACAGATTATTTGTGTTTTTCATGATGCAGTTTGTCTGGGTCGCAGCTCTCCCCTCCCAGGCAGAGGCTTTCAGGCTCTGATCTCCTGGTTTGTGCCTTGCACTAAACACAGAAGTCTTCTCCTGTCCCAGTGTCTCAAAGGGCATGGGAGTGACAGATGAGATGGGCTGCCCAGCTGATCTTACACATAAGATTTCTTGCTAGTCCAAAACTCTTTCAGACCATTCTATTTAGTTCAGTTTGGTGTCTTCTAAAATGTCTCTCATTAGTATGTTTTTCACTTCTTTTAATAGCAGACAGTTTTACCACTGACAAGATTTTGTTAATAAGCAAAATTCTTATTTCTGAGAATTCTTCCAAGAAATCTAAATTTTCCCTTTTCATTTTCTAAGCAAAATAAAATAGTTCAATACTGATATGCTCCTATCTAGAGGTATCTTAATACATTTCTAGTCCATGAAGGCATTACTTAATCATGCTGTACTTGCTTCTTTTGACTACCAGCCATGAATATTTTAAGAGCAATAATGCAAGCAGCACACCTCCAGAAGTATTGATCATTTATTGCAGCTACAACTTTTGATGTGTAACATTCTTCAGTTTAATGCTTTCTGTTTTCTGGGGCTCTGTAATTCACTGCATCACACGGACTCGTTTCTGAATGACTGCACTTGTATTTGGCTAAGGCTAATGAATCCCAGCAAGGTTCCCTCCTTGGAGAAGAGAGAGAGGGGGACAGAGCACATTCTTGTGTCTGTCTTGCCCACTTTCCCAAAGATAGAGAAGCTGTGATGTCAGTGACATGAGACCAGTTAATGAAAGCAGGTTTGACCTTTTGAACTTGAAGTATGCACTGAGGATTTGAAATCAATTGTCCCTTTGCTTCTTCAAACTGACTTCAGAGTTTGTCAATGTTAAAATTTAATTATTTATAATGGGATTTTCAGGACTTCTGAAAGGGGGCTTTGTTTTGTTTTAGTAATTTGAAATGCTTGCTTCTAAACAGCTTTTCAGCTCATCCATAAGAAAACCATTGGCTGAAATTTTACAGCTGAGAAGTACTAGTTTATGTTTGCTTACATTGAGTCTGATTAGCTTATTTATAATTAAATAGAATTGCTTTGCTTATAATTGTCACTATGTCATCCCTTCTCCCCTTGACTTTTCTTGTTTTCTAAACCCAGATTTAGGTCGGTCTCGAGAGCTCCAGTATGTTTATGTGGATAACAATATTCACCTGAAAGGCCTCCCATCTTATCTGTATAATAAAGTCATTGGTTGCAGTGGGTAGGTATGAATTAATTGAGATGTCTTGTGTACTTGTCCTTGTAAAAATTCTCCCGTATGATACAACTGGTTATTTTTTTGTGTGTCTGTGATTGATTCAGAACTGGTATTACTTGGAGGGGATTACTGCAGCTCACAGTTCTGTTTTACTTCTGTAATAAATCTTCTGTGTTAATTGCTGACTTTTGACTATTTTTTTATTAAGGCACAACAGTGAAGTTACTCTGAAAGAATTTGTAATAATAATGTAAGGCCTAGAGCTGAATTTCAAAGTTGGCCAAAAGTGTAGGATTCACAGGGTTTCCAGAACTCTGAAGAACAAAATCGCTTTTAATGTATTGAAGCATCTCTTTGTTTCTAAGTGCTCACATTTCTCTAAGTTATGGCCATATCTTGAAAAGTCATGTATGGCTCCTTCACTCATTTTACATCCCAGTATCAGCTTCTTGTAGGTCTTGGTCCCTACTAACTAAAGTGACTTTTTAAGGAGGTAAGGATTGACAGGTTTATTTTTATATGTGGATTTTAAAAATATCCTAGACTGTCTCATGTTTGTGGTTAGGATGCGAGAAAAAAGTGGTCTGTGTAGGACACTGGCTTAATTCTTTCTGCCCTGACACTGGCATAAATTAGGATCAGCACCACTGATGAATGGAGCCTTACTGGTGTAAAACTGATCAGAAGAGGATTGTCCCCATTACCATCTAATTATAAATTTCTGGTATGCTCACTCTCAGCAGATCTCGCATTAAATATAAATTCCCTCTCTACAGCCTGCACTCTGCTGCAATATGGGAGATGCTGAGTCTTGGCATTTTAAGGTTTTTCTAATATTCCCGTGTCAGCTGGTTGGTGATATTTAAATACTTGCAGTTGGATTACAGTTCTGCTGAACTGTGTGACTTGCAAGCTTTTACTAATTTTGTTTTTCAGGAAAGATAAATTCTAGCCTTTTTTCTTTCAGAACTGATTGTAAATTGTTAGACAGACATGAAATTGACCTTAAATTTAACCGAATTGTATTGATTGTGACCAAAAACATTAACGATAAAGCAGGAGATGGTCCAGCAAGTTAGGTCCAGCTGTTCTGCCTATTTTGGGTGGTTTTAAACAACAACCATCTATTTATTTTTTTTTTTTAAGTTTTAAGTTTTCATTTTATACTCAGTTAAAATAATTTTTATCTTTGCACTGACCTTTGTGAAGATCCTACCAGTTCTTTTTGCTGTTCTTACATATACAGTGCTGGTGAGACCACCTGCTAGTATCTCTGATATTATAGATCTAGTACAGAATTATAGAATCTAGTCTTAAAAGTCTAGTATAGAAGAGACTAGAGGAGTTGCAAGTGCTGTGATGAAATTGATTCTTGTAATGCTTCTGCGGAATGAAAAGTGATTTTCTTCCTTAATAATGAATAGTAAAGAAAGATAATTTTTAATAAGAAAAATAATAGTTGTGCACCAAACAGATCTTGTCTTCATTGTGAAACTGTCTTGAAACATTGCAGATTATTTTTAAGAAAAAATTTCAGTGTGGGCAGAGCACATATATATTATTAAGAAACCAAAGGTTTTATTTGATAATGTGCTGAGAGACTTTAAAATTGTGTAATAATGGTCATGTGAAGAATTTCTGTGTTCTTTCCAAGAAAGCATTAGTAACCAGGCTAAGGTTTTCATGGGTCAGGCAAGAGTTGAAGATCCAGGCTTTAGTGCTCTGTCTGGTCCCCCACTGAAGAATAAAATCTGACAAGCTGCTGTTACTAACATAAAGCTTGATTTCTGAAAATAGAATATAAATTGCCTTGTGTAAGTATTGAATCTCTGTCTGGGCATCCTGCAGTCAGACTGACTGAAAAAAGTCTTTTATATGAGAGGTGATGATCTCAGCACTCAAAATAAATTTTGATCTTACTTTTTGCAGATTGGATTTCATAGTCCCCAGTTAGGGATCTGTCAGTCGTGTTGAAGGCAGCCAATAGGTGGTCCCAGCTTTTTTTTCCTCACTTATTTATTCACCAGGCTTCTTCTGCAGCTCCTTTTTTTCGCCCAGCTGTTTAGACCATCCTCTATTCCAGATTTTAACTTCCATGGATTTTGTGTGTGGCATTAATAGTCTCACCCTTTACATAAAGTAGACCAAATGTCCCAGCTCTGAACTGCAGAGACTGGAGTGAGTTTATGGGTTTTTTTCCTTAGTGAGGTTGGTAAGGGGTTAATCAGCTTGAAAATACAACATTACAGATTTATTTATTGTGATAACTAACTCATTGGGTATGGATTGTTGGAATACTGGATCTCTGAATTCCCAATTATAATTTAACCTCTCTAATGGGTTTTGGAAAAGTATTAAATATTTAGCAAGAGGCTTACTGACTTGCTGTTTAATGCTTCTGTTTTTTGGTTGTTTCTCTGTGCTGTTTCGCCTTTAATCAGAAGAGATGAGGTTCTCTGTTGTCAGAGGAGTACTATGAGATTTCTTTCACATCTGATAAGGTTGAGAGTGGTTACCTCTGTTTTAGGTCTAATATCTGGGAAGGCTGACAAATTTGTGTTTCTGTTCCATTTGTTCGGACTGGCCCTAACAAGTTGCTCTTGGCTTCAAAATTCAGTTGTCATAAACAATTCCAATTCCCCTGTTGACTTCCCCAACCTCTTAGTAGAATTTTCCTATGCGTGTCTCTCTGGTATGATCGCTTGCAACAAGGATCATGTAAGGAGTTATTATTTTTACTACAAGCTAAGTTTCTCTCCTTGGATCCAAATAACCTTCCCTTTCCATATATGATTTGGGAAGGGCAAGGCTAGTAGACTTATTAGGATATCTTTCCACTACAGCATGGCTGTTGTTTTTATTTTTCCTTCACCTACCCCTCCGCCATACCCTCCAAGGGAGCTCTGTGGATGGGGAAAGGTCTAGTACAGAATCACCCAGGGGCACTTATAATACATTTTTTTTGTGGCTGGAGTTAGTTTACCTCATGTGTTATAGTTGAGTGTAATCCATGATTGTTTTCAGCTGGTTGATCTAAGACACAGGAAGCAAACTGTTGGGTATGAAACTGCTCCCCTCAGTAAAGTATTTACTAACAATGGCATTCCGAGGCTAAAGGAGATTGTCACATGGGCAAAGTAATGGGCACGTAGCATACTTGGTTCACCCCCTTGGGATTGTGTTCTCATTTCTTTATGGTATTTGATGAGTAATTCCTCCAAATGTCCCATGTCTAGCACATCACAGAAGGTGGGAATCTGTAGAAACAGAATCATAGAATAGTTTGGGAAGGGACCTTTAAAGGCCAACCCCACCATGCACTGCTCCCTGCAAGGAATCCTTGAGGGGTGCTGCACTGCAGAACAGTATCAGGCTTGCTTTGGGTTGGTCATCTGGGTTTCCCCATAAAGTTACTTTTTTTTTTTTTTTCTAACCACTTTCTAAATGTCTTGTGTCCTTCTAGTTGTGGTTCTCCAATTCAAGTTTCAGAGGTGAAACTGCTCTCTTTTTCATCAGGCCAGTTAAATGTGTTCCTGCCAGCAGAGGTGAAATCTATAGGGACAGAAACAGATCATGTGTTGCCTTTGCAAGAACTGGCCATGAGGACCCTCTATAACACCTACTTCAGGTTTTTGAAAGGTATGAAATTTCTACATTCCTCCCATTACAGAAAGAGTGAAAGTGATAGGAACATTTCTAACAGTTCTTCAAAGGCTTGGGCAAGGGTTTATATTTTAAAAGATTTATTTAATCAAATTATGTTTGAAATGCTGCATTAGAACAAAAATGTCCAATATCAAAAACCAGAGTTCCAAAGACTATTTCTAAGGTCGGGTGGTGCTTATAAATGGTTTCTTACTTGAAGAAGGGCGCTTTGTTTTTTTTTCAGGAGAAACTCTGTAGTGGAAATAGGAGATGAGAAATACAGTTCCTGAGGCAAGATCAGATGCATCAGCCAACAATGCAACTCCTTGCCAGGCAGCACACTCCTAAACTGGCAGACTTGTTATACATAAGGCAAACGAAATGCGAGCAGCCCTCGGCCATTTCAGCACAGCGTGACAGCTGAGCTGCTTTAGTTCTGCCCCAGTTCAGGCTCTCTGCTCTAAAGTGGCCCTTGGCTCATCTGGTTCTGCATCATGCAATCACATGAGTTAGCAATATCTGATGATAACCTGCAGATCCTCTCAGATCTGGTTGTGTTGTGACTCCCCAGTGTTGATGCTATCTTGGGAATTCTCAGCTTTAAAGGTCAAAGGAGAAAGCGGAAGAGTAGAGAGTTCCAGTGGGAAGAATAGAGGGGTTATGGAAAGGGTCTCTTGTGCATTGGCCACTGGAGTAAATCCTCACTGCTTTTCCAGGAGAAGTGTACAAGGTGGTCTGTCTTTTCTCACCCACTTGTGACTTGCACAATAATTTCTGGAATCCAACTGTGTGAATGTGGTTCCTGAAGATGCCAGTGAAGTTTGGTTGGGAATGGGAAGGTGGTATTGCAAAATCAGTGTAAGGACTGGTTTGTAAATGGTTTTATACAAGGCTGTGAGGATTATACCTCTTTTCAGCCAAGATGCAGAACCTGAAAAAGATGGATTTATAGATCCATATACACACAGATAGATATGTCCTATTCTGAGTGACCTTATTAAAGACTGTGGGCGTTACCACCGCAACACCCCTGTTTCGGTGAGGCAGGAGCAGTGCCTGTGTCAGACAGGTGTATAATAATGCTGTGCTGGGGAAGCAGGTGGCACATATGATTAAAGTAGCAGATTTCATCTGTCACTGCCTAAATTTGCAGTTTCAAGAGTGCTGTTAAATACTTGGCAGCTGCTGGGGAAGTGGCAGAAGTGACTGGACTACTTTTTCTCAATCCTTGCTTGGCTGCAGAGTGTGACCTTTTCTTTCTGACACAAATGTCCTGCTTGTCCCCTCCTTGGGGCTGTTGTGGTACATTGTGTCTGGGATTCAACCTTGCCAGGTTTGAAAGCTGAAACCAGTGTGATACCGTAAAACTCATTTATTAGGTACTGCATCTTGTCTTGATTACTCAGCACCTAAACTCACTCACCTGTCTTGGCTGTCTCTCAGTTTCTAGATGGAGATTAGCATGTGGGGTTTAATTTATAAAACACCGAGTGGCTTCAGCCAGGCCTGGGAAAATGATGGCTCTTTCCCAGGAAATGACCCTAGAGTCCCTTTTGGTAAAAATGATGGCATCTTGTAAGCTGTGGGGGAACACTTAACAGATAAGGAATGTATTGATCTTTTTAGAGTGGTTTCTTTAGTTGGACCTGTGAGAATTATGCTGGGCTGGATTGAATTTCAAGTAATTCCAAATATTGCAGATCGTTTTCGCTGATGGTGAAGTGTGGCCTTTGTAGTGAGGTTAGCTATCCTGCTGGATTGGTTGCTGAAATATTTAGTAAAATACTACTGATGTCCTTTTCAAAATGTTGTATTGTTACTAGTTACTAAACATCTGTCTAGATCATCTCTGTGTCTAAAAATCCTTCATGATCTTTTAATCCTTTTTAATAATTGCTCAACCTTTAGTATTTTCACCTGAGTATTTTAGCCCAGTTAAACTTGTAAACACAGATGCTAAACTTGTACATTTAACTTCAACTTTTTGAACTTAGAAGTGGAAAGCACCATGTGCCTCACTCTAATTGTGGTAATTTGTATTACCTCATTGTTGTTTTGACAAAGTCTTAAGAATGTGAGGCAGCTGTTTTCTGAATTGTTCATGGATCATGCTTGTTGTGTTTTGACTTTATCATGCAATCATTTTATTATAAATATTTTTTGGTTTCTTTTCTTCTCTAGATTTTAACTTTCTGACTCCAATCTCACTACCCAAAAGCCTCTTGGAATTGCTGCACTGCCCCTTGGGACATTGCCACCGCTGCAGCCAGCCTATGTTTACCATTGTCTACCCAAAGCTCTTTCCCTTGAGGGAAACTCCAATGGCAGGATTGCATCAAGGGTAATTATACAGGAAATTACACTGGGGTTTCATTTAGGAAGAAAAACACCTTATGGAACAAAGCATATTCTTAGATTTTTTTTTTTAACCTAGTGTTTCAGATCCAAAGTCCCTTGCCTGTGATTGCATGTATAAGTTGACAAATATTTTATTCATGAGTCAACCAAAATACTGCTGTTAGACTGTTAAAAGGGTCTTCAGATGTGCTTGTTTCAGCCTGGCGTAAGACAGGAAAGGGTTTGGTTACGATGGGATTGACTTGTTTGTGATAGTGCAGCACTTCTGTGCCCTGGAAAGGAAGTGGTACCTAACACCAGTAATTGCCCTGATGGTCTCAAACCTGACTTCAGATTGCCACCACCAAACAAAAAGTGCTTCAGGATCAAAGATGGAGAAAAGCTCTAAAGCTGGAGCTTAATTAAAATGTTCTGCAGTAAAATACTCTTGTTTTAATTTCCACACTAATTAACTTGAGATATGCTGTGGAAGCATTCTGCATAGGAGCATACATTTTGTAGCAATACATGTTTTTAATAATACTTCAGTTTTATGGTTGTAGCAGCTGTGAAAGTGTCTGCAGGATTCACAAGTCAAGCAAACAAGCCCAGACAGACTTCCTGACCTGCTGGACAGTACAGTCATAGAAGGGACTCAAAACGGGGACATGGTTTAGGGAGTGTTGCTCTCATGTAGATAAAGGTATAAAATATCTTGAAGGTGAGCCCTGATTGCTGTGCAGTGATTCTTTCCCTAATACCTGTTAGTCTGAGTAGCCTTCCACGAGCCATAATATCAACGAATCCACTTTCTGCAATGGAAAAGCACCACCTGAGAAATTTCAGTTTGTTCTGTTTGAAAAGTAAGAAAGGAGGTTTAAAACTAAGTCACTTGGAGTTAAACAAGCAAAAGTGATGTTAGGTTCTTGTTAGAGAATTAAAGTCAAGCTATTAATTACAAAGCATATACCTAAAGGTGGGGTGCAGAAAAGACAGGTGCTCTAAAAAAGGAATGTTTTTGAGATTACTTGTTGGTGTCTGTGTAATGCAGGAACACCACTTGGTTGCTGTTCTGCTGAAATCCATTGATTTGATAGTTATCTTCCATGAAAACAAGAAACTGCTTTACAAGAGGAAGATCTTTAATGAAAGAAGAGAGACTAATGGATGATTCAGGTTGATGGTACCTGTTTTACACAGCTGTATCACAGCCTGTTTTGCTGTGAGTTTGTGACATAAGAAGCATCTGATTTGTAAGCAATTCAGCTTTATGGAATTAAAAACTTAGGTATGCCAAATCTGGGCAGCAACCAGAGAGCTGCATGAATGCTATTTTGGAAAAGCCATCTTTCCTAGAAAGATCTGATTGCAGAGATTGCACACTTCAATTTGCCACTCTGTTACACTTCAGTCATATGTCAAAATTCAGTGGATTTCATGTTGAGTGAAATAATTTGCTTCCATATTACAGTCATAATATTCTTAGTGGCATAAAATGCCACTAAATCATGCTATAAAGAATTTCTTTCAAACATTCAACAGTATCATTTTCTAAAAAAAAGATGGAAAACTACTTGCTGGTCACTAAATCCATATATTACCCAAAATAATTCAACAGAGTGAATGTTTGGACTACTTTGCAATTAATTGCTAAGCATTGCTCGTTGTAGGAGTTACAGTTACGGGATGATAGACATTATCAGTAGACACCTTTAGGAGTTATTAAAGTTAAGACTCCACAAAAACATACTTTAGAGCTGTTTTGGAAGAACACTATATCAACATTCTATAATATAATTAAAAATACGTATTTCTGCATGGTTTTGACTTGTTTCAAAAATAGTTATCATTCCTTCCCTTAGACAAGAATGTACTGTGTTGTGCAAAATGCCTTTAATGAATCCAGTCTTAAGTAGCTGACATTTGATGCAAATCCACAGTAAATGAGATCTAAACAGGGCAGCCTGTCATCCTTATCTCTGTAGCTTGTGCACTTGACATGGGAAGATTATGTGGAATTGTGGAGGTGTGATAGTTCGTTTAGAAAGATGTGGCAGACAGGGTTTCTGTTCTAAAGAGCTTAAAGTGACCATGAAAACACACAGGGTAGGGATCCTGGGCATTTGAACAGCACTGATTAGCACATGCCACATCCATGCCAGTAACTCCTGCCTGGATTTCTGTATCACGTTCTGTATCCTCTTAGAGGGAAGGGGAGTTAAGTGTTGGACTGGATTTCTGTATCTGAAAAAGCACAGATGCCATGAGCACTGGGTAAAGTGTGATTTCTGGGTTAGTGAAGAATAGATCTGAGCATTTTGAAGGCAGATATCTCGATCTCTGCCAGGCTGGGGCAGGAGCAGGGTCACTGTGAGACTCGGAGCACACTTGCACAGTGCCATCCCTGCTGTACTGCGTGGCACGGTGTGACAGCACTGCCTGTCACTCATCCTTTCTGAAGATCTGCTTGTTCACTCTGCTAACCAGGGAGGACACTGGCCTTCAGTCATTTCATGCCTACAAGCGGTAATTTAAGAAACACATGAGCAGGGCTGAGGCTGCCCAGCTATTTTCCTGACAGCTGCTAAACCTGCTGGCTGTGACACTCAGCCACACCCTGCTCAGAGAGAAAAACCACATGCTGCTGCTCTAAACCCAGTGCATAGAAACCAGGAAGGTTTTGAGAGAACACCTGCAGTATTTCCCTGCCTTGGTGTCAGGTCCTCAGAGAGAGCAAATGAACCTGTGCTTTTTCTGGATTGTGGAGATGGGCTAATCCTGTATTTTACAAACCAGCACATTGTCTGTGTGGAATGGAGCCAGGAGCTTTAATCTTTACTGACAACTGTTTCCCCCCCTCCCCTTTTTTTTTTTCTCCTAGGAGGACAACTGTTAGTTTTGTGGCATACTGTTGCTCCACCCAGTGTCTGCAGACTTTTGACCTACTGAGTTGATAAACATTTCAACTTCCTCAGGAGTACTGCCAGGGTAAAGCTGCATTTGATGCCGTGTCCCATTGGTACTGGAATACCACGTGTGCGTGTGCCAAAGCAGCAGAAGTGCCCAGTCAGGAACACTCTGAGACACTTAAACCCTGCCCTATCAAATCTGGATGAACTGCAGGAACTTTTCAGAAGTGTAAATACTGAGCTTTTAAAAGTATTAACTTCTCTCTCCTCTGAGGCAGCACACAAACCAAACACATTCACAAGCTCTGACTTCAGGATTTCCAGTATTTTTCAAATGTGCCTGATTTCAGGTTGACCCATTGCATCATTTGAGGCAGTTGCATTCTTCTTAACAGGAAAAAAAAAGTTCTGTTGTGGCAAACAAGTTTTCACTTATTCATCCCCACCTCTTCCCCTCTACAGCTGGAATCAAGTGTATTGCTGTAAGCCTGCAGAAACCTTTGATGGATCCCAGTGACCTTTCCATGGAGTTCAGCCTTACTCTCTCCCTCTCATCTCAATGTTTACCCCAGCAGAGTTATCCCAGTTGTATACCAAGTCTTTGACAGTTCTCTGTGGTATTTAAATCCATGTACTAAAAGCAGGTCTTTCTTTCTAGTATCATTAAATACCACAGTGATTTAATTGGAGTAACTAGGATATGTCTGGAGAGTGAAGATCCTGTTTCAGTGAAGGCTGGTAGTGATGCCTACACTAAGAGCTCTTGCTCCAGCGTGTTTGAGGGTATGTTTTCTTTATTTTCATTGCTTGAAATTTTTAGTTTTAGAAATAGCTCTCCTTTTGTTCCTTTGAGTTCTTCAGGAAGAAGATGACTTGAAGTATCAATTTCCCTTGGAAAAAACCCAACTGGTAATATGATAGAAAACCTTTATATTTATTATATTTTTACAGTTGCAGATGATAGATCTGCAAAGAGCTGGTCTTGATCTTTTTCTAGATTCAGCATTGGGCTGATTTGTCCCAGTGTGTCAGTGAATTGTGTGCCTTGGAGAAGGCTGGAAATGCAGGAGCAGGTGCGTATCTCCATGCACAGGTATATTTGCACACATGGATATCTGCACAGAAGGGCTGGGACATTTGTTTTCATATACTAATGGCAGATTCGGTGCAGATTTCTACTCACTATCATATTTGTGGAAATCTTCTTTTGTTACATCTTGTTCATTTTAAATAAAGAACAAAGGATGGAAAAAAGGCCTGAAATACCTACGTGACTTAACATTTTGGTTTTATACTGAAACAGTTTATAGGTGATTAGCCCCTCTTGACTTGTTTTTGAATATATAATATTTTTTTTAATATAATTTCTTCTTTTTTTTTTTACTTTCTATTTCTTAGGTAAAAACCACTTGTTGATTTAGCACAGTGTGCTGCTCTGTGCAGTAGGTAGTTACAAGCCGAAATAGATATGAATGAAACAGTTTGTTATAAAAATGGCAAGATAAAGAGACTTATTTGGTCGTATATTAGTATATGTTGTGGTGAGGTGTGCGTACTTTGAAGGCAGGGGGCATTAAAATGTTTTCCTGTTGCCAAAGAAGCATTTGTTCCCTCTGCAGGCTTCCTGGCATCTCTTCAATAAATAGAGTATCTTAAGAGCTTAAAAAAGTACCAAAAAGGCAGTTTTGAGGGTGGAATTTTTAGGTTATGCATGTTACTTGTAAAAATCTTTCCTGGTTTTATTGGGTTGGTTTTAGAGAGTTGAATTAGCATTAAGAAATGTAGAACTTAATCCTTCAGGAATGCAAGTATCATCTACTGTTTAAGAATTGTGAAACTTTCTAAAATAAATCCCATTTATTAAATCTGCTTTGCAGTGGGGGAAAGAGCCATGTCCAAGCAGCCTTGGTGCTGTTGGATTTCTGTCTGTGTCGTTTCCCAGGTTTGTTTCCATGTTGGAAACCCAGCAGGCACAGCAACCTCACAGGGTTCACTGCTGAGGCAGCAAAATCCACCTTCGGCTTTTTCCTTTTCCTTCTGTACCTCAGAGCTGAGATGTAAATTGCCCATGTACAATTATATCTGTATCAGAAATGTGCAAGTGTAGGACAGAATCCACATTTTTTAAAAAACAGATGATAAAAGCTATGGTAGTGTTACAAATATTAATTTTTATACAATACGATCAGGAATTTTTGGTATTATTTTTATTGTGGCTTCCTCTGTCTTTGAAGGACATGTTTTCTTGGAAGTGTTTCTCCTCTTTTTATAGCAAGTTGTAGACTTGAAATCAGTTTATATCTGAATTCAGTGTGTAAATACTATTTTGGAGTTAAATCTTGTTGGGATCACCTAAAAGACATTAGCATTTGTTTTATTAGGAGTCAGATAGGAACAGTGAAGCTCGATTTAATTATTATAATTATTTATTATTTTCTTTCTTCTTCCCATAATCTAATTATTTCTTATTGAGTCTGTATCAGAAGAAATTTAGCCTGTTCTATAAGCAAGATGAATCTTAACTAACATTTTAATAGATGATATTTCAAGAATGGAATGTTCAACAAATAAATGACTTAAACATGGAATTGAAGCTGAAATGTCATACCCTGTTTTTATAAAACAAAGAAGGGGAAAGCCAATATATAGACTGAGAATGCAGCTTAAACTCCTGTTTGATGTTTTGGGGGGGTTTTATAAGAACAGTGTTTGTATTCATCTGTATCTCTGGGTGATATTCTAGATTAAAATAACTCCATTCTCACTTGTCCAGATTTTTCTGAAGTTGTTCTGCTCTAAGAGTATTTCATAACAAGCAATGAGAGCCAGCTATGCAAATTGCAGAGGGGAGAGGGAGCTTGTTGCTGTTTGAACTGTGCATCACTAGTTTTTCAAGGTGCCACAATGCTTGGACTTCTCTTTAGTGGGTTTATTTCTGGGTAATTTTTGATTGTTTGCTCTGGTTTGTCAGGTTAGTTTGCACTGGGGTAATTTTTTCTGTGTACTACAAAAAATCGGGTTCCAGCAGTTGAAAAACATGACCATTTAAAAAGTTTTTTTGTCGTAACAGTAGCTCTTAACTCTTCACTTACGGTGCGAGCAGGAAAAGCTTTGGGGTTTTTCTTCTAGGCATTACAAAGAGAAAGGTGCAGGAGAGGAATAAGATGAAGTAAGTCTTTAGCCCACTGATAACGGCTATAAAATTTTCCTAAGATTAACTCCTATTATAATTAGGGTTCACAGGCATAATTTTTGTTTAGGTTATGATAACAGGCACCATGCTAATAAAATTCGAACGCTATATAGAGGTAGCTTTTTGTTCCGCCGTGAAGGAAATGGAGGAGTCTCTGGCTTTGTCTAAAAATCCTTTTTGAGTGGTTTTGCCATGGACACTGTTACATTTGGAGCACTGTTCTTGGGAACCTGATCATCCCTCAGAGGATCAGAAATGCCCCTTCCTGTGCAGAGAGCAATGTCTAATATAAAGAAATGTGTATTTTTCTGTTTTGATGCTTCTCCTGGGCTCTTACCAAGGTTCGTTACAGATCTTCTATTTACTTGGTTGTGGTGCAGTTGAGATGTTGCTCTGAGCAGAGCGGTGCTGTTTATTGCCAAGTTGGCTTCAATTCCTGCAGATTGAATTCTGCTGAATCCCTTTTTCTGGCATGAAGGGAGCACAGGACTGTTCTAACACCCGTGTGGGAGCAGCGTGTCAGGTTCTACTGACATCACAGCCCAGCTGAAGACTGGAGAGTGACAAACCTGTCACTAGAGAGGACAACTGGCTTTTGAAGGCCGCTTTGGCCCCACTAGAGTACCACTGATAACACAAGAACTTTGGCCCTGATGGCAGTGGACAATGCGTCAAGTTTTAATTGATGGGAGGGAAGAATGTGTGTTACCATCTTTGTATTTCTTGCAAAAACTGAGACAACACCAGAATCCATGGCTTCTGCTCTGTCTGCAGCTGCACTTCCATAATTCCAAGATGTAACTGTCTTTGCCTCTTACCTCCCTCTTAATACTACCCATGTTGTTGCAAAATGTTATGGTTAACTTGTGATGGAAGAGGCTGAATAAATTGAATCCAGAGTTTTTATTACTTTTTTGTACTACAGACCTATTTTGTAAGAGACCGAAGGTCTGGTGGAAAGAAATAGCAATGTTCATGTGAAGTCTTCATTGCTTTTGCTTTTATGTGCCCTTTTTTGGATTATAACGTGAACTTGGTTTGCAGCTGAGTTCATTCTGTGTCTGTGGAAAGCACATGTGCATTGCTTTCTTGCTCTGTATTAACCAAACGTCACTTAGTGTGAAGGTGAGCTTGCTAGATGGTTTATTTAAAGTTAGTGGTGCGATTATTGTATGTGCTTGTTAATAAACTATATTTTTGGATAGAATTACCGTTCATTAAAATTAACTAAATTCTTGCTCTTGGGACTATTAAGCTATGTTAGAATGTAGCACTTAATTTACATTTCAGTTCATTTGCATGGTAATTAGCTAATAACTCTCTTGTCCCAAGGCTGAAGAGGTGGGGTGAAGACACTTAAAACACTCCCAAGCCCGAAACACTACTTCAATTCATTTAATCCCTGTGTCTGAGACAATGTAGTTCATCAGATCTTGCATAATAGGAACAAAACCCATATGGAAACGTTACTTCAGACCCTTCCAGGAATTGATCAAAAGAAAAATAAGTTTCAGTAGGGCTGTATTGCCACCCTGAAAGTCCATAGATGAGGCTGTGGTTCATAGATTCCTTACTAAGCACCATTCAGCAGCTTTTTTTCCTCATCTAACAGATATCATAGGAACAAGGCTGCCAAAAATAAGTAGAAATTAAGCATCTGTTTTTCCAGTTGTTCCACTCCTTGCTATGCAGCATTTTGCTCCAGTCAAAGCTGCTGCTCTACATGGTGTGACGAGTTCTTCGAGCTGGATACTGTCTGGATTTCTGTTGAGTGAATACTCAGTATCTGTTCTGCAGTGAGACCAGTGGTGGTCAAGGTGACTCAGATCAGTTGTAAACCTTGCAGGTTTAGGTGCTGTCCAGACTTGCCTGAAGTGTGATTGGTAGTTAGTTTACAATGATTTGCCTTTTTTGTATTTTACAAGTGACGGTGTAACTTTTCCTACCCTTGCAATGGAGGTAACCTCTGCTTGCCTGGCAGCAGGAGGAGGATGTGAGTCCCTTAATAAATGGGAGAACAACCCTTAACCTATAACTTTTACCAACCACTGACGTGTCCCTTATGAATTAAAAAGAAAGAAATGGGAGAGCTTAACATCCTTTTCCTTTGCAATTAAAAGTACTTGGCATAAATGCAAGCTAAGTGGAAACTTCAGTGACTGAATAATGCTATTGTATGCAGGAAATGAGAGGAGCTGAGATCTCACTTGGAAAGGCACTGGATGTTTTGTGACTTCTAAGCCAAGATTTAGGGCTGTTCTATGTGGTGACATTTTGGGAACTTGAGAGCCGAGTTGAACCCACTGCATCTGTGTCCCCCAACTTCAGCAGTCATTTAATATTACAGTAGAACCTCCTATCCTGCATTGAAGAATCCTACAACTATTCCCTGTAGCTGGCTCAGGACTATCAGATTTCTGTCTGCTGCTTCAGCAAGAAAGAAAGCAAGAGTTGACCATATGCTTTTTTTATCTTTTCACATTTTAAATAATAAACCCTTCACGTCAGGCTCTTTCAGCACCCATTATGCCCTTCAGACATCTCCTGCTCCCAGGCAAAGACCTTGACACATCTGTGAGAGATCTCGAGTCTCAAGAACGAAAGTGGTTCTGTTGTTGGAGGTGCTGAAGTGATTTGACTTTCTGATGATGCCTTCCAAGTGGCAATCAAGGGCTAATTTCTCAAGTACCCTGATGCTGTTTTGTATGTTCATGAGGAATGTAAATATTGACTGGCTTTCTGCCGGAGAAAGCTGCCACTCATGGAGCCCTGTCCTGGTGCTAAATACGACTATGGCCATGTGATGAGGACTGGCCATGAAATCACAGAATAGGCTGAGCTGGCAGGGACTCATCAGGATCATCCAAATCCTGGCCCTGGCACAGGACACCCCAAGGTATTCTGCTGTCATTTGCTGTGAACTTCACAAAGTTATTAGGAGGGTTAATTTTTTTTTTCCTCAAGATCTGTTGAGGAAGCTTTCTTGTGATGAAAAATACAATACTGTGTTTGTTTATTGATCAGCACTATGAATGTTCTTTAAGTGCACTATTATAACAGAAAGTCAAGCTATTTTATTAAGAAAGCAAGAAAATGCATTGTTAAATCCCATTTTGGTGCAGGTAGGGCCGACTGGGAACACTAACCTTTTGTTTAGGAATGAGAGAGAGAACTCATAATTCATCATAAAATGCAGATATGGTCTGAAGATGCTGACAACATTGCCTGGATCTCATGAAAAAATAAATTTAAGAAGATAACCAGTGTTTCTTCTAGGGGTAAATATTATCTAATTGTATCAAATATGCCCTGTTCTGGTTTTGTTCTGCTTTGAACTCCTAAAACTCTGTACTTGTAGCTATTATTTCAATCTTACTATGTTTCCTTTATACTACAGAGTTCTAACTCCTGATTTTTATTGTTAAAGTAATTAGAAGAATCAGGCTGAATATTGTAGCCCAGTTTGTGATAACTGTGATTGCTTTGCTGGCACTGAAGTTCCGAAGCAGCATGAGCATGGACTTGAGTTTGGCTGCCTTTGCTTTTGCCATGTCTCTATTGGCTCTCCAATTTCATTTTGCAAAAAGCTGAATCAATGTAGATGATACGTGAAGAGAAGAATTACCAAGAAAAACAGCTATAACTTTCTTCAGACAGCCTGGCTTGGAATAGGGCTGGCAGGGTCTCCTATATGAATTCCAGGTAAGTGCTCTTTTTAAAGTAGGATGAAAAACAGTGGGTTGTCCAGGCAGTAGAAAACCCCATGTCTAAAAGTACCAAGATTAATTATTCTGTATATTCACACCTTACTGTTCTATATCTTTGTTTCTGTGAAAACTGAGTAACTGCCCGATAGGGAGTTAAGTTGTATCTTACATCTTTGTAGAATTAAGATTGATTTTATACTTCTGACACACTCATTACTCTTCACAGTGTAGTGCCTCTTCTGTTTCTCTGCCTGTATAGTTGTAAACAACAGCCCTTGTTTCCTGCCTCAATCCTCACTCCTGACCAGAAAATGTTGTTCTACTCTCTGGTTGGAAAACAGACCCCTGCTGTGGTCCTGTTATGACCAATATTAAAGCAGTTTGTTACCTGCACAGTGACACAGATTTGTGCTCCATCAGACAAAACCACCTAATCACATTTCTGCACAATTATCTGGATCACAAATACGTGTTCTGTTCTGGCTGCAGATGAACTGAAGGATATCAAACTTGAACTAATTATTGTGTATTAAATCAGTACTTTGTATCAGGTTTTTAGATCTAGCAGTATCTAATCCTGGCTCTTAAGCCTCCGTTATGAAACATGGGGGCTCAAATTCCTCCAGTAGCTCTAAACTGTAGCCAAACTTCTGTCTGATCCCTATAAAGATACTTGGGAGAAGGTTTGAATTGAAAACCTCTATTTAATTATCTCCTTTTCCCCTCCTCCTTCCAGGAGGCTCAGATGGTGCAGGAACTGATACCTACTAGCTAGAAATGTCTTTCCAGGTCAGTGCTGCCCTCCCCGCCGCGCCGGTGTCGCACTGGCTGCCAGCCCTGCCCAGCTCCTGCTCGCTGGCCCCGAGCTGCCAAGATGAAAAATATTGATTCCAGTCCATCTCATTGAAGTATTATCATGAGGTGTTCACAGACATGCTGGGACTGGTCTTTTACTTACAGGAACATTTATCCAGGGGGATCTGGTGTGTTATGTAGCAAGAAACTGCAAGAGGCAGAATGAATTTACTGTTTTCACTTACAGTCAGTAGCCTGAGACCTTACTGTGGCTTTAGCTATTCTTGATTAATTTCATATGTGGATGCTCCTATTCCAGAATAAAAGTGCCTTGTTACGAAAGAATTTAATTCCTTTAATTTCATTTGGGAGTAAATATATCCACACACCTGGTATTTAAACTGAGAGAACTATTTCTTTATAAATTTACACCCTGTTCTGTTTTGGATCAGGTCTCATGTGTGGCTAAATCCTAGTATTTATTTAACAAAATCTGATTTATTGCTCAAAATTCTTTCTTTTGAGAAGTACCTGGTTGGAAAATAAAAATTCTGCTTGCAAGGATAAGATTGGGTGGAGAGAGGGCAGATGAAAAATTCTGAAAACAACTGGTTTGGAAGCACTGCATTGGAAAACATTGTTACATGTCAGGTCTTATTCTGCTGCTTTATTCTGAAACATCTGGCTTTTGACACTTTAAAAAAATCTATTTTGATGTTTTTCAAATTGAGAAGTACAGCTTTGAAACATGGCTTGGAATATTTACATTTCCTGTCATGAAAACGTCTTTTATGTCTCCATCATCCTATTTTCTGGTGCAAACACAGCTGGCAGGAATGGTTTGGACTGACTTTCCTCTGCCTGGGTGTCAAGGTAAGGAGCTACCCTCAGAAGTCACTATCTGTCACAGCCCTCCTTGCTGGATGTGGTTTGAGTACCATGGGCACAACCCAAGGTCTCAGCAGCTGCAGCCTGCTCCGTGTCCCGTGCGAGGCTGGTGAGGAGATGTTTTCTTCTCTGACTATCCTTGGGCCTGCTGAGTGGCACAGTGGTGATGGGGACATGTTCCCCTTGTTGTCTGTATCCCAGTGTGACATTCTGCTCTGGTGCAGGGCTTTACTTTAAAGCTTTCTGTGTTTTAGCTGCTGAGATCTGGCTCAGCTGCCAGAGGGGTCCTGCTGTCATGGGAAGGATGTGCCTGTCCACAGTGCAGCATGTGCACTCTGGATGCATAAGCACAGGGGAGAGCTTTCCTAAAGATGTATTACTAAGCTCTTTAAGATTTAATGCTTTCTCGAAGTTCAAACCAGTATAAGGGAAGGCTTAAGCAGCTTAATGGGTTAAAATGATCCCTGACTGTGTCCTTCAGACAGTTTAAAGACCCTGCAGCAACCCAAGCGGGCCACCTGTTCCTCTCCCAGACAAACAGGTTCCCCCCTTGACCTTTATTCTGCCACCCTTCAGTTTTGCCTGGCCTGGCTCCATGTGTGGAGTGATTGTTCTGAAGTTTGTCATTGTTTAAAATGCCACTTGCCAGAGTTTAATGTGCACAGCTGCAACCTGAGCCGTCGCCGTGTGTTAATAAGGCTAAAACCATTGGACTGACACCAAAAGATCTGCTTGCACTTGGCATGTCATAAATTAATATCATTCTTACCTGCCAGGGATGATTCACTGCTGGCTCAAAGCGTATTTAAACTTTGGAGGATGCCAACAAACTGGGCGGTGGTTTGACCTGCCACGTGGCCCGGGACTGCTGCTTTCCCTGCCTCCGCCTTCCCGCTGTTGCAGTATGTCGGGAAACAGAAGCTCTTTATGGCCTTATGAGAGCTTGTGTTTGTGTGCCGCCCTGGCCCTCCTGCCCCCATCTGCCAAAGGGCTGGCCTGTTTGTGGGAACGTCTCTGCCTTTCAAGTTCCTGGCTGGACTGTTGCTGCCGGGTTTGGGAGCGGTCCTGGGGGTTAATGCTTGACTGGACTGTGGCCTGTTGTTGCAGCAGCTCCAGAAGCCCTCATCCCAGTGACTCTGCCTCTCCTAGGCAGGCAGGTTGTGCCAGCATCCCAGAAACTGCAGATAAATTCCATGTTAGAGGAGCACACTTGACCAGCTAACAGCTCGGAGCAGGTGGGTTAAGCTGGTGCCCAGGGTAGGGAGCCTTGGGGGTGGGAAGGGATGGCCCGCATGGGGACGGGGGAGATCGCATTGCAGGGTTATATGCCAGAGGTTGAACGTGCTCCCCAGAGCCCAGACTCTGGGGCTCCAGTGTCACAGCAAGTGCCCGGCAGGGAGGTGCTGCTCTGTCCCCAGGGATGTTCTGAGAGCCAGCAGTGCGGCTCTGTTTGTCCAAGTGCTTCCCAGCTGCCTCCAGGGAACTGCAACACTGGAGACTGCAGTGAGGCCCTAGTCTGTTGCAGGGCAGGGAGAAATAGGAGATGGGAAGGGATGGGAGGGATGGGAGACAGTTGAAGACGTTTTGCCCTTTCTCGTTAAAGTCCATGGATGGGGAGAAGATGGGTGTCTCTGGTGGCCTGGGGAGCTGTTCATAGATCTTTATTATATAATGACTTGAGATTTGTCTCCTCACACTTTTCCCTCAGGGCTAATGTGTTCCTCATAAAATACTGTGAAGGCATAACGTGCTCCTTCAGCTAAAACTGTTCCTTTGTTTTCCATAGTGTCCCCATTGCCTATTTACCTTGGCTCATCCAAATCATTTGTTAAATATCAAGTTTGCATAAGCAGTCTTGTGGGGACTTGGGACCCCTGGAGCCTCATTGTGGACATTAGGAGGGATAGAAACAGCCCCTGTATCTGCCTGAGATGTGTTTCAGTCTGGAAATCCCAAGTGTTGCAGGGAACAGGGTGTAACCGTGGTCTGGTTAGGGGTAATTATGGTCAGCAATGCCAGGAGCAGCCTTCAGCCCTCCTCATGTTCCCCACCACAACTGCACACAGCCTGGCAGCCTAACCCTGATGGAACTATTGCATTATCCTCACCACTGAATCCACTGGCTTTTGTTTTCCTTTCCATCAGGGAAAAAAATAAATTACAAATGGTCTACTATGTATAGGTAAACAATGAGGAATCCTGGAAAGGGGTCATCCTATCCAGCAGGACAGACAGGAGACCCAGTTTACCTAATGACACGGTTGTGGTCACCTCCTGAAGCACGTTCAGAGCCAGAGCAGAGGTTAGACAGTGTCTAGGACAAGGGTTGCAGCTCTCCTGCTCAGCTTGCAGACACATGGTGAGTGAGCTGCATAAAGGCTCATGCTGTCTATATTTTATTTTGTGGGCAGTGCGGGCTGTTGGTTTTATTATTTTCTCTTTATGCAAGGCTGACAGGGAGCATAGAGCTGGTTGCTGGGCAGTGGGGATTGCAGTTGGTAATAAAGGTCTGTTTTCTCACTTCCTCTATTTTTGTCTCTGGGCAGGATGAGGCACATCAGGGGAAAATCTGACTTGAAACAGAAGCTCAATTTTTAAGTTGGAGTTAGACAGTCCTGCTGAGAGAGGTTTGCTCACACCACAGCTGTCCGTCACCTCAGGGCAGAGTGCTGAGGCTGCTCACGCACGGCAGCCCTGGGGGTGCCACGTCTCTCCTGGACAGATCTGGAGGGGACACTTACTGCAAACCCCTCATTAATTTGCCCAGTGACATTTTGATGCCTGGGGCAGGATGTCTGCTTGATTGTCCCCCAGGTCGTGTGAACATACTGAAAAAGTGACATACGTCCTCCTGTAAGGAGGGAATGGTCTTTACCAGGCATGGAGTCAGGACTCCAGGGTCTTACACCTTTTCTTCCTCTTTCTGGCTCATATGGAAATTCTGTGTATCCTGTGAGCACAGAGATGTCTCTGTGTGTGAGAGCCTGCTGGTGGTCTGTTATTTGCAGGAGGATTTTTTGCTTGCAAGGAGAATTTTGCAATCACCAAGTGCAAACTTTTCTCTGGAAGAACTCTGGTTTTGGTACAAATCTCTGAATCTCTCCAGGTGAGTCTGTTTTCAACAAGGTCACCGGATATCCTCACATCTGCTCAAATGAGGAGATGAATGAATCCAGCTGAGCTGCATTTTGTGTGTGCCCTCTTGAAAATGAACTGCAGAGCTGATAAATTCTTCACCCCTTGCCCCTGCCAGCTCTGTGAATTGCAGCTTCTTCCAAAGCTGAACTGAAAAGTGCTGGAGTGCCATGGGACCACTGCAAGTGTCACTTGAGGGACAGGCTGCAGCAAGCCTGAACATGTACCAGAGCCACTGTCCAGCCTGGAAGGGGGTGTGCCAGTCCCTCTACTCCAGCGACTGTGCTGGGATGTGGTTTTTTTTCTTGTAACTTCAGTTGGAAGCAATGGAGAATCAGTGCTAAGCACTGCTGGAGGCAGGAGGGGAGGACTTGTCCCCCTTGGAATTGCTGGTCAGTAGATGTTGCAGTAAGACCCTGTAGCTGATATTAGTGGATTTGGGGTTTTGCTGTATAAAGAAGATCAGAATCTGGCCTGGGGTGAGGGTGTTTGTGCTTTGGCAGTGGGTGTGAAAGGAGAAACTCCAGAGGGTTGGGCGGCAACACGCTGGTTCTGTTCTCTTCCGTAGATGGCCTTCCGGAGACACGCTGGGTGAGTGGAAAATGTAATGAAATTCCCAGAGCCTCCTGGTGCACTACCAAGGTATTCCTGCCAGCTTTCCAGCCCGAGATGTTGGTGCAGCTGTAGGGGCCCGGGCCACAGATAGAGGTGATTGCACATTAACCCCAACCAGAGCAGGATTACTCAGGGAGAGGTTTTCTTCACCTGGGCAATATCCCACACTAGAGTCATGCTTATCTTTGGGGTGAAATGAGCTAAACCAAAAGCTCACAGTAGATCAAGCTCTTTTCAAACTGCCTTTATTTTTTAAAAGTTCACTTACTTATTCTGCTTCACAAACTGAGCAGTACGAGCAACAGTAAAAATGTGGTGCATCCCAAATTCTCGCTATGAGGATGGGTTTCGTGACCACTGCAGTCTGCACAGGGTCTTCAGATCCAAACCATCTGTGGGGCTCAGAGTATGCAAACTATTCATGTTGTCTTAAAGATTTACCAGGGAGCTGGGCCTCAGTGTGCCAGAATCTGTAGAAAAACAGAGACCTGCACCACTGATGGTCCTGGGGGTCTTGTTTGAAGCTTCTATTGAATAGATTGATCATTGTCTTGCAGCGTGTAGTGGTGGAAAAAGAAGCAAGGAGGGGGTTTAACAAGTGTCTCATATGGTTTGTGTTGTCTCTGCTATGCTGAACCTTTCTTTCTGCTCACACAGCGGGGTTTTGCTTTGCCTCTGTTTCCTTTGTGCAGATGGCAGCAATAGGTTTCATTTCCCCCCCAGCCGTCAAATTAACAGCCTTGGCGAGCTTTCCTTTGCTGGCTAGTTTTGGGTGGTGCTGGAGAATTGCTCCACTCAGTACATTTCCAAGTCTGGCTTTTTAAGCCAAGCTCTATAAAAATAAACTTTTTTTTTTTGTTTATTTGTTTGAGAGAAGGGACCTTGGGAAAGCAGATACGAAATTTGCTCTGACTGTATTTTGTCCGCTGAAGGAGTTGGCTTTCAGTTGCATTGGAATAGCAGATTGGCTTCTTGCACAAATCTCCCACAAGCAATGGGCTGAATTGGGAAAAGCTGGTGGGCAGAGGTACTGGAAACAATCTTCTGAGTTACAGTATCCACAGGGGGACTAATGAAAACTCTGGCCTCGTATCTCCAAACTCCACAGCGAAGCTGTTTGACCCACCCAGTTGCACTGATCAGCTTCAGAATACCATGATATCCTGAGCTGGTGAATTTGGAGTATGATTTTCCTCTTCTTTCCCCCAGTCACAGTAACCCAAACCAGTCTCAAGGAGCAGTAGCAGAATGGCAGCCCCTCACCATGCTCCAGTGACACTGGTACGAACATTTGGTTTACAGAGAAATTAGTGATCTGAAATGCTCCAGCAATACCAATGCTGATGCAAGTGGAACTGAACTAGAAACAGGTGAAGGATTGACTTTTTTATTTTACAAATGTAACAACCCAACCCAGAGGAAGACAGGAGCAGAAGGTTTCCTAAACCTTTGCAGAAATCTTGTGGGAGGGACATAAACTCAAACTGAGCCAAGTGCCCTTGTGCCTTTACTACATATAAATAAATCGTGTGTATATTTATAGTAGATATAGTTTATATGCTAAGGGAACTTAGCACAAATCTGAAGTTCTTTCATTGCCTCCCTGTGTGCCTTTCTAACTCAAAAAGCTCTGCTCTTGGCATCTCTGTAGGACAGCAGCATGTGTGGGCACATCTAGGTTGGAAGCTTTGTGCATGCTTGGTGCATCTTCACCTTCTGGGTTTTACTTCGTGGCAGAGACCTGTGCCGTGCCAGCAACTGCAGGACCCAGGCTTTTGGCAGTCTCATCTATCTTGAGGATGTAGTTTGAAATATTCACTCATCAGGTGTTTCATTTAAACTTGGTCCTACTTGAAAAAGACCCTGTGTATCCAACATAGTGCCATGCCAGGAACAACAAAAGCTCCAGAGCCCCTGCTCAGCCTTGCGTTTGTTTCTCACATGTGTTCCAGAACTGCTCTCCTCAAACCTCCTCACTGGTTGTTTTCCTCTGTTGCTAGAGCCGTATGTCTGTGAAAGAAGGACCAGCTCTGCCATTTGAACAATCCTTCTCCATCTGCTGCTCCTGCTCTTGGAGCTGTGTGTGGAGTGGCAGCGTGGTGACGCCAGGCCTGCAGACACTGCCTCAGTCTCTCTGTCACTCCTGTGTTTCCAGGGAGCCAGGCGGGGTGAGGTATGACTAACTTGCATTTTAGTGCTGAGCTTCAGTGGTTTAAGTTTGTCAGGAATAGAACCACTGCCATCAGCAATGAGGATAAAATTTACTGGGCATTCAGACTTGCTGTTCCTGGGGAAACAGCAGATTGCTGCTGCTTGGAGTTAGTTCCCAAATGTGGTCTTTACAAGCCTGCCCCTACCACGAGGAATAAGACTGTGGACAAAGTAGTCAGATCTACTCCACAGTTTCAATTCTCTGTAGGCTAAACCTGTGCTCCAGGTTTAATTCCTATCTCCTGCTCAGTTGGACTTTTATTTTAGTGGAAACTGTAGTCTACACAGCAGGCCTCAGATTTCAGGGGGGTTATGCAAAAAGGACTCAGAGATGCCTCAGAAGTTTTCTATCCTTATCAATGTGCAATATTAAGGGTAAAACCAGGCACTTCTCAGAGCACTGGAGAGGCCAGAAGGTCTCCTTTGCTCTGTGCGGGGTTTTATGGATCCATAGATGTGGACTGCACTGTCTGGAACACAAGTTGTTTGTTTTAATTTACAAATTAAAAATAAAACCATGTTTATTTGCATCAGTTGAGGGGTCTTTTGCTCACAGCTGTTTAAAAAGTGAGCTCTGGCTGCCAAGTAAAATAAAGTTTAATGTTACAACGTGCACTGGGAAGGGCAGAACTGGAAATTACCCTGCCGGCAGCAGGACACTGTAGGTACAATGTTTAGAAATCCATACCAAGTGCAGAACTTGGCTGTGGCTTGTGACAGATGTGGGACTGAGGTGCAGAAAGATGTTACAAAATGTCAGGCACCTACTGTGAGAAACCCCATGGCTGTGGAGGTGAGGGAGCCGTGTCCTAAGGGAGGCCCTAAGGAGCAGCTCTCTCTTGCCACACACCAGCTGCCAACCCATGTCTGGAATTCCCATCATAGAAAACTGGTCGGGAGGTGGCTCAAATCCCTGGTTTCCTTTTAGTCCTCTTTTGTCAAGCTTTGTGCTCTAGTGAACACTTGAAAACATGCTTGTTATGTTGGGCAATGATTTGCTCCTAAAAATTGATGAGGAGAAAGCTCATCTCACTGGGGTTGCTTTGTCCTCTGGCCATGTGGATGCGTCCAGTGCTCATGAGGTCTCTGTGGGCTGGAGCTGGGCACTGCTCTCTGCCTGCAGACACCTCCAGGGCTGCAGGCAGGACACTTGTCAGGCAGGGATCTGGGGTTTTCATCTCTCTTCGAGGCCAGTGGTTTGTGGGGCCAGTCGTGGCTGGTGTGGTCTCAGCTGTGCTTCATCTGACTCATCTGGTGCAGTGGAATAAATGAGCAGGGTCTAAATGTTGCTTTACTGTGGCTGAATCTGAAAGCCTGGCTATCAGTATAAGCAGCGTGAGGCTAGGTAACATTTATTTACAGACTTCCCCTGCCTTTAGGGGATAAATATGAGAAAAAAGAGAGGAGTCAAGACAGAGGTGGCTGAGGGAGGCTACTATGTTTAACAGCTGCGTGCAGAAGTCCAAGTCAGATCTTTTGAGACCCAGCAGAAAGACTCTCCTCTTGTTAGTGTCAAGAAAACGTGGAGGAGTCTGGGTGAGGTAGCCTGGATCAGATGGAGACAGTGTCCTCCCGAGCCCTGGGCAGCTCAGGCTGGTTGTGTTGCCTGCACTGGGTGATGAAGGTTTCCTGCAGAGCAGGTGCTGCCATTACCTGCCTCCTGTAGCACAAGGCATGTGCCTGTTTTGTGTTGTGCAGCCTTTTGTTGCTGGCCCTCCTCAGCTCTGGATTGCTTTGTGACCATAATTTAGTAAGGCAGTTTACAATGGCTCTGACACCATTTGGGTAGATGAAGTTGGCTCAAAAAGCATCCACCCACTTGCTAAACAATGCCTCAGGCTCCGAACACATTAAACTTGCTCTGCTCTGCTGCCTACATGCAGCTTTCCAGGTGGAGTTTGTTTTTGATGTTATCCATCCCCCTTGATGGCTCATGAGCTGGCCAACTCTCACTCCGCCTCCCATCTCTCCTGTCCATAATTTGTTGTCTAATTTTTTGGGAACCTGCTCGTTTCAAAGTCTTGCACAAGCAGGGAATGGTCTTTGCTTCAGGAAATGTCTCTGCCCGTTCAGCTAGGCAGTGAGTGCAAGAGCAGGATTAAGACTTTAATAAAAAACTAAAGGACACTGTATGTATATTTGTTGGAAAACTCTGACTCCAGTTATCTGGACTTATCTCACAGGGGTGTTAAGATGTCCTGGGTTAATGTAAATTCTACCCCTGTATTTTTTTAAGAATTGCTGATTTGTTGCTAGATTTGACTTCCTGGAATTGCAGAGACATTAAATTGTTGAGAAACCTTGATTGAAGTTCAGTTTGATGTGACGGAGACTCCAATTCTGAGTTGAGCTTTAAAAAACCCAGCAATCATCCCACCAACAACTACTTTCTTTTTTTAACCAGAAGCATATAATCTTCCTTGGAACTTTTCTTAAGCACCAGAAGGGTGAAGAGGTGGATGTTGTGAGCTAGAACACTTTTGGTGGCAAGGATCCTGCTTTTTTGGACTTTGCTAATGCTGATCAACGTGTGTATATGTTCAAACTCACAGTGAGCAAAGAACAAACACCTGTCTGCCATCCTGACAGGGTTGGCTGGGAAATGGCCCAAACACAGAGAAGTCTTAAAAAAAAAAAAAGGAAAAAAGGGAGAGAGGAAAGTGTCAGTCTTCAAGTATGTTTGAAATAATGAAAAGAACTGATGTGCAAAGCGATTAAGAGATCTTTGAGGATCAAAAGCCTTGATTCAGTTTTGCCAATGGAACAAAACTTTTCATCTGTTCTTATGTGGACCTTAAAGTAGGGCACAAGGGTGTAGTTTTTAAATTATTTCATTTCAGGATTTACTTTGGGCAGGGGGAAAGGGTTCTTTCTGTTTGTTCTTGCTCTTGTTATTCAGTGTCCTTAACACAAAAGGCCAGCCTGGCTCTGAAATGAAGAGCAGGGTCGTTCTATGAACTGGTGGTTCATTAGTCTCCTTTTGATATGTCAGAACAGTAAGGGACCCTTTTATTTTTTTTCTCCCTTTCTAGTAATGTCTGTGTTCTTAAATCAAGACATCTTCCCTCATCATGCTGCAGTGGCTGAATCTTTTTCAGAGATTTCCTAAGTGGGTTGTACCAATAACGTTCATCTCGTGCACACAGAGCAGAGTCAAGAGTTTGATGCATGAGGAAGCCAAACCCAAAGGTTTTCAATGCTCTGTGCAGTAAATCCTACTCCCAGCTTTGTGTTCAATTGGAGCTGGATGCCCCCCACCAGGTTATCTCTGTGCCTGTTTTCCCTGGTAGCCTCTTGCCAGCAGGACCACAGAGCAAGCCGTGAGAAGGTGGATCAGGGGGGCTCAGAAGTGCAAATCGCTGGATTCCAGCACCGACAGCTCAGCAGCCATGTGCGTTTCTTGGGGAGGGGGTGGTGGAAGTAGCAGCAAAAGAAGATGAAGGGATCTGGGGCTGTGAGAGCAAAAACAAAAGATTGGGAAGGAGAGGACAAAACTCAGGAATGTCCTTGTGTTTGGGTTTCTGCAGGGGACAGTGGAAGAGCTCCCTCTTCCTGTCCCAGCCTGCTGTAACCATTGTGGAAAAAGCCTTCCTTGCAGGCTGGAGTGTCTCTGTGGTCCTGGCATCCATGAGGCAGGGTTTTATCTTTCAACATGGATTTGCAACCTGGAGGTTCCCCAGGACAGCGTGGATTTACTCTGCAGGTTCACCAGAGCAGCTCTCTGGCATCACACACCAGCACTAATGGGGTAGGCTTCCGAGCCGAGGTGCAGGTTAGGTTTAATGACAGGGGTCACCTTGGTGGTGGAAGTTGTGTGTTGGCCCTGTCTTGTTGCAAAAGAGCTGGTGAGAGCAGAGAGGTTCTGTGTTCCTGTTGCTGCTGCAGATATTCAGGAGCAGCATCTGGTGCCACAGGTGCTTCCTGTGACCTGGAGCTGATGTACTTCTGGTGTGTGGTTTCCTGCCCTGTCCTAACTCAGGTCGGTTGTTGGTGTGCTTTAACCTCTTCAGTGGGGCAGCTGTGATAAAAGCCTGTTCTCTGCTCCAAAACCTAATTAATACAAGACATATTTTGTCACCACATGTGCAGCAGAGATGGCAACTCCCATTTCTGCTGTTGTGGGAACCACATCCGTGTGCTACACGGACCCTGTCACGCTCTGGTGACAGACCAGTAGCATTGGTGGAAACCTGAAAACAACAGCAGCAAAAGCTGAAAACTTCATGTGGCAGAGCAATGTTGGGGGTTGCAGGCTGGAAAAGTTCTGCTGGTAAAAATTTCTGGCAAGGTGTGGACTGCAGAATGAATTAATCTGCTTTCTTCTTTGAGCTGCTTCTAGATTAGCTCTTTCTGCCTGATCCAGCACTCCTGTGTCCATATCCATAGCAGGAATGAAATGTCACCATTGATACAAGCCTGGTGTGTAAAAGTCTGTAATTACAAGCTATTTTGTGAGCAATATGATGGGTGAAAAAAATGACCTCCTATGGGCTGGTGATCTCCACCCTCTTGGCCTTGAAAGCAGGCGTACATTAATTTACTGCATACATTAATCTGCTGCGTACATTAATTTACTGCATAATTTTTATGCTGCTCTAACATCATCATAAGCATGTGTCATTTCGGCATATTATCAATTCTAATACAGCTGTGAGCAGCAAAATAGAGTGAAGAGAGCCTTCGTGCCTGCCTTCAGGGTTGAGGGTGGAGATTGGATTGTCCATGTATTCTGTTTTGACAGTAGCTTCTCTCTTGGTGTTCATGTAAATAGTTATTTTTAGGAAGATCATATATTCCCCAGTAATTGTTTTAAATGCATCAAAGAGCTCACTGATATAAAGCCTGTGATTTATGGGTTCCCGCTACTTTTTAATAGCTGAACTTAAATCCTGGATTCACTGAAGCCATTTGGAAAATTGGGATTATTCCAAGCTGGAGCAAAGGGAGGGAGACTGGTATTTTGCCAAGATCAGCAGTGATTCATTCCTACATTCGTGCTCAGCATCCAGTGAAGGGCAGGAGCTGGGAATGCTGTAAGGAGAGCTAGCTGGAGATTATCATGTTGAAGGTGAATCTGCCCTCCTCACTCCCTCTGCTGCTAGATAAGGTCTTTTGAATGAGAAGGACCAAATTCTGTCACATTTTTCCTTCATCCCCTCCAAAAGCTGATTTATTCATACAAGCCCAAGCCAACTAACTTGCCTCCTGACTCTGAGGCATAGAGAGAACTGAATTTTGATTGTTCCAAGAATGTCCCCATAGGGTTGAAGGACTGGAGAACACCTCGTGATAACTATACTTAGGTAATCCCTTACAAAGAGATGTTTTAGTGACTGCTTGGAATGAAGCGATGTCTGTATCAGGTTAGGCCAGCAGGCTCTGTAGGGGCCTTCAGGGACCTGCAAGGGGGCAGGGTGGAGCCAGGACTCATTGCTGGCACATTCTGTCACACTCCAGTGGTATTTGGCCCCTGGACCAAGTGAGAGGTGATCGCAGAATAAATCAGATTGGTGGTGGTATAATTTAGATTAGGTGATAGATCTTGAAGTAAGAGAAAAGTGGAAACTTGCTGTGGTCTAAGGGGTTTGTTTAGCCTGAGGACATTTATGCTTTTGGTGCTTGCACCAGGGTTCAGACTCCCATCTCTAGGATGTACAGCCAGACAAATGGTCAGTAACCCTGGGGTATGAGGAATGAAAGGGGCTGTCTGTCCATCCCTGTCCGTGCAGCTCTCAGGGGCTGAGCTCCAGCTGCACGTCCAGTAGCCATGGCCGTGCTGACGGGGAGAGCAAAGCTTTTACAGCTGACATACTTCTTAGTTGTGAGCCCCTGGGGAACTGCCTTCCCTCAGAGAGTTCTGTCCTCCTTGTCCTCAGGCCAGCTGACGTTGGAGTAAAATTTCTCATCATGTTTTCACTCTCCGAGCCCTGGGAGAGAAGCACAGGGAGTTGGTAAAGTAAATGGACCAAATATCCCAGCATAGTTCAGTCCCCACAGAAAGGAAAGGATTTTGTCTTTCCTCTCTTGCAGAGCAGGGGCACAGCCAAAACTAAGTTTTCTTCTTTTCCTAACATATCGTTCCCATTGCATATTTTTGAAATATATTAATTCTGAGAGCACTGCTGTTGTGATCAGGAGGCAAAAATAGCCAAATTTATATTTGTGGATAAAAGGCAGTAATAAACCCCTGAATTTCCAAACACATAGAGGAGCATTGACATCGAAATACCAGAAATTCTAAGCCCTTACCTTGCTAATTCATGTGGCATTTGGAGGGGCTGTGGATTTTTATTTCATCCTGGTATTTGTGGTATTTCCTGCCATTAATATAGGAAAACCCTTGTGTGGTAAATGCCGGCTTTTTCCTCCGTTGGTGGCAGCCACTGAGACTTGAGTTCATGAAAGGCAAACCATCATTTTCAATACTGAGGGATCTCTGAGGTACCTGGGAAGGAAAAATCTCATCGGGGTTGAATGAGGCTCTTGGCACGATGACCACTGCCAGCTGAACCGCTCTGAGCAGAGTCACATCTTGTCTCCAGATCCAGGAGTCTGGGGCTCAAAATCCATTGGGTGGTTTCAAAAGCTGTAGCTTGCAAATAGCACTGAGAGTAGTTTTATCACAACCTCTTAAAAGTGATCTGTGTGTAAAGGTTTCAGGTACGAGTGTTGGCCTCAAGTCAGTGACCCAGCTTTCAGAAATTGCTGTTTTTATTGCAGATTAAGCTGTAGATTGAGTCGCTTAGATTTGTAATGGAAAAATATTAGCCAATGTACTTTCCTCCCCTCCACCCTCTATCATCAGGGCATATATCAAGTTGCACTATCTGGCAGGGAGTTCCAAATGTTATTTGAGAAGAGGGAGGAATGCAAGCGATGTCAGCAGAAAACAGCTGAGTAGCGGTTAAATTTCTTTGGCCTGAACCTGCTCCACAGGGAAAAAGAAACTCAACAACTGGACTTGTTTCGTTTCACCCCAGCACAAGCCATCCTTTGGAAACAGATGATGTTTGTGAGCAGATTCTCCTCCGAAGCTGGGGTTTTGGGATGCTGCTGGGCGGGCAAATCCTGCCGTGGACGTGGCAGGGCGAGCTCAGCAGGGCCAGCTCTGGTTGGGATCCCTCGGTGAAAGCACCGAGGCACCGGCTATTGCTGCTCCCTCGTTCATCTGAGGCCTGCCACTTTAGAGGGGCAGCTTTAGGTTGCATCTCCGTGGCCTCCTGAACTTTTTATCTACATTGGCTTTAAAGATAAAAGCCTTAAGAGGCGGCTCAAGTGAACTTGCACAGAGCTGCCAAAGAGCAATGGAGGTGCGTGCAAGGATACTGTTAGCTGAGAAGCTGGGCTGAGTTAAATGGTACCCTTAATCCCCTTGATATGGGCAGAGTCAAGTTAAAAGGTCTTCCCCACTTGCAGGGAAGGCTTTGCACGTGTAGATGCTGGTTCACTTAAGGGCAGCACTGCCTCTGCAGCAGGAGCCCCTTCTCTGCTGGCATTTGCTTTGTTGCTGGGGGGAGAAGTTACTTCTGCAGGGGCTCTGTCACAAGTGTGGAATTTCTGTTCCGTGGGGGCTTTTAAAATAAACAACAATGGAGACAGCAAACATATAGAAACAGAATGGTTGAACAGGAGAAGAACACAAAGTAAATATAGCCCTTCTTTTAATTCTGCCAATCAGTCTGCAGTGGCTTCTTTGCCTTGCACTCCCCATTTTAGCAGAATTTTTGCTGGATATTCACATAGCAGAATATTTTTTGCTGTATAGTCACATTTTGCTTCTCATCCTTACAGCTGTTGCAGGCTGCAGCCCCCTGCCATGGTCCTGCTTGGATTCTTTCTTGCCTGACTGGGGTTTAGGGCCCCTTCCATTGCTGTGTTCTTTAGTTTGTCCCATTTCCTGCCTCTGGATTGCTCTGATGGGACAGCTTGGTCTTCTCTACGATGAAAACCCAAGTGAGAAAGGGAACAGGAGATGACTTTTCTTGGATCCCTCCCCAGCTTTGTTACAGCTTCCAGAGGGAGACTTCCAGCAAGAGCTACACAAGAGTCCTACTTAGATACTTGAGTCAGATTCTTTCCTAGCCCCTGATCCCTAGGGCTGTCTTTATCCCAAGCCAGTGTCTGTGCTTCACAAGTGTTTCATACTGAAATATTTTCCAGGTGTAGTGCCCAAATTGCATCAGGTATTTGGGCCTAATTCCCACTGCCTTCAGTTCGAGTTCTGCCACTCTCATTGCAGGAAATGTGGACAAGTGTCAAGGTCAGTTTTGGGAGTGTTTGTAATGGAATGCAAGAGGAGCAAAACAGACCTAAGGAAGATAGGGTTTCTGCAATCCTGCTTCTGTTGCAGTCAAAGGAATCTCCTCCATTAATTTCAGTAAAAGGAGAAATAAAGTATAAACCAGGAAATCAGATGAAACTCGGAGAATTTGCCCATGAGTTTATTTTTCTTAGCAGTATAGAATAATTTCTTAAACTGAGGAGATGTACCTGATGGCTGAGATCTTCATTCTAGAAATAGTGTGGCTAAGTATTTATGAATGTGGATTTAAATTCTTTAAAAAAATAAATTGAGTAGTTTTTCATTAGGGACTGCACGAATGACACTGATGTATTGAAACAGTATATTCAAGATCTTAAACCAAATCCTGCTCTGAATCTTTTGTCTTTGAATGTGTTTCCTCTCTTCCTCACCACAGCTGTTGGAGCCTGGTTATGTTGCCTAGAATGGCCTGTTAAAACAGATATATTTTTATTTGCATGCGAATTGGTAGGAGGCAGCTTGGCTGTAAATACTGTGCTAATCATTCCAGGTTCATCAGGACCCTAATTGGCAGCGGGATTGCCTGTAACTCTCAGTACCCTGATTCAGAGCAATAGGAATTGTTGAATCTACATAATAAAGTGAGTGTGATGGAAGGTGAGCTCACACCTACTTGAGATGTGTGTTATCATTCCCATCAAGGTCAAAGACGTTTTTTTCCCCTTCCAGATATACATATTCATAGAGCCTGTGCACAACTAATGAGTCGGAAGATTAAATGGTTGTGGATTAAGAACAAACCCTACTGTTCTCCTAATTTGATTGAAAGTTACTTGGTTCATCTGATTAGAATTCTGAATTCAAACCAGCTAACACGGGCTCCTCAGCTACCTGCAAAATCTGAGCCTGGCAGCCAGAAACAGGTTAAGGTTTCACCCAGTTCCCCCAAATCTCAGGGCAGCTGATGGATCTGAAGGACCACTGGAATCCCATCCCCCCAAACTTTCACAAGGAGAGACTGACCCAGGGCAGAGGGGCTGTACTGCCAAGGTCAGCTACAACCCAAGATCTCCAGGCAGGATTGATTTCATGTCATATTTTTTATATTATAGCAGAGATATTCCGTCTAGTCCCTGGTAAAGGACATATTACCTAAGATACTGAGATGAGCCTTTGCTCTTGAAATGCCATGCATTAAAATATCTGTCTTTTCGACACATACTGAGTTACATAATTAGCAGCCATGACTCAAAGGAGTCCTTGCCCTAAGCCCCCAGTGTCACTGCTTTTCCCTGAGGCTGGAAGCAGTTGTGCTGGTCCCAGGGCTTGGAAAGGGCTGCAGCATCACCATGGAAAACCATGGGAGACAAATGGCCAGGTCTCACAATAGGTGTGAGTCAGTCCCTTTGCACTTAGGTAATTTGACTTCCTGTTGCTCTGCTGTCTGGGCTACTTGTTTTGGGGAACAAATCCTTATTAATGCTTTATCTGTAACATCCTCACTTCCACCAAAGGCTCCCTGTGTGCATTATTTTCCTGCCTTGTGCCGTGCAGCACTTCCTCTGCTCCCCAGCCGCAGCTGCTCCTGCTCCAGCTGCCTGCGCCAGGACTTTTGGCACAGCTCCTTAATGAATGCTGCTCCAAGATGCTTGGCTTAACTTCATGGCACCCAGGAACATTTGTCCTTTCCCTCTAATCTCCTGAATTGCAGGAGTGCTCAGTATTTGGGCTTTAGATCCTGCCTGGCTTTATTCAGGTGTAGAAAAGGGGAGAGGAGAAGGTGCTGGAGGGTCTCTTAAATATAAAGAAAAAAGATAATGGTTTGGGGCTGTGCTGTCCTAGTTCTTTCTTTTTTTCTTTTTTTTTTCTTCTTTTTTTTTTTCTGTGTGCATGCATTTATTTTAACTTTTCTGTTTGAAAGGGGAGAAGGGACCACAGGGTTTGACCTGTTTATTTAACAAAAAGAGAGCACTGAATGAGAGGATTTCAAGAAGTTTTCACAGGTGTATTAAAACAGCATAAGATTCCTGTTTCCTTAATGAAAATGGGAGCAATGTGTATCTACAACAGATATGAAACAAAGAGAACTAAGAAATGTGTTGACATTCAAAAGAACAGGAAAATAACACTGTTCCTGTCACTGTTAGAAGGTTAAAATCCTGCCTAGCAGCCTATAAACTATTTAAATGATCCTACAGAATTTCCACTGACTGAATCATTTTTTGGATTTATAGCTAAATCCTTCACCCCAATTGAAGACCCAATGTACTCACAGCCCTGCCGGAAAATACACCTTAATGAGGGGAAATTGTAAAACAGGACTGAAAAAAAACCCCACCTCTTCAGCAGAGGTCCTTGCTGCAGTCCTCACTTCACATGGCCATTGAGATGATGGCAGCTGTGCTGCTGTGATCATATGTGACCTAGATTTTCCTCACAGTAGTCCTGTGCTCTCCCTGATCTTGTGTAGGCCTGAATGAATTGAATAGGAACATTTCTGGATGCTTTCAGAGAGCAGTGATATCTTTTTCTCTCTCTCTCTCTTGTTCTTCAAACCACAGCATCTGTTCCCCTTGTGGTTTTCTCCCTTTGCTCTCACTCGGTGCTCGTGAAAGAGGACAAGGCTGGCATAGCTTTAATTTGGGTAATGGTGGATGGGGAAATCAGGGCAGGTGTGATCCCTCCTTGGTGTCCTGTCACACAGCAGAGGGTAAAACTTGAGTCCGTGGGTTTAACACTGAGTGTGTACAAAGGAGGGGAGGAGGGCTCTAGGGAAGGTTGAGGGGTGAGACTTGCAGCATCAGGGAGCCTGAGATTCTGCACATGGCATCAAGAATGCTTTTAGATACTATTCACACAAAGCCCTTCTGCCTAGGCTCAGAAATTACCCTATGCAAGCTCCTAATTCTTTGTGGGAGAAAAGTTGGTGAGGCTCAGCTCCTCAGTGCATGTCCAAGCTCTTGTTAATGCAGTTTGGCTGGATTAGGTGTCGGCAGGAATAAACTCATTGCATTGCAGTGCCCAGCAGAATGTCTGAGACCATCCCTGGCTCTGGTGTGGAGGTCCTGGGGCCACCCTCCTCTGGACATGGCTTTTGGCTCTTCAGTTCCCAGCTCTGACACCAACACTACCTCTGCAGGTGAACAGAAATCCCTCTATTTTTAGGGTCTTGGTTAAGGTACAAGGAGGTAACAAAACCAGATCTGGTTTGGTTTTCCTTAAGGGGACCGCAAAGCCTTGCATCAAAACAAGCTGAAGTCATCTCTAGGGCAGTCTGGTCCTTCCTTTCTTCCTTTCTTCCTTTCTGCCTTTCTGCCTTTCTTCCTTTCTTCCTTCCTTCCTGCCTGCCTTCCTGCCTTCCTGCCTTTCTTCCTGTTGAAAATCAAGTTTTTGGGTTAAGATGCAAAACTTTTTAAACTAAAATCAAGCAAGTAGCACTTACAGTCAGCGTCCAGTAGAAACTTTTAGATACCGTTCTGGTGGGAATAAAAATAAACACTTATTCTCTTTCTCAGTTCGTATGTAGAATAAATTGTAATGATCCCATCATCTGCTGTGCAGAAAGCCGTAAGGACAACTTCTCTTTGGTGCTGTCTTCAGTTACAGAACTGTTCTGACAGTGGCGAGTGAGTGTTACAGGTGGTGGGTGGGGGTTCCTTCCGAAATTTTATATAACTCCAATATTATCTGTTCCTGTGATTGACTTGACACATGAATTCAAAACAGTTGGAGCTTCTCTCCCACTCTGGTGTAGCAAACTGGATGTGAAAATGACACTTCCCCCTGGGAGCTGATAGTTTGCTGTTCCATGCATGGTGTTGGGTTCCTTTGTTCGCTGAATGTGGCACTTGGCAAGTGGTTTTTGCCACTTCAGGGTTGTCAGTTCTGTGTGCTAGAGGCCAAGATAAAGCTTCATAAAAAGCCTTTCACTCCAAACAAATCTTCTCTGTAATGCACTGACTCGATGACAAAGGAACCAGGAGCTTAGGGGTGGTTTGGATTTCTTTCCACCCCAACGTGTGTGCGCTCTTCCCTTGTCATGCTTTTATTTTAATGTGGTATTTCCTACCCTGCTGTAAACACCGGGGTGGTTTTTGTCTTGTGACTCGGCAGCGCTTTGCCACGACATTCCTTTCATAACACGTTGCTGATAGTGCTGGATGTGCTGCTTATCAGAGGGTTTGTACCAGGAGCACTTAGATAATCCCGGGAGGGGATGCATTAGCAGCAGGAGACCTGTGTGAAGCACTGTTGGGATACATTTGTGACCAAGAGGATAAAATACACAGAGCAAGCCTGTGGAACTCTGGAGAGTTGGAGTTTCAACACAGCTCGGTGAAGCAACACGTAAAGAGTGTCGTGGTCCACAACGGGATTGTTCCATCTGTGAAGTGACCCCGGTTACTCAAAGACAGCACAATACCAAGGGTGCAGGGCTGGGCGGCAGCATCTGTCCTGAGCCCAGTGAGCCATGGACACTGGTCATTACAAACAGAAGCAGCAGAAATGTGAGAAGTCTTCATGCCAGTGAAGCTTGCTTGGCTTTGATTTTACTTGGAGAAAACAGATCAAATTTATCATAGGGTTCACAAAGGTGCCTGAATGCTGAAATCCTCAGCAGTCATGACTTGATCTATCTTAGTGGAATTAGCTTTGCCTATTGAAAAGCTTCATTTTTCGTTGGATTTTATCCTGTTGTATTATTCTGTACACAACAGCAACATAAGGATTCAGACATGGATTCAGAATTACTGTGCTTTCAAATTGTATGCAAATAATCTGACTGAAGTAATAAGTTGCTATTTTGGCTTGTTTTTACTGGCTTCTGTAACAAAGAATGCAAATCACAAACCACTCAAAGGTACTGGATCCTCTTCTGTGCACCACAATTTTTCCATGCAGTTGTCTGAGTGCTCAGCTTCCAATGGGGGAGAGGGGGTGATACATATATAGGGACAAGGCAAAAGCCGTAATTCCTGGTCAGACAAAACTGAGAGGAAACTTTTCTACTGAAAGGACCTCTCCTGTGTATTGTGTCAAGACTGTCACAACCTCCAGCTGCCAGAACAACCTCTAGGGCAGTGGGATAACTATCTAAATGTAGCGAGACAGCAGTAATAGGCAATGAATCTGCAAAACTGGAGATAAAGTACATGCAGTCCAACTGCAGAGCCAATTATAATCAATGTAGGTTGTTTTAGGGACTTTGCAGAAACCAAGATTTGACTTCACAAGATGAAATGAGAAATTTAACAGGGATGAAGAAAGGCGTTACCACGCTATTCATAACACTCCTTGTTAGAGGCTGCCAGCTTCTTCCTGCATAAACCGAAGGGAGCTACAGGTGATGGAAAAATAAATTGGTCCCTGTGGGCACAGTGATTTTGACTGTACATGTGTATTAGAGATGAGGTCAATGTGCTATGAACTGCAGGTGAAATGATAACAGTGATACCTGGAAGCCTGGTGTTTGTCCAAGATGCTGGAGAGCTGCTTGGAGATGGTCAGGGAATAATTTTATTCAGGCTGAGTTTAAAATAAACCTTTCCAAGAACACAGAAATTGCTTGTTGGAAGAGTAAATGGCAGATTATGTGAGTCTTCATGAATTTCGTGTCCTCTTCTCACAGTTGTACCTTGCAATGAGGGGCTTGTCAAAGCTGCAGGGGAGCTTTGTGGTAACAATGAAAAATTGGATGTAGTTTCCTACAGGTCAAGCTAGCTCCTCATTGCTGGTTCCTCTCCGTGTGTGCACTTTTGAAGTACTGGGTTGTATATGGTCCTGAAAAGTGTCTGCATCTTTTATCCCCCTCCCCATACAGCTTTGGCTTCAGTCTGAAGCACAGTTAGGTGGGCAGGGAGAAAATGCCCCTTAAATGAATCCATCATAAATATAGTGCCTGTCATGTAATGCTTGGGATTGGAAAATAACAAACTAATAAACCAAAGTCTTTTATTTCTTTCCTTCTTATGTACTGAAGGCTTCTGAGAAGTGCCTCTGTCTCCCAGCCCTGACCTCGAAGCAGAGATCCCCTCACAGCTTGCTTTAGTCAGGGCTGATGAAGGAGAAATATTGCTGGGTTTGCCTGGACACTCAGAGCCAGGGTAGGTTTTGATTTTTAACTGAGCAGGTCCAAAGTTTTCTGTAGCTTTTCTTGTCTAGCATAGGAATATCTAAAGCAGGATGCTTCTGACCACCCCACCAAGGCTCTCTGGTCTCATTAATTGGGCTCTACCCCCCCAAATTAATGACTGTGCAATGTGTTGCTCTTCCATTCATGAGATCCATGGTTGTGTTGAATTTTGGCACTACCAGACTCTTCTTCCACTGCCTTTGAACTCCTGCCTGGCTTTCCCCAGTCTTTACAGAACCATCCACTTATCCTGCTGGCCAACAGCTTCTCTGATCCCTAAGGAGCTGATACATTCCCTTCAAGTTGCACAGCTCTCCCATCTCTCTTCATTCTCCTTCTCTTTTCTTTCTCACCATTTTTGTTCTGCACAAATTGCTCCCAGAATGGAGCAGTCGATTTTGCATAGAGGAGAGATCACATAGGGCAAATCTACCAAGCCGCTGCTTCTCCCTCAGGTTGCTTCTTTCACTATCACTTTTCTCCCCAGGCTCTGTAGCCCGAACCCTCACTGGTCTCCATAGGCTGAGGACAGAGAAAGCAGGAAAATGTTGCCTCAGATTAATTCTATTCTCCAGCCCCTTTCTCATATCTCCACATTTTCTCTGTCTGGATTATTGCCTTTGGGGACAAAGGGGTTTTTTTTGATACTGTGCAGATAATATGATGGTGGAATGCAACATTTGGTAAGTGGATCACCTGTAATCTTGTTTTCACAGCTCTTTTTCTTATGCTTACATCTTGAATGTGAGGTTTGGACTTGCACGTTTTCCTTCCTCTGCAGCACAGCCACCCTGGTACAAAGCACTGGCTTTATTGTGTGTAACAGGTCCTAGAAATTTGCTTAGATCTTTATATCTTGGCACAAATAATGTGGCAGGAGCATTTTCAATGCTGCCCTCATAATGAAGGGAGAACTTTTCGCTGAAACTCTACAATCATTTTTAGAAAAGAATTTGGAACAATAAGAATGAGTGACAGTTCTCCCCTCAAACCTTTTATATTAACTGACAGAAAGGATGCCATTTGCTTCCTTTGCAAATAAAATGAACGAAATAGTGCAAGTGATACCTGAAAATACCACATAAAATGTGCAAGTAAAAGGCAGCCCTGGTATCTGTTGAGAAAGGACATCATTGTTCTTATTCAGTCTCAGCCATGATGAGAATCTCACCTTCCAGACCTGAGTACACAACAGGCTATTTGGAGGAGTCTCTTTAGATTGCCTGACTCTACAAGGCTTCTAAAAATATATATATTAAATGTAGGCAAAAGAATTACATTCCAAAAAAATCAGGCATGTAAATGAAAGCTCCTCAAATATTTGAGAAATCTTCCTTAATATTATATAATAAGAAATACATAACTGTGCCTATTTTTACAGTAATTTTCTTTCATTTGATGACATTCAATAGTAAGATTTATTATTACCCGCATGGAAAATATCCTGCCTGGGGGTGGCTGAAATAGATCTTGCAGACAAGTCATCAATCAGCTCGTGTTTATCTCTTCAGAGATCAGCAATATCAGTGGCAGGAACAATTCCAACCAATTCAAGAGTATTTACTGATAATAAAAGGAAATGTTTGTGTGGCTTTATACTGCTTCTCTCGCCAGAGGTCACATGGCATTTTTGCAGGAGGTCTGATTTATTGAGGCTCATTTGAAGATGAGGCAGGGAGAGCTCTGAGGTGTCCAAAGCCCTTGCCCTGACACCTCTATGGCCTTCTCCCTCTCTGGGAGAAGATCTAACTTCCCTTGCAGAGGGCTTTAAGATAACGCTGGTCCTCCCTGTCCCCACTGCTAATGAGTTCAGCTAAAAGGATTTGAGACTGATGCAGACAAAAAGATCTTTTACATCAGCTGAATTGCATGCAAAATGATTGTCTTACACTGCTCAGGAGTGAACTGTAGCCTCTAACTGAACTCTGCTATAATTCTAAAGCAGAAGGTCTTATATTTGTGTCCCTGATAGAGAGGTTTTTCAAAATTTTATGACAACACTTAGAATATTTATAGGTATTGACCACAGGGTTCAGGACAAAGATCTGTTGTCCTTGAGGCAAAATAACAACCCTGACTTTACCTAGTATTTGCCTCTTGGTGTAATAAGTCTGGAACTAACACTGCAATTGTTACCTAACCCGTGTATGACGCAAAGGTTTTGTTGCTCTCACTTTTGCTTTTTTTTTTTTTTTTTCCCAAAATTCAGTATTTATACTTACTGAAACAAAGAGCACTTTGAATCACAACATGAAGTGCATGGTTTTTAAAAAGGTATAAAGGGGTCTCTTTTCTTTTGTTTAATTTCTATGTTTCTGTCTAAGGAAATTTACTGGAACATTCATTTCTGTTTGAGAGGAAACTTGCTCTATGTGGACAATAAAGATGTTAAGATCAGGATGAATGTCTATGGGAGATAATAATAATGAATGAAAAAATGCATCAGTCCAGCACTCATATTTTCCAGGAACTGCAAGAACTCAGTTCTGGGTTGTGTTTTAAATCTGAGCCCCATTGTTCCTGACTGGGTTCCGAGTCTGTTGGAAAGACTTCTCTTTGTTCCTCTATGCTGCTCCAGTCTGAAGCATTTGGACCAGTTCCATATTTTAAGTGAGATTTTTAAGATGAACATGTATTTTCATTCTTCCAGCTTTAGAATTAGAGCAAGACATCTTTCCCCTGTTTCCTGCTGGACATGAGCAGAGCACATTGACACTGGCAAAAGCAATTTGACCTAGGATGAGCCCGTGAGGGGAGAGCCAGCAGTTATCAGTGTACGTGAGAGGTGCCAGGAGCACACTGCTCCCCTGGGGCAGAGAACATGCCTTGTGAGGCAGCACAGCCAGGGCTTCACCCTGGGCACGTGCGAGCTCCGTGCTCCGCGCTGACGTGATTTGTTCTCCCCACAGATACAAGGTGGGTCAGAACATTTTTTTCCTGTTGATGCTGTGGCACTTGGTGGCATTTATCAAATGCTTGTGGTGCCAGGGCCAGGGTTTAGTCGTGTCCTTTTGCAGGTGAATGTCCCAGCCTGGTGGCACAGAGGTGTTCTTCTTCCTCTCCTTTCTCAGTCTTTATGGAATTTTTACACAAATGGTGCTTCAGCTGTGAAGCACCGAGGGTGACCTGCCCTCGGACACTCTGGCATTTGCCGTGGTTGTGTGCAGCAGGAGCCTGGGAAGCTCTTCCCGCTCACAGGCAGGATTTGTTACTGGCTAAAGTTACTCTCCTTGTAAGATAAGTTATTTGGAAACACGGCCTCTCACCCTTTTAACGCCCACCAGTTAAACTTCTTCCCTTTCAAAATGCCCAGATAAGGTTTCCTGGCCCAGCCCAGCACCCACCTTGTGTCCCTGTGGCTGTGCTTGCTCTCCAGTGTCATATCATGTGTGAAATGGTCTTTCATACCAAGAACTCCGAGAGCTCTACATTCCTGTGTCACACTGCATTTGTAAGCCCGACCCTGCTATTGACAGATTGCTGGTCTGTGAGACGGCTCTGACAATACAACCTGGCAAATAGTAGCCTGGAAAATACTCAGGAGCTCGTTGCCATCAGCAAACCTGGGGTCCCTACGAGGTCGATGTCAGTATGCGGGTGAAGCCATCCAGCAGGATCGTGTTAGAGCTCGCACGGAGCGTGAACTCCTGAGAGGGGACTTGGCACTGGCTCATGCTCAAGGGCAATTGTTGGAGCAGCTTGTGAGCAGGCAGCTCGCCAGTGAGACAGGGCATGGCTGTGGACAGCTCACAGAGCGTGTGTGCGCAGGGCAGGCAGGATGCACAGCTGGGGAACGGGAAAGGGATTTCTGTAAACTTCTGCTCCGAGGGGGAAGAGCACATTCAGGCGATGCCAATCCGTGGAGGAGTAAAGAAATTATTTCTGGCAGCTAAGACAGGTTTTGGGTCTGGCTAAATCTGACAGAATGCTGTGGGGGAGAACTGGAGATGTCATGGTTAATGAGTATGGAAATTATATCAGTAGCTTGGCCATCTAGGTTTTAAATGTTGTCAATCTATAACATGCAATACTTCAGTGTAACATTTTCTGGCTGCCTAGTTTAAGGCATAAAGACAGGCAGCCTCTCAGTAATGAGTCAGTATCTATAGAGAGCAAGCTGTTGATAGCAAAGCAGAAATCTTGGCTTCTCATCTCAGCAAGTTTAAATTAATCAAAAAAGATGGTGGGCAGGAGAAGAAGAGGGGTTGTTTTCTTTTGTTTTCACATTTTTGACACACCTGACAAACTGAATTCCCCATGATTTTTCTGCCTCCCTGCTCAGCCCACGGGAGCATTGATTCCTCTCCCCTCTCCGTGCACTCCAGCCCATGAGCTGTGCAGTGACCCTTTTGCCCAGCTCATCTTGGCATCCTGGAGCACTTAGACTCTGCACCACGAATGCTGGGAGAAGGCAAAACCTGTTTACTGTAAACACATTCTCCCCAGCACTTCAGTCCAGCAAAGGATAATTACTGAAACTCCAGGACAAAGGTGTTGTGTATCTTTTTACTGGTGGATGGAAAGGATCCTCTTCAAGTGTAATGAGTCTGTGGCTCTTGCAGACATCCAAGTGGGCCTTGCTGTCTCCAGAAGAGACAGAAAGTAACTCTGGGAAGGCAGAGTGTGGAATCTGACACTACTGTGTAATTGAGGAAAAAGAGCTATATGCATTATTTATGAGCAGAAGGCTGGGCTTAATGTTAACAAGTGAGAAGAAAGTGGCTTCAAAACACTGGCTTTCTGCTCTTCCCTGTAAGAAAGGCTTCTGATTTAAATTGCTTGCATTTGAGAGCAGGAGGGGAGACAGAGCTGTTATTTATACCGAGTGTTATTCCGTGTATGTGGAGCTGTACAAGACTGAGGGAGAGGCAGGGATTGCCCCGAGGAGAGCAGCCTCTGCTCACTCAGGCTGTGGCCAGGACGTGTCATACATGCTGCCCTGTAACGAGCTAATCCCGATTTGCTCCAGGGAAAAGATTTCACTGCAAGACAGAAGCAAGCAAAATTGCTACTCTTTTGGCATTTCCATTGGGCAGGGACGGTTTTAAAAAGCTGAGGAATTTTCTCTGAATCACTCTATCCACCCCATGCCCTCCCTTTGCAACCACTGCCCAGTTTGGGGGTTACATGAGTGGATTTTGTGGCTTTTGTCCTCTTATGGGTCCCCCACCAGCACAATCTGCCCTGTTGGGTGTTGTGGCAGGAGCTGGAACTGGCATGAGCCATCCAGCTGAGGCTGTCATAAAATCTCACTGTAAAGTCACATAAATGTGCTGGGGCTTTTGGGTTTTAGCTGTTTTCTGATTATTTTCTAAAGAAACCAGGCCTAGCTGGCTAATGAAGTTTTGCCCTTCATGATGACAACGTGTGATTATTATCAGCAAAAGATATTATGTTCCAAAGAGTATGGGATGCTCAGCTGCCATTTTTCCTAGGAAAACACAGCGTGGGCTGAGGCAGGGCAAGTCCTTCCCTGTGGAGAGATCACCTTCATAGCTGAGCAAATTATCACCTTCATCACTATAGGCATGGCAGTCACACCTGGAGGCAGGAGCAGGAGCTTGAACTCTTACTGGACCTTTTTGCAGCTCAGCACATCCATTAAGAACCCCACCACAAAGGGGCAAAGGCTCTTCTGCCCACTCCACTCACCAGATGTACACGACATTTGCTGCAAAAGATTTCACTGCTGCTACTGCAGCCCTGCTTGGGTTGGAGTCCATGCTTGGCATATTTGTGCTGCAAGTCTGGCACCCAGCACTACTCCATGAGCTTGTATTTACAGAAGTTCCATGCTTTTATTTTCTGCAGGTCCCAAAAGGTAAAAGAAACCTCTGCTTTCTTCCCTTTTTAAAGGTCACCAGCTTCTCCCATCCCCATTTCTGTATTAAAACCAATGTCCTTTCTGTGGTGTAAAATCCTGACTCCTTCCTGCTGTGATCCCGAGCAGCCAGGACTTTGTTTCTCGGCAGAAAATTAGCTCAGTGGGGTAAGATGAGAATAACTGGGCCTCTGTAAAAGTCAGGAAGCAAGACGTGAACAGCATTGCACTGGAACTGATGGGGGAAAAGCACTCTGTTCCTTGATTTCTAACACTGGCTCATTGATTCTCCACTTGGTTCAATCAGCAGTTACTGCTTCTCCTTAATCCAGGTTCATAACTTCTTAGTGGAGCAGGTTCTTAACAGAAATACCCCTGAGAAATCATAACAACAGGAGGGGAAGCTGAAGAACACTGGGGTCTTGCCTGCATCCCAGAACAATGTATTGGAGCAGGGAATTGCTGTTTCTAGTAGGCCTCCCTGGAAAGTCCCTTTGCAGCCAGGTTTGTGGCTGCACAGCTTGTGTGTGTGTCCAGAGGGGTCAGCAGATCATGACCTGAGTGCTGAAAAAGAGTAGCACCTTTTTCTAAGGAGTACTGCTAAATTTTCCCTGTCTCCAGGCTTCTCATAGCAAAGAAGGTAACGGCAGGAAGGACTAATGAATAAAGATGATTTTTGTAAAGGTGGGATTGGAACAGGAGAGGCTGGAGGTGAGGCACAGGGATGGGGGAGGAGGGAGGCAGCCCGTGTGGGGACTAGTGAGTCATGCATCCTCCAGCAAGCACTGACTCACTGGGAAGATGATCACTCTGCTGTTCCCTTTCAGCTAAGGCTGAGGAATAGTCAGTCGACACAACTGTATTCTGCAAGCTCCCAGGTTGGAGAGTGAGGTGTAGAAGGGAGGAAGCTGGAGACCGTGGAGCACTGAAGTGGGAGGCAGGGGTGAGCCCTGGAGCGCAGCCTGCAGCTGGTGTTGCTGCTGGGGCTCCCTGCAGCAGCTGGAGGGGAGAATTCCCCGTGCATGGGCTGGATGTGGAACAGTGGCTCAGCTCCTGCAGCCAGGCTGGGCACTGGAGTCTTCAATACCTGTCTGTGTTCTCTTTGCTGGAGGGCTAATGCTCAGCTCCTGTCAGCACTGCTGCTCCCAACAAAGCACACGAATTCCTTGGAGCCAGACTTGGAGAGTGCCAGCTGGGACAGGTGTCACCTGGCAGAGATGTCACCTGGGAGAGTTGTCACTCCACTCCCCTGTGGACAGTTATGTACAATCAGTGGGGATGCAGTTCTGATGTTAGTTATCTCCTGCCCAGCTCATTATGCTTGACAGATGAGGAGAGCCATCACTGAATCTGCATTATCTGCAGATTTCTAAAAGAAAATACATCTTTTTACCCCTTGTGTACACAGGAGAGTGATTCTGCATGGCTGAGGAAGGGGACCAGAGGGCCACGTGGTTTCTTCCTCTCTGAGAAAAGAGGAAAGAAAATGCGTTAGAAGAATCCAAAATGACCCCAAAAGCTGATTCTCACTCAGATTGTTGCATGAATGAAGTGCAGAGAGCCCTGATCCACAAAGTGATGCTTTCAGGATTTTTGGAGCAGTGAAAGGCTCTGAGTGTGTTTGTGCAGCCAGCATCAAGGGCAGGGGCTGGAACTGCCCAGTACAGCTAGTGCCCAGACCTGGGATTAGAAACTGGGAAAGCAGTTGCAAGTCACAGCTGCAATTTTCTTTTGCTTTACAAGTTTTATGTTGGTAATGTGAAGTAATTAATGAACCAGAGCAGTGCTGCGGAGAGGGAATAATTTTAATGCTTCTTTTAAAGAGGCTACTAATGGGGCAGTTTAGAAAGGAATGATAGCCTGGAGATTAGGGAGACTTAATGCGAGAAATTAGGCAGGGTTTTGAGAGTGATCGAATCTCAAGTAGGCAGGTACTTCATGAACTGCTGGGTGGGCATTTGCATGTTCAACACACACTGGCAAAGGCAGGACTCTCTGAGTTTTAGGCCTGACTGGTCAGACTGGGCAACTGTGCTCAGATGTGAAGGTCCCCAGGACTTGGAAAAGACACAGAGAGATTGTAAAGCACAAGCTACACTCCTGCTTCCCACTGTGCAAGAGCAGTATTTTTCCACTCCTGTCACAGGTCTTCTGACTACCAGGCTCATAAGCGATGTCTACATGGGCTTTTGAAGGCAGATACGAGCTTACTCTGGCTGCTGGCCAAGAGAACCAGAAGCCATGGAGCTGCAGCTAATGTGCTACATGCCCAAATTACTGTGGCCTGCTGAGAGGCAGGATATTAGCTTGAGCTCAGAGCTCTGGCCAGCTCAGACCATGAGTGAAATAAGTTTTCCTCTGTGTGCAGAAAAGCATGGAGGCAAGGATAGACAACTTGTATAAGATTCAGAAATCCATTTTTATTACCAGGTAGGGCAGGTTAGCTGAGCCCAGGAAGATCAGGCAGACACAACTCCCTGTGCACCCTACCCCAAGTACAAAGAGCAGCACCACATGGTTGGCCTTGGAGCCAGGCAGCTCCTCCTGGCCAAGGAAAACTGCTTTGGGAGCTGGATCCAAATTCTGTGGGCCTCCAGTTGGCTCTCCCTGTTGTAGGCATACCCAGCGTTTCTCTTCTGTTTTGGATGGCCAGGACTCACTGTGGACAGGGAGGGTTTGAATTCCATCCTCACTGGCTCTGAGAGTTTCTGCAGGAAAACGTCTGTACAATGTGACACCTGATGGTCCATGCTGAATTCTGAGCTCTGAAGGTGGATGGGCACCTACATGAGTCCAATTTGAACTAAGATGAAACACTCTCTTCATTTTAAATGCATATATTAGCTAGATGGATTAGCAGATATTCTTTTATTCCTAAAATTTTTTACTGTCCCAATTTTGGAGACTACTTTGCATGAGAAATTTCACCATGTATTACCATTTAATGTTGATGAAGGAAGCACTGTGTGTGTACATAAATGTGCATATGTACACATGCAGTGTACAAGTCAACAGGGATGTTCATACGTAAGTACATAGTCGAAATTCAGTCTTCGTTATCTTAGAATGATACCTAAAGATATTAAGGATCCACAGCAAAAAACTGTGTGCTAGGCAATGTCGTGGTGCAGTGAAGCATTTTAAAACCAGGAATTTGAGTAACTCTCAGTTACTAAGGATAGAACCATAATTTGAACAGGAAGAAGCTTTAATTAAAACAGACCCATCAGGTGAAATCCTGGCTCTATCATGTATCAACGGCACAACTGATCCTTCATGGAATCAGGATTTTGCTCGGATCTTGTGACATTTGTCTTTTCTGAATCTGAGGCATTAGTCCTCGAACAGAATATATAAGCTAAAAATGGAAAACTGCCTGACCTAAAATAGTTTGACGTCCATATCATAGTGCTTATTGTCTGAGAGTACATCTAAATGACATGTTGATTAATCCTGAAGTGAGGAAAATGCGATTCGTTGGAAAGAACTGGGATTGTACCAATAATTCAGTACCAGAAGCTACACAGCCATCAACGCAGTGTGCAACGTTTCCAGGAAAACTTTATTTGCAAGCTGTCAGAGTCATCTGCCATTTTCCCAGTGACTTTGGTTTCCTTCTGAGTGGCCCAGACGAAATGCTCCAATCCAGTTCATGTGGGCTATCAGCTACTTTGCTAAAGCAACTTTCCCCCTGCCTTTTACTGAAAACAAAACAGTCACATCAAGTCAGGTTGCTGTGAGTGGCTCTTAAGAGAGATGTCGGCTGCACTTAGTGCACAGCTGGGGCCAGAGTGAAGCTGTGTAAGTGCCTGAGCTGTTCAGCTGGAAATTACATCTTGTGCAGGAACCTAAATGTCAAGTTCCCCAGTCCCCCTCACAGCCAGAACTCGAGAAACTCCCCTTTTCCCACGACTCTTCTTCCCTTTCCTACAGATGTAGCTGGGTTTTCCTTCAGAGACAATAAATCTTATATGGGAATGCCACAATGTAAAGCAAAGCAAGCTGTCACCCGGGACTTCAGATGACACTTAGCCACATTAACGAGTAAACAGAGCCCACAGGAAAGATGCCTTTCGAAATGCACTGTTTGTGTCAGCAGTGCTAAAACTAACAAACCAAAACAATGAGGGGAAAAAGGGAAATCATCAGATGCACCTAAAGCTATAGGCTATGAAGTCAGATCGGTTGAGAGCAGCTCAAATACGAGCAAATCATTGCGACAGTACATAAATTATGATTTCCATAAGCAGTAAGACAGCGAATACTCCCAGCCTTGTGATGGGTGGAAAGCACTAAAAGAAAGGCTAAATGTAACCATGTGAAAAGAAGAGAGCAGGAATGAATGTGCTTCTTATTTTGGAACCTTCTTATGGCAAACAAGCAAGGCTGGAGCCAAAACCTCCAGGACACAGAAGGAAGTTGGAACTGTTACCCCAGCGCATGGCTCACGAGAGAGCTGGCAGAGAGAGAGGGATCAGCTCTGCATTGTTCAGAAGGAGCCTCACAGAGCATGCAGGATAACATACATCCCCGGGGCCTTTGGAGGCAACCACTATCAACAGCCAGTGGAATCAGTCCAAAGTCAGAGAAATGTTACTGAATGGTAATTTCACTCTTTATGATGAAGGAGCAAAACTGTGCACCAGAAGAGAAGAAATAAAGTGATGATAGGGTATAGAAATGGTGCTGTGGAAATGGCTTTGCTTTGCTTGCTGTAGGTATTTATTCTTCCATTGAACCAGTTCTTAAACCATAATCCTCTGAAGGAACCTTTCAGATCACTGACATGGTGAGAGGAAACCAGTATTAGCTACCTGTGTTGTCGTCGCGGTTGCTTCATGTTGATACAAACAAAAGTGCTTGGTCTTGAATTAACAATAGCTGTGGTTTAGGTTTTCTTCTTTCAGTGATCCCCAAATTATACCTGCCTGTGTAGTTTGGTACAAGAGGCAGAATAAACATCAACTCTAATAGCTGAATTTTTAAGGTTAAAATTGAGGCTAAGTACATAACATTTATCTTCTTCTGAAGAAAGCATGTGTACCCCGGTTGAGGGGGAAGATGAAAACCATGTCTGTGAGAGCAATGGCTGATGGCTTAGTTCTGCATGATAAAATAAATAACTTCGATTAACTTCAAGCTCCAGTACCTCAGATGTTTGTTGTCACAGAGGAGCAGCTTGGCTGATTGGCAGCTCTGGTTTAGTCGACATGTGTTAACAGAAATTGCTCAATTTACATGGAGTACTTCAATCTGCTGTTTTAGGAGTTTTTGTCTTACATAGACTGGCATTTCAGCTTTTGAATAGATGGAGGACTTGTAAGGGTCATTAAAGAAATTGCTAAAGCTTCTGCAAATGCTTGGGCCAGATTGCTGACTGAGATGCAGAGCATGCACGTGTCACTGCAGATACTTCCCAGATAATGGTGCTGATTGAGATTTTAATCTGGACAGAGTGCTGGAGGCAACTTTCTTTCCAACACTCAATTATCCTGATAATAATATGCTTATTTTTTTCCTGTGTTCAAAATGTGTGGTCTGCTGCAACTGTGCAGTGTGAGTACAGTGCTGTATGGAGGGGGAAAAATCAGGGAACAAAACTGACGCCACGGCAAAGGGCACTGACAGCACAGTCCCATAGCGTGGAGGACGATGTATTTTTACCTTGAATGAGCTGAGCAAGCACCATGAGAAAGGGCTGCATTCCTTCCCACAGGCTGCAGGACAACTCCTTGGTTCTCAACAGCCACAGAGGAATAAATCTGGAGCACAGCCTGCCTCAGGACTACGTAGCATGTTGTAGGAGCAAGAGTATCATTTTATGGTGCACATGCGTATTGTATCCTCCCTAGTGGGATGCTGATCCATAACAGTCTTCTAAAATCTCACACAACACAAAGAATCCAGACTAGTTTCCCACGGACACTCTCCATGAAAGAATTTCTTAGAAGAGATAACTCAGCCAGGAAATGGGAACTAGGGGGCCAAATTCCTTCATCCAAGTCCATCTCCTTTTGGTAAAGGATTTAAAAAATTGTCCCTATATGACTAATCCCAGCTATGCTTCCCTAATTTCTAGGAAAGCAACAGTTTCTGGAGATGAAGGGTAAAGCCATTGGGGAAACCAAGCTTTATTTGCTTTTTATTAATTAGAGAATTTTCTGCTAGATCGAATTACTAATAACACTTTGGTTATTAAAATTTATGAAACCTAGATTTACTTTTCAGCCTCCATATCATCTTCTGATCCTTAATACTTTTCAGCAAGCTCAAGGAATTAAAACAAACTCAGCTGTTTCACGCTTGTTCACAACTGACTTCTACCAGGGCTGTGTTAGGGTTGTTACATACTTGATATTGAGTGATGGCAGAGCACACACTTCTGAAACAAGACAGAATATTCATCCTTACCTTCAGCAGGTTACAACCCATAATGAGTGTCCCAAACCTGCCACAAGAGCCAGAGAAGGTTCTGCTGCTTCCACAGCTCCCTCTGATCGTTGTCTGCAGGGATAGCTGTGAATTCGACTCACTTGCTTTATGTGTCCAGTTGTATTTCTTGTTTGAAGTGAATGCACATGCCCTAGGGCAAGGAACATAAGATTTTTGGCTTTTTATGGTTAGTTGAAAGTCTTCCTGTATATGTTAGGTTCAACTGTATTCGATTTAGTTAAAGTAGTGCTGGGTAGCAACTCTTATTCTGGACTAGGAGTGATTTGGGTCAATTTGCTTTAAATCCATCCCTAATTGACTTGCACTGACCTGAGCTAACACCTGATTTATGCTCTCAGTTATCCCATTTAACCAAGAGCTCGAGGATGCTGTTAGTGCCAGCACCGTAAGGAGTCACCGCACATCAGTGGCGGCCCGGGAAGGGCAGCGTTCCTGTCCTTAGCCTGCAGCAAACGTGAGCCTCGATGTGTCAGCGTGACCTCAGGCCAAGAAAAAGAGAAGTCTAAACGGGTTTCTTCCATCGCCGATCGCCACGGGCTAAGAGCAAACACACACGGTCAATTAGCGAGGCTCAGCTGATGCGCGGTGAGTTGTCAGGCACGTCAGGACCTGAATGAGATCACTCATTCATGGATTCAGCCCCTGAAAGTATCCTTTTAAACTGCTGTTATATAAACAAGTGTAACTATGGCTGTGGACACGCGGACAAATTAGTGTGGGGATAAGGAGTCTTTATGTGTCAGCTGTTCCCATATGCATACCTGCCTGAAACCGGGTGATCTGAGGTAGCCTCATCCTCTTTACCCAGGGGGAAGATATAGCTAAGGCATGGCGAATTCAGAGCCTGGCTTCCTCGGCAGTGATGGGTTCAACCTAGTTTAGAATAGTCCAGCTTGGGTAAAGTATAGTAAAACAGATTTAAACCACTTTTACACCAGTTAAACTGTACCTATTGTGTATTTTACTCGTTGCTCAAATGGTGCAGCTGTGCAGATCAGATCTTTGACTCAATAAGAGACTTTCCACTGACTTTCTAGAGCAGTGTTTTATGGAGAAGTTTGAAGGCCTTTCATTCTAGAATCTAAAGATGGACTTGCATCTTAACAAACAAACCACAAGACAACAAAGAGAAACTCCACAGTCCCAAAATTTCAGCTTTCCTCCCAAATAACACTATTTTTCTTACTCTGCTCTGTGGGAGAGGGTAATGCTTTCTAAGAAGAAATTTGCTTCTTTCCAGCAAGGAACACAACAGCATTTGTTAAATTGAAATTAAAGTTTCAAAAGCTCCAAACACAGGATGTGCTTGGACCCTTTGAAACTGACTGAGACCAGTGAAACACAGGAACAAACACCAAAACTTTGGGTACTTTTCCTTTTAACTCAAAAACTTGAACTCCATCTCAGTTCATCTTTACTTTCATATAACGAAAGGGAAGACATTTGATTAGGTTACGTGAGATCATGTGGATGGATTCAACACATGGCTGCAGGACCAGGCATTATTATCTTGGACACATTTTGAACACTGCTTCTCACTCTGCTATCAGCCACCGCCACCTCTGCAGTAATGTGACAGCAAGAGAAAAAGGATGGGAAGGCGATAAAGTTTGCCCACGCAAGGAGAAAAGAACTTTCTGTCCAAAGCCAGCTGGCTTGGCTTGGGAATGAAATGGCATTTTAGTGAGAGGTGACCTGTTTATATGAGCTTTGTCTCGGAACACTTGTCCTCGGTGCCACAATGGGGTCTGAGACGCAGTTTATTGTCGAGTACCCACAGAAAACAGGTGAGCTGTCTCCGTGCCAGTTTGTCTTCTAAACTGTTTGACAGATAAGAAACCATCCTCAGAGATTGCAACAAATGTGCTGCCGCATTTCATGGTAAGAACCGAGCATATTTTTAGTAAAGGGTTGAGAAAGTATGCAATAATCCTAAATCACAGCCAAGAAAACCACAAACCCCGTAACAAATGCCTGTTCGGATTCAGAGCTTGGAAACACGCACCAGTTGATCCACGTTAACGCTCCGGGGAAATTTTTGAGCTTGTTTTCCAAACTCCAGCAGAGGATCCATGGCTTTTTTGTCTTTACCTGGAAGGGCCAGGGGGAGCAGGGAAGCTGCTGGCTGCTCTTTATCTTGTGGAACACGGACCAACCATCCTACATGTGCCCCCAAAGAAATCACTGGGATATGCACCAATGACGTATTTGTACTGAGGAGTCTGTTCACCATTATATAAACCCAAAATGCACCTGGTAAACTGCCTAAGTTTAATTCTTAAAACTTTATTCCATAAGTTAACTGCTTTAAAAGTTTCTTTGTTGTGCCTTGTACACTCTAACAGATCCTGCAGAGCCACTGTGGGCTCTGGATATGAAGGTTACCAGATCAGGGTAAAAATTGTCCCTTTTTATATTGCAGTTTGGTCAGTGAGTTGACAGTGAAGCAGACAAAATGCAAGAAAAATAACACTTAAACTTGCATTTTAAGAGCAGCTTTAGTTGATTGAAGAGGGAGCTGAGGGTGCTCTGCACAAGTCAGGAGCAACTTATCTGGCTTTTAAGAGTTCCACAAGTCTTTTTGTCACTTGAAGAGGCCCCATCAACTTCAAATCTACTTTAAAAAAGTAGTTCAAAAACGTTTCAGGTATTATGGTCTCCTATATCTATTTCTGTCCCTTTTGTTTCCTAACAGCATGAGATACTGACCACACATACTGCTGTCAAATATAGAAATTAAACATATAGAAAAAAGGAGCCATTTTCTCTTTAATCTCTTGGAAATTTTTCCAGACTAAAGCATAGTTCTTAAATTGATCATATCCCTTTAAGAATTTATTTGCCAGGTAATGTTAGAAGAAAAAAGACTTTAAGGTCAGTTTGAACGTTAAAAAGACCCCCTTTAAAATAAATTCCTAATCTATATTGAGGATAATGGCAAGCAGTATTTGAACAGCTCTCTGAATTATAAAATGTATTCTACACCTTAAAAATGCAAATAGCTTTAAAGTCCTTTTAAGTGATTTCCAGCTCCTTGGAAAAAGGTCAAGATTTATCCTAAGAAATATTTTGTTGCATACAAATAATACAAATAGTTTAGTGTTGCAATATATAACACTCATAATATGTATAAAGCTACAAAATTATTAACAGATGAGGGCCTGTAAGTTTTGAATAATGCAGTAAACATGATTCTTTTTGAGGGGTGAAATAACACAATGCTGTCAGAAGAGAAAATTACATTTTAATAATGAAAATATTGAACATAACTATTTTTCTTTAGATCTGCTAAGCAATCTGTGTGTTCCCTATGAGACGTCAAACTATAGAGTGCATATGAACACTTTGCTCCCTCTATAAATACACATGTGCACGACACATTGCTAACAGCAGCAACCGAGTGCTGGGGAAATACAGCAACAATGAAGCTCCTAAGAGAGGCTTATTTTTTCAAGTTATTAAAAGAAGGTGGCAAGCATTCATGAGGATATGAAAATTTAAAGCCGTCTGCAGGAAACTCTGAAAACCTCTGGTTAAGGCTGCTGCCAAAAAATCTCAGCTATGTTATGTCAGAATGTTTAATTGCAAGCTGCAACTTTAATGAATGGAAAGATATGGCAAAAGCAGGAAGTTTCTGAAGCACCATGGAGCAACCATGAAAATAAAATACCAAAGACTGTAATCTTGAATTCTGTTGGAAGCAGGAATTTCCATCCACACTCTGCCTCCTTTCCCCGCTGTGCAGGGTTTGCCAGCTAAGAGGAGAGGTAAAATGCTCTGGATATCATCTCCTGTGCTCAAGGCAGCACTTGTTACGTCCATGTGAACAAGTCAACTTCTTTGCATTTGTCATTATGGGTGTTTACAGAAGTGCAGCTTAGGAATGAGGGGAGGAAAGGCAAATGTCAGAGTGCATTAAATAACGTATTTTCTTTACTTTCCAAGAAGCTTGCTCGCAGCATGATGTTGCTATTTATATCAGATCTCCTAAACCCAGCTGTTGGTTCATGTTAACATGCAGAATGGTGAGAAAATCCCGGCAGAAGAGCGTGAATCCCAGAGAGACTTGTGGGGACCTATAAAATATCACAAGTTTTGCTGAGGTATGGGCCGGGTGTGCCCTCAGTGAGGCAATACCAGCATCTCCCCTGTTGATCCTGCAGTAGTAGAACACCAAGAGCAAAGCAAAACGAAAAGTTCCAAGTGCTGCAGCAGAAAACTTCAGGGAACTGAGCTTGCACCCCTGGCTGGAAGCGTTTGAAAGAGAACTTTTACCTGTAAGTCAAAACTAGCAAATATACTGTACACCCACATAACAGCATTCTTAGACAAGCTGTGTCTGATCTAATCTTATGTACCTTGGCCACAAGTTTTGGAAAAACAAATATTCCCAAGGCAATCAGATTACTGAATGTACCATATAATGATGTGGAAATACTAGTGGTTTACAGAGGGCACTTTATGGAATGGATTGAGTGAATTTAATTCACGCATTGTCAGGCAACTTGGACTTCAGTAAAATAAGGAAATCTTGATTTTATCTGTGTGTAGAGGAACACTAGAGCCAAAGAGTGTAACAGCAGCACTCCTGAGCTCAGGGAGTTTGTTCCCAGCCAGCTCCCTGAGAGGACAGGCAGTGTCTGTACCGAGGTGACCACGGGGTTAACAGGGTTACCCAAAGCGTTAATGGCCAGGAACCATTATCTGCTCCTCTCTGATTTCCTGCTCCCTAGGTGGGAGTCCCCGCTGCCCCTACCCTTTGTTTCTAATGTGAGTTCCCATCCTGAAATGCTGTGAGTACAATTCGGTTTTGTTGCAATCAGTAGTCTTTTACAAAATCTTCATTCACAGAGTATTTCCCCCATTGTGAGTGGAACAATGTTAGGAATTAATCTGGCCTGCAATTTGTAGGAACCTTGTTCTGAAAACCTTGTTCTTAGACACCCCCCCTTCCCTTTGAAGGGTAACTTAATTGTCTGGCAAACATGCAAAAGCTACATAACATCCCCTACTCCTCTTAGCTATGATTTTAAAAGTCCTGCATTTTGGTTTTATATAATGTTCACCTCTAGAAGCATGAGGCTCAGATTCTCTTCTCCAGGACACAAGATGAAAAAGCTGATTTCTGGAATATAAGGAGCATTTGAAAGGAGGAAAAGCCATGGTACATCTCTGGAATGGTTTTTAAGAAGGTCCGGAAATGTAAGTTGAAAGTTCGTAGAGATATGATCTTGGTGGTAGTGCCTCCAAAATACCTTGAATGGGTGGGTGGAAATGCACTGGAATAGAGATGCAAGGAAAGCTTTATTACCATAACAGCTGCTGGATGATGACTCTATTCAACTCTGAGGCTATTTAGTATCTTTTTTCACTGGTACACTGGTATCTTTTTTCCATATCTTTCTTTATATTTGCTATTGCTCTGAGTTTATTTCTCTTTGGATATCATGGAAATTGCAGTGCCTGCTTTTTGGCAGATTTTAGGGGGCTCTTTTTCGTCTCTGGGTTGTACATAAGATGGGCAGAAATGTATTCAGTGGTTGTTCCCTTCTCTCTCAGGAGTGATCCTGGCAGATGCTTGTGGTAATTTTTCCCTTGTCATATTGACACTCCAGTATGATGTTCTCTGGGGCTTTGTTATGTTGCTGCTTCTAGAGTCTTAGAAAGATTGCAGTTTTTCTCTGCATATTTTTCTCTATCACCTACAGCTTTGCAGCCTTTGTATTATCCAGGTGAGTTCAGCCTTTGCAGTTGCCCTGGAAATTAAACCAAATGCAGAACCATCAGGTCAGGTAGTGATTCCAGTGATTCTGATGCACCAATTCTTCTGTGACTTTGTGTCAGTCTGAGGGGTGGTATTTTTCACTCAAACCATTGTGACACGTGAGAACATCTGTGACCTCCCCACCACCCAGCCTTGTTCCTCACCAGTCCCATGAGGGCTCTGCAGGAGCAGATGTGGCAGCACATCATCACACATGGAAAACAACATCTGGAATTTCAACTGGAACCTGAATTTTGCACTTCCTTTTCTCGATTGTTGCACAGGGCACTGTTTCCATCGGGGAGGAATGCATTTCAGTGGGAAGGGGGCCGCTCAGTACTCCTGAAGTATTGTTTGCAACGCTCACAGAGAAATCCCTTGAGCAACACATGCTGTGCTTATTCTTGTAGTGCCACTGAAAAGGACAGATTAGAACCAATTATTTATCTCTTTGGCTTCCTGCTCTATTTTTTGCCAGCTTGGAATAATATGTACTGAAAATAATTAATGAGTATATCAAGAAGTCCTTGCTCAGGCCTTGCTTCAGTGTCTTACTCAGATTCCCACTGACTTTTATAACTTAAATATTCAGTATTTTATCTTAACATCTTCTCAGCATATTGCTGTCATGAGAGGATTTCATGGTATTAATCATTAGACTCTAGTAATAGATCTTACAGGTATTATGGATGATAGGTATAGTGAGGACGAGCAGAATAAATCATATTCATATAAAAATCAATGACATTTGGACTGTTCATGTTGAGACTTGTAAGAAAACGGTATATATTTAAATATCTTCCTGATTATTACAGATCAGCAACAATCAGTTTGGAAATATGATAGTAGATGGCAAATATTTATATTTTGTTGTCTTTCTCACTTATAAGCTTTTTCCTAGATCCACAAGAAGTGTTTACTCTTGCACTTGTTTTGAACAAAAGGTGGATGTTTCAGAAGCTGTTCAACTTATTTACTGGCTGCACTTTTAAATCTAAACTAATCTGTACATTATAAACCCTGAACTTCAACATTTCTGAGAGCTGTGAATTACTGCTTCAATTTGAGCTAACCTTCTGGAAACAGACAACAGAAATTTACATCAACATTTTGGGAATGATCATTGAGCATCTACCTTTTTCCATCCCACGGTGTGGTCACCACAGTCTCAGATAGGAGTTTCTGTCATCATTTCTTGCATCCTATTTCTTAACCTTTTGTGGAGCTACTTTTTTTGTGCTCAGTTAATGATACCATTTTAAAATACAAAGATCACCCTCTGATCTCTGTTTTTCAGAGACAGCACCTTTGGTTCTGGTGTCCTGATTAGAGATGTGCCCTTTTCAGTGATTTAGTGCTGTGAAATGGCTCCTGTCATTCCACTCCGAGGCTGTGGGTATCTCACAGGATAAATCTGGAAGAGCTGTAGAGCACAGATGATTTTTGGCAAGTATCATTTTATCATCAAAATTTTATTTTTGGGTCGCTCTTCAGCTGCCGCCTTCTGTGAAGGAGAAAGACGCCCATTTTATGTCTTTCATTATGTATTCCCGAGTAGTCTTTTCTACTTAGAGCAAAATTAATGTGAGCTCTGGCAGAGATAATGTGAGGTGGGGATGGATGGATGGAGGTGGAACTGAGGTGGACTGTCACCTTTGTCTGAACGTGGAGACAGGGCTCACGTCATCAGAGCTGGGAGTTTCACAGAAAGCCAGTCAGAAAAATAGTAGTTTTATATATCAATATAGTATATACATATTCCCTATACATACAATTAAATATATATAATTTTAATAATAGAATTGATATAGTGTATATGTACTATATACTATACATGTATTTATGATGTATATATTATATAGAAATATATATACTATGGATAACAAAAGATATTTTGTACATATATTTAATAGTATAATAACTGGTTTATATTAATAAATAGTTTTTCTTCGACAACTTTGTCCTCATTCAATTTTATCAGTGACTATTTCTCACAATTATATATACTAGTGTATATATACATAGTACATATATTTTATATCGTGTATATATACTGTATATATACTAGACATACACTGTGTTTATATATACACTATATATAAAAATGTATCTACATAGTATAGAGTGTATATTTACATATATACACACACTATATATATATGTGTGTGTGTGTGTGTGTGTGTTGGGGAGGCAGTGGTGGTTTCCGAGGGTGACATACACGGGCAGCTGAGCTGTTTGTGGGGGTAACTGCTGTAGTCCTCTGCTGCACGCTCAGGATGAGGGTTTGCAAGAAGACGCGGGACCACTTACCGGGAGTTGTTTTAAATAACCCAAAGCCCTACTTTGGCCCCAGAGGCCCCGCGTTGGCGCAGGCGCCGCTCGGGGCAGGCCAGGCCCTGTGCGTCACCGCCGGCGCACCCGGCCCAGCGCTCTGCGCATGCGCTTCCGCAGGGCCCGGGGAGGCGGGCCGCTCCCTTCGCAACGACCCCGCCTTCGCTTGGTTCTGATTGGCTGTCGGTTCCAGTCCCGCCTTTCTGATTGAGCGCTTCGCTGTCACTCAAGGCCTCCACGTTTCTCTACGCCCCGCCCACCAACTGCCCCCTGATTGGCGGGCTGTCCCGTGCGGGCGCTGCGATTGGCTGTGCACGCCGTCACTCCGGAGCGGGTCGGCGGGCAGGAATGTAGGCCCGGCCGCTTCCCGGCCCAGGAAAGTAATCCGGCAATGCCTCCAGTGCGGAGCGTGCCCGTGCCCGGCCCACTGCCCGCCGCGGGAGCACCGCGCCCCTCCCCGCCATCCCCGCCCCGTTCCGCCCCTGCCCGGCGCCGCTGAGCGCCTTCGGCCCCGCCGGAGCTGGGCGGAGAAAACTGCGGAAGGATACTGAGGGGAGACTGTGCTGCGTTGTAGTTCCGGCCGCGGTCGGGCCTTTTTACCCAAAAATAGCGCGGCGCGGTATCCGTGCGCCGGTGTCAGTGTCTCCTGAGGAGCCGCGGCGGGAGCGGAGCGAGCCGGGGAG
>VYXC01000690.1:855539-1183328 GCA_013397175.1 Platysteira castanea
GTCGGGGGCAGCGGCCGAAGGGGTGGCGGGAGGAGGAAGGAGGGAAGGAAGGAGGATCCCCCCCCGCCGGCCCCATCCCGCTCTGAGGGAGCGGAGCGGGGGGAGCCGGTGGGGTCCCGGGCTGGGCGAGTTCCTGGGGCTTCCCCAGAACTTCCTGCGGGAGGGGATGGACATTTATGGGCCAGGCCGGCAGATCTGCCCCGGGGACCGGGCGGGAGGGAGCGAAGGAGGGTGGGGTACTCGGCCCCGGAGCGCCCGGGTGCGGGGAAAGGACCCTTTGTGCTGGGTGTCGCTGGGGAAGGCGACATCGTAGCGAGCAACGAACCAACAGGAAAAGCCTCCCCGGGAGCCTGTCCGTGGAATGCGCTGGCGGGAGCGGCCGGGGGTCGGGCAGGGGGAGGTGGGAATGGTTCAAGGAGTTGTGCGCCGCAGGAAGGTGTGCTGGGAATGGCAGGGGGAGAACTGCTCCTCATGGGTGAACCGGAGGGTGTTTTGTCCAGAGGGAGAAGGCTGAAGGTACAGCGGGGTTGTGCTGCCAGCAGGATTTTGTGTTCAGCGACAAAAGTCATGAGGAAAAAGGACTGGTTCGTTTCTGACTGGAAAGACTAATTTTTTTAAGTTTATGCAGCTATGTTTTGCAATAAATTTTTATCTGCTTTTGAGATGCTAAGCGGCGAGGAGAGTGGAATTGTTCAGAAAAACTGGCCATAGTGCCTTGTTTGACAGGTGATTAATTTCAGAGTTGAGAAACTGGAGTTCTGTGGAGGAAAAAAGATAATTTTAAAAAAGGGTTTTTTTATTGTTTAGTGTAAAAACATTGTGTCCCATAGTCATATATCGACTAAATTTATTATGAACAGTGGAGGAAAGGGGTTCTGGGAAGTACAAAGGAGGAAGGAAAAGGAATAATTTGTAAACAGTAGTAAGGAAAGAAGTGGTTTGGTATGGAATTGATAATGTAGATGTATTTATTTTAAATACATTTAATACAAGTAAATTTTATTCACTTTTTCACAGTCTGGGAAATTTTTATATAGTGTGAGGAAGGCTTTGAGCTTTCAGGCTTAATTATGTTAACTGTCTACACACAATTGTTCCTTATGCAAGTTGTTTTTTTTTTTTTTTTTTAGGAACCAGCCATCTATATTTTGTTAGACAATTGTGGTGTCTTCTTATTGCTATCTAGTATTTAAATGACCTGTGCAAAAGATGTCAGGGCAACATTCCTGTCATCTATTCTGTCCGTATTTAAAATTGTTTAAAATGCCTTTTACATGTAAGAATGTAATATTTAGGTTTTTTTCCTCCTATCTTGCAAGTGATTTGCATTTGGGGGAGAAGTGTGAAGTTCCTCATTTAAACTATTTTTTTTTTCATTGAGGTGCTAGAATATGTGCAAAATGACATGTTATTCAATTACATAATGTAGAAGGATTATAATAAATTCTAATAAAGGATGTAATGTCGGTGGTTTTGTTCACTAAAGGGTATAATTATTAAATGGTATTTTAAAATTCTATACTTGTTAAGCCAGCAAATCAAAATTAAGAGAATGGAACAAATTGTCTTGATATTAAGAGATTATAATGGTGCTGGGCAGCTGGGGATGAGCCCTTTTTGACTGAGGGCATTCAGTTTGGAATTTCATAAAGAAAATAACCCAGTGCCCTGGTCAGTTATTTTTCTCCTCCATAATTCTTTTCTACATCTGTAGTTGATGTGGTCCACCAGTAGTAGCAGAGGAGGATCATCGGTAAATGGGAAGAATCCCTCAATGTCAGGGACAGGCTCTACCCCAGGACAGCTTTAGTGTATATGAAGCTCTTTCTCTCTGCCCCTGGAGCTCATCGAAACCAGTTTTAACATCCCAGCATTTCTGTGATTTATTTGTGAGCAGGCATTTACAGATGATGGTGGAAATACATCAGCTCTAGCTTGCTGTTTGCTTGTCCGGCTCCATTTTTTCAGTGTATGTTTAAACCAATGTGGTCACTGCTCACCTCTGTGAGTGAGTGGGCCCATGGAATGCTTTGCATATGTGCAGATCCCTGGATTTAGATCCCTATAATATAACATGAGTCTCTTTCTCTGTGAAACCACAGATGGAGAAGAAAGTGAACATTGAATTTTATGAAGTTAGAGAAATTGAGTCATGTTGGACTAGCACGATGAGGAGGACATGGCTGAATTCAAACTGGAAATAATTCTGGAGAGTGAAACGGCTTATTATGGCAGAAGACTCATCTTGTTTAGAAGCCTTTGAGCTGAAGTGTGTGTGGTTCACCTTAAACTGGTTAATGTGGGCAGCAGAGATTTTATGGGTTTATTTTAGAATGTTGGCCAAGTTTCTCAGATAACTTGTTTATGTCATTCTGTATATTCTGGGCCCAAGTGCTGCTTCAGAGGGCCTGGTGGCACCACTCTGCTCTGTGAACAATGCCGTGCTACCTTGCCTGCTCTCAGCCATGCTCTCCTAACAAAACACAGCTGATTAATTCTCCAACAGTACTGAGAGTAGTATAGTCTAATGCTGTGTGATGAGCAAATCTCTGTTAGATTGGCAGCTTTTTTCCTAAATAAAGAATATCTTGAGTTAGTAATAACTGTGGTTTGTTATGCCTTGCTTGAGAGGTCTGTGGGGTTTAGTTGAATTTTTAAAAGTATATGTTTTATAAAAATTATCATTAGCACATTTTACTCACCTCACCAAATTCTTAATTTTTTATTTTTAAAGGATTAAATATTCTGTGTAAAATTTGGGCTTTAGGCCTCCTCACTCCTGACAGCAGCCTGGTAATGTGTGCAAAGCACTGGGATCTGCTTTTCCTTCTCATTGCAACAAATCTTCCTTTGAATTAATTGGAACATCATGTGGCAATGTATGTGCTTCTTAATGCACAAATCGCTTTAAGTTTTCACATTTATTGTATTGGAAAGAAATTATTTCACATTTGTAATAATGTGTTCTTCAATGGATCAAATGGAACAAAAGTCCAAATCTCTGTCTGTGATAATATGGTTGCATTTGGTGCTTTGTGTTCAGATCTGATTCCTTCAGCTCTGGTGAAGTAACCAGGGAAAATAAATACAGCACTCCCTTTTTTTCTTGTGTGCCATCCTGTGCCCTGCAAGGCCCATGCAGGGATTACCTGAATGTAACTGTCACTGTTACTGAGGTGGTGCTGTGTGGGGTTAGTTTAACTCTTGCTCCTGTCAGTGAAATGAATAAAGACTTTGGAGGTGTGTAATGCTATGAAGTTTTAATTTAGGTGTCTTAAATTTATACTTAGAATCCCCTTGGTTTAAGGTGCAGTCAGGTCTGAAATAAATGAAGGTAGCTGGTTTTTCTCCTGGATGTTTGCAAGGTGGTTTGAGTGTCTTAGGAAGTTTGTGAGATGACACAAGACATTCTTTCACGTCCCCCCTCCCCCGAATTAGCTTTGTTGACCTTCCAGTAAAAAACTTGCGGAATTTTTTTGAACAGCTGATCAAAATACATTTTAGGTCATTGATGCAATATCCAGTGTAACAGAACAAAATAGTATTACTGAGAGTTCAAACCAGCTGTGTAATGTGACAGTTGCCCTCCCCCCCAGCATGTGTTCTGTGGTAGAGCACCAGCTAATAAATAATGAGCGTGTAGTCTGCAGTAATATATTTTGCCTTGTTTGTTTGAAAGTAAGCATCTGATCTAGATTGCTACCTCTGACCACTCTCCTCATATGGTGCATTCTTATTTTAACATTTGATCTTTCAAGTTATTGCTTAGGGAGTAGAAAAGAAGAAATTTTTCCTCGATATTAAGGAGCTAATTTTTTAAAAATAAAATGTATTGTTTTGGTTTCTATTTAATGGTTCTGCAAGATTCTTTATCTTTAATGTATAAATTTCTTTAGGAACATAAACCCCCCTACTCTATGCTCTCATTTCCATTTGACACTAAAGAGAAATTAATATCTTGCAAGATCACTCTGTTCCTGAGATTTCACCCCTGCCTCTCCATGACAATCACCTAGTTAGTATAATTTAAATTGTATGTATGATATATATATGTATATATCTTTCCCATTCTCTTTTATTCATAGTCCGAGTCTACAGTGAAGAATTAGGAGGATTTTTATTGGAATAAGGGAGGCTAAATTTTGTGACCAGTCCTTTTTCAAAATTTCAGTGCAGGGGAATACAGAACCTTTTCTACAGAAAGCACTCTGCTTTTTGTTCCCTGCGTGTTGTAGCGGTACAAGTGTGCCTCTATGATGAGAAGAAAATACATCCCTCTTAATAAGAGTGTGATTAATTGAATTATTTTTCAGGGAATTAACTACTTTATATTCAAAATGTTAGTGATGCTTAATTAGGTAGGTCTCCCACTCATATTTGCCTTTGTCCCTGGAGAGCTTTTGAATTCTGGCAAAGTCCTTATGGGCCAACCTGGAAACTTGAAAATGCATTTTGTATTGCTTTGTGATTTCACTAGGAGTTACTGAGAATTGTTGCATGCCTATTTTAAATTTAGTAAGATAAAAAGTAGGAATTACCAGCCAAGCAGAGTTGTGGAAAGGTGCTTGCTGTGTCTGTGTACCAGTCACTGATGACAAAGCATCTTTTACTTTTTTTCTAATCAAGAGCTAATTGACTGGGAGAAAAATGTGTCATGGTCAGAGATCACTTAAGAGTGGGAGTGTAGAATGGGTGGGCTTGTGCTCCTGATACTTTATGATGATAATAGAGGAGAAGTAGGATTTTTTCCCATTTATTTCAAATCCCTTTGAGTGTTTGTGTAACTCAGTTTCATTTGAAAACCAGATTGCTTCTGACCCTGTAATTTAGGATTTCGTGGACTGGACTGGTGTTACTTTTATTGTTTGAAAGCTGACCGTAGACCTGTGAGAATATGTAAGGCAGGTGTGTCATCTGTTACCTGCAGTAACACTTGCAGGCTGTGGTCAGAATCAGTGTTAAGTTTTGTACCAATATACACAAGGCTGATATTTTCATTTTCTGTGATCACTTAGTGTTTGGAAGGGCAAGGGGATTAAATTATTAAACTTGTAGCTCTATAGTTGTGTAAGCATGTCTGTAAATGAGCTGAGTGACAGCTGTGCTGTTACATGTTTCTTTCTTGAAGATGGTGGCATACAGGGTTAAGAAACAGAATTCAGAGGAGACTGTTACAGTGTCCCTTATGATATGGAAGAATTACAAACAGCTGTAAGAGAAGGGAGTAAGAGGTTGAACCTTCAGAGACTCAGAGATATACACACGTGTCCTAAAGATGAGGGGTCATAAAGGGCACAGCAGACTTGCCTTGGCAGTGTCCATTAAAGAAACCTTTGAAAGGTGTCAGGATAATGTGACTTTACCCCCTGTATCACACAAAATCTGCAATAATTGAGTCCAAGAACTGAGAAAAAAGTTGAAATATTTTTTCCCCTCAGATACCAAAAAAAGTGACAGTGTTTTTAAGCAGGCATCTTTCTCCAGATGTTTTGAATTGTATTTAATTGACCATCATGTGGAAAACATGTATGGTATAGCTCAGAAGCATTGTGTGAGGCTATCAGCATTAGGGACATCTTGGTTTTGGTATCATTCTTTCACAGCAACTGCCTTTTCCTGATATGACTGCATGCATCCTGTTGTAAAAGCTGTAAGCTGACAAGAATGACTGCTAATAATTTGGTGTATAGAGCAATTCAAAAATGTTGCTTCTTCCAGTGTGAGCTTTCAAAGCAATGACTCTTCTGAGAGTGTTTGAGAAAAAGGGATGTTCCATCATCATTGTTCTTTTATTATCTTGTCAGGCACTGAGGGTAATAAACTGAATTTTTCAGAATTTTTTTTTTCCTTGAAGCTGTTAAAATTATTGTGTAATGGTATGAGGTTTTAATTAAGTCAGGTGTCTTACATTTACATTCAGAATCCCCTTGGTTTCAGGGTAAAAGAGGGGAAAGTCAAAGGTACAGCACAAGATAATGTTTCACTTTATGGCTACAAAAAGGAAAAGTGCTTTCTGTTAAAATTTCTGAGCCTATAGGCTGTCAAATGATGTTTGTTAGTCTGAGTTTAATAATACACATATTTACTTGAATAGTTGGCTTCAGGAATTTGAAGCTTTTGAGTGCAGAAGAAGGATTTCCTCTGAGAGACTTCCTTAATATCCTCCTGTGTTTCTTTTGAGTGTTGGAGTTTTTGTGGTTTGTGTGTTGTTGGGATTTTTTAATGTTTTGTCTTCTTGTTGTTCTCCTTATCTTTGTTCACAACATTCCAAATGGTGGTGTCTTAACTCTTTGTCACTGAAATGTATGTGAAGATCTTTGCTTTGAGAGATGTTGGGCTATGAAAAAAGTGCCAGCAGTAGAAGTATTAATGATTTCCATTAGGAAGCACTAAATTAGAACCCCTCCTTCAGGGGAAGGAGACAAAATAGTGGATGGCTGAAGAGAGATGTGGTAAGTAGATGGAAAGAAGAATTTGCTGAATATTGCAGGTATGGAATGTGGGTGTATTTGCAGAAATTGTAATTATTAACACAAATGCCCTGAAAATTCCTGAGGAGTATGTAGGGATTTGGATGTCAGAGAATAATATTGAGTTTTACATAGGTGCTTGTTGTTTTCTTTGTCACAGTTATGAAAACTGCTAACCTGAATAGCTGTCAAAAAAAGTAATGGGAAACTATCAATTGAATCAACTGAAATTAAAAAACAATTTTATTTTATCAAACCTGTATTACGAAATTGTACAGAAAGCACTTGTTCTCAGTGAAGGACAGAAAAATTTAAGAAGATCCCCCCAGGCTTTGTCAGGGTTTAATATGAAATGAAATTTGAGAAGAGGGCAGAAACAACAGGAGTTATCACAAGATAATTGTTAAATTACTTTTTACCTAAAAAAGGGGAAAAGCTGATGGTCAGTATTTCTATTTATCACTGCTAATTCAGTATCTAAAAGAAACTGGTAAAATGTGGTGCTCAAATGATTGTAAGTTCTGGATTTTAAAACGTAACTTTAGTGAATACTGGAGTCATTTAGGTGCCATATGCAAAATAGGAGGAAAGTACGTTAAAAGACTAATGGTTTGTTCAGGAGGTGAAACAGGGTTATGGGAGAGTTGAAAATTTCAACTGCTGTTACTGTCATGGTATTTTGATGCTCCTGATGACTCCTGGTTGATTTTTTTCCTGGGCTTATCTACAAAGGAGACTTTGGTTCCCAGTGGGATGAAATGTAACCTGATATCCCACAGTTATCCCCCAAGCTGCTTTGCAGTAAATCTTCCTGCAGATACCCTCAGCCTGCCCTCGCTGCCAGGCGGCTCTGGTTCACTGGGTTGCAGTCTCTTGTGCCTCTATTTGTAGAATCCCCTTGCGTTTTTGCTGAGAAGTTGGACTCCTGTCCTGTCAAGTTAAGCCTAGTGGTGACATCCCTGTTTTTATAGCTCTCTCCTGACGATGCGCTGGAATTAGTCCATGCACCCTGTTGTCACACACCTATTTACAACTAGTCGTGTGTTAGCACAAGGTGCTTATATAAAACTTGCACCAGATTCTACCAGGAAGTGACAGAGTCATTGCCTTGAGAAGCTGCGATGGGAGAGGGGATCGAAAGGTTCCGACTATGAAGAGGCTCAAGCGAAAACTGTTTTTCTTTAAAAGCTGAGGGAAGGACGTGCCCCGAGCGAGGAGGTTGTGATCCGAGCCCAGATCCCCCGCGCAGCCCCGTTCGGAGCCCCCGCAGCTCCCTCTGGTGATCCCGGCGTGCCCGTGCAGCACTGGGGGCTTGGCTGAGCCTCGAATGAGCGAAACCATTTCCAGGTCTTGCCACAGGACTGAAGAAACACTTCAGAGCAAGCCGAGGCCTCAGCCAACCTGGTGTTACTCTTGGGTGCTATTGGAGTTTGCTGCCTTTTTGTTTTATTCTTTTTGCCGTCTGATTTTTGTCTTGGACGAGATAGAAATCATTAAAGGATCTGTAGACTGTCCTGTTAACACTGGTTCTAGGCAAGCATAACCAGTGTGATTGCATGAGATAAAAGGATTCCAGCTCTATGCCTGGGTTGCTGAGGAGCAAGTGAATCATGGTATGGGCAAGAGGGAAGAACAAAGACTGTGTATATGAAAATTTGTATTCTGTATTCTGTAGCCCATTTTATTTATGATATTAAAATATGGGTTGGAGAAATGGTGGAAGAAAATTTAAAAATAGTCTGAACAGTAATAGTAAAAAAGTGGTTTTGCAAGTAATAAAACCTGGAGAATTTCCATTTCCCTTATTTTTTGACTCTTCTGTTACTGCCTGATCTTTTAGAGTATCCCCTCTTTACAGTGTGTTTCTCTTCAGTTCTCCAAGTATCTTAAATGCTCTTCCAACTGTGGCCAGGCTGAGCATGGGTGCCTGCTGACTGCCCGAGCATTCCACAGGACCTGCCTTTGGTCACTGTAGGGCACTGCTCTGCCCAGGGGTTCTCTGCAATTGCCAGGTCAAAAATTCTGCAGCACTTTCAGAAAAATCTCAAAAATAACAGATACATTTGCTATGGCACATGGTTGAAAGGGACCAATATAATCAGAAGTTTTTAATGAGGGAGAATAGACTGTGGTCAAGTAAATCTCATTTTATTAAAAAAGTAAGTTTAGAAAGCTGTGGGAATAGACAGTTCTGTCTTCAGGATTTTAATGCCACCACTGATAATGCTCTAATCTAGTATCAGCAAATTCTTGTTTTCTTAAGTGTTTTTATTTAATTTTATTAAAATAAAACTTAAAGTTAGGATGATTTAAAACTCTGCATTCAGTTTCCTAATTTGCTTTGCTTTTAATGTATTTGATTTGACCTAAATGTCATGTTAGGCTGGAGTTCATTCATTCACCAAAATAAATATATCTTCATTTTGATGAGGCCTTTTTGTAAGTATAGGGGAAGATAGTTGGAATTTCTTCCTTGTGTTGTTCTTAAGATATGTTAGTAAATTTATTTAAAGCCCCCTCCTCACCTTCTCCCCCATGTGATGCACATATCTGTGTTTTATGTAGGACTTTCTGGATCTAATTTTTTTAAACATTTTTTTTAAGGGCTGAATTGTTCTGTAGTAAGACCTACGACAATAATGCTGGGTACTGGCTGAGTAATTCTCAAAAGAAGTTTTTACCTGTTTTTCAATCATTCAGTGCTTTAATGAAATGTTAATGAGAAGACAGTCTGATAAACTTCTTGAAAACTTTCTGTGCAAACTCATAACTGAGGATTTTCCTTCAGATCCATTTGTTTTAAGGCACCTGAGTTGGTTTCCGTAGCTGTCTTGCATGCATGTAGATAATGCCTGCAAGCAAGCCACGAAGATTTTGGTGTGTTGTTTCTCTAAGACTTGAATGACTAATTTTCTGAAGGTGTAAGGAACAACAGCCTTTCATGTGAAGTTCCTTTTGTGCTTGTTAAAACTGTTAGAAGCAGGAGAAAGTAAGCACAGAATAAAATCCAGAGTTGCAATCTAACAAGGAATCCTCCAAGCTTCTTACCTGGAAGGGTTGAGATCACAATTCTTGCTTCTGTCGTACCTATGCTTTGCTTTTAATTCTTCATGGTCTCTTCTGCTTAATCTTAGTGGCTTATGAGATTTTTCAGTGGCATAATTAGCTTATCTTAAAATAGTCTGATCTGGTGGCAGTATTGGGACAGCGATGAGACAGCCAGCCCAGTCCCTGGGTTTCATGCAGTGAACCACAGAGATGTGTCAGTGTTTGGGCCACTTGGCAGGAAGGGAGGAGTACATGAAAATTTTTTAAAGATGTAAGTGGACCTTGAACATGAATGATTCAGCTCACCTGTACTAGGATTTACAGATATTTTCCTTCAGGAATTTGATATCAGCCAGATAAAGTAACTAGAAAGAGCGTCTCCTTGGTTTCAACCAAGATGCAAGTGGAATGGAAACAAAAAATTCAATTCCAAGGATATTCCTTTCCTTGGGTTGTTTTTTATATTTGTAGCTTTAGTGTGTCTGGCTCTGTTTATCAACCCTTCAGAGAGAGTGAGCCTCATCTTACCTCGAACACCTTGTTTCAAACTTACCAGTGTTTCAGGTCTGAGACCTTTAAACCTTGAAGTGTCTAACCATTAATGTTTATAGTTCCTTGAAACTATATATCTGGGTTTCATAATTTCTATAATTGTTTTGTCTTCTTTCTCCATTTCCATCTTTTTAGACAAGTACAAATTTGGTCAATTGCATGTATTAATGCAAGGGCACAACTGCCGTGTATTAGTGAAAGTTGTAGGTACACCAGTTCTGAGGGGTAAATTCTGCATTTAAAATGCCTTTCTTGGAAAAGCTTCTGCTGCAGTTGCTATTGTGGTTGCTACAATCTTGAACAAGGGATTAGAATACTTTTTGTTTCTTGTTACTATGCAGGGAAAGGAACTTGATATACAGTACACTCGCGATGTTGCTTGTGATGTGATTTATTTTGTATTTTCTGAAAGATGTCCCGTTGTTTGGACTTTTGTAGAAGAATACTTCTTCTGAGATTCATAAACCCTAAAGTTTAAAGCATGCTGTTACCATGCTTTTTTTTATTGAGTAAATTTTGATTTCAGCATTTAGTTTACAACTCGCTATTTGCTGAAATAGTGGCTCATGCTGGGGCACTCCAATACGGGCTGCTCTTGACTTTGAGGAGAAAATGTAGTTCTGTTATTTCAGTGTTTAAAGTGCTTTTTAGGGAAAGTTTGTTCTTTTTGAATTGATAACTGTTCATTCTGGAGTCTAATGAAACTTCTACATTTATTCCTTTAGGTTCTATATTTTCATGTCTCAAACCCTGCAAAAAAATCTTTTAAGAGATGCTTTTGTTACAGAGCATTTGAGTTTGCAGACCTTCATTGAAAAACTAATCTGGACTCTGCAAGATGTAGTTAAAAACAAATTCCCCTGGTAATGTTTGAGTTCTGCGTCCAGGTGGATTTTATGTACTACCTCCATGTGGAAAGTGAGAAAAAGAGTTTTAACTATACATTAACGTCTTGCATACGCTGCAAGATTGCTTGAGCTTTTCCTGGAAATGGCTGTAGCCAGACAAGTCCTATGTGTAGTTTAGCTCTGGATTTATTTTGCTGGTATTGCCAGTGCTGTTACCAATGCAGATGGAGTTGCACTGTAACTGAGGCTGGGAGGGGGAACTTGCCTGTCTTCCTGGTAGAGCTGTGGATCCCAAAACCTTGGTCTAGGCATGATTGTAGTATGGTGCAGTTTGTTACTAAAAATTTATTCTGGTGAAACTTCCTAGGCTACTTTATCTAAAGTCAGCTTTCAGTGGGATTTGGGGCATTTCTTGTAATGTTTGGTTCTCTGTGTTGTGTGTATGACATTGGCTTTCTTTTCTTTCTTTTCTTTTTTTTCTGGTTTCTCCCACATTCATTAACTGTGCTTACAATGAGTTTTCAGTGAATTAGTGTCAATGTTCCAGCGAAATCCTTGGCTGTACTGATGACGTAAGTGGTGGAGATCTTATTCTGGAATTCTTTCTACTGTCTCCTTGTGTCTGTTAGATGAAAACGCTGTAGGCCAAAGGCATTGCCTGTGTGCCTGTTCCCTGCTATAATATTAATGTTTATGTCTTAGAAGTATTAGTAGAGAGATTATTAGGAGGGGAAGTCTAGCACAGAAAAGCTTCCTCTGGGTGACTTGCAGTAGTGGTGAATTCTGACAGGGTTCCCATGGCAGTGAATGTGTTTTCTTTAATACACATTACTCAGATCTTGCTATTGTCTTCTTTATAATACAGCGTGGTGGCTGTATTATTGTCAATACACAAGTTGCCTTAGCAAAATCTTTTGAAACACTGTAAAAAAAATACGTGAAACCATGTTTGGCAAAAAATGCTGAAGGGTTTTAATGGTTCCTGAGTGTGTAGGGAAGAGTCTTTTTCCCCTTTTGGCAGTCACATGAACTTTTGAATCCAAGTCTTTGTCTCCTTCTCCTCTGCTGTATTCCCATAAAAAATAAAATTATTTAACTTCTATTTTAGCAATAGGAGACTATTTGAGCATAATTAAAGCAATGTATCTGTCTAAATGAGTGATAACTGATTGGATTATCATTGTTTAGAGAACATGTCTGCAGTCATTCTTAGTGAATCTATACATTTCTCTTTTAGAGCTACAATAAATACTGAAGTCTCACTGTTCAATGTAATGAACGTAGCTTTAGATCTGCACTTTGATTGCCACTCTAAACTTCCAGAGTGCTCCAGTGAGTTGAGATGCTGTTCTGCAATTCCTTGTTTCAGCCTTCTTACTGCCAGGGGTTGCCAGGGGTTGCACTGCACTTACTGCCAGGCAGATGCACTGGATCTGGAGATGCTCAGAGTCATTTGGATAATGAGGAGTGATAATACCTGTATAGTTTTAATATTTTTTAAAAAAAATGTTTCTAAGTTCTAGTGCTCTTTTGCTAGTCTCAAGCAATTTTTGTATGAAATCTCCTAAACCACAAGATCCTTCACCCAGATGTTAGGTCTATGTATCCCATAGATAGGCCTTGCCTATTTTTCCTGTAGAGTACCTTCCTGGGCTTATCTTAATAACACTGTCACTTGAAAGACTTGTTAGGGCACTATACTGAAGAGCAATTCAGTAGGAAAAATATTGTTCATTAGATCTGTCTTCTGGATTAGTGCAAATTTGGGAAAATAGTCTGTTTCTTTGTTTAGTGAGAATTCCTCAGATCCCCTCTTAGATTGACAGTAAAGCTCTGCTTTGATAAATGTGTAGAGGTAGATGTGTACAGGCACCTTTAAACTTGTTTAATGTAGCTGTGCCTGTCAGTGGCATGTTAGGATAGCACACAGAAAGCATTTAGTTTATTATCGCTAGTGCTTGAAAATCCATCATTTCACAAAATGCTCTTTAGTTGTAGCACCTAAATGGGGCAAACCTGTTTCTTAATGAAGAACATGTTTTCAGTGTCGTATTTGTCATCATTAAGGCTTTGGGAAACTGGGTTAATATGTTCAGTTGTGATTATGCACTGGCAAGATGTGGATGGCAGTGCACCTGCATTTTGAGGTGGATACGTCTTCACACGTGGTCTTGTGTGGTTTGTAGCTGTGAATTCCTGTCTCAGCTCTTCTTTACATCTTTAGCGGAACAGTGCTGAAGTTATTTGATGTGTTCCAGTAAAGCAAATGACAGCACCCACCAATTTTTATTCTTTTTCCATTTGTCTCTTTATTAGACATGTTTTGGTCATTTTTTCTGTGTTGTGAGAACATACTAATGTTTTTTGATTTAGCAAGTGTTGCTGCATGAGATGCCTCCAAAAGTAGACTAATGTGGCAAATTTAAATCAGTCATCCTTTAAAAAATTGAAATCTTGTTTATGTATTTAATTTAGGTGATTAAACTACAATGAAGTTTGTGGCTTTCAGTAAAACTTGCAGTTCCAAAACTTGTCTGTGGTCTAGATTGATGTCTCTGTTCTAAGAAAGATTTGGCTCAAATGGCTTTTAACAAATTGGGAAAGCTAGGGGACGTAATAATCTTATTTAATTTTGGTCTGTATGTGTGACAGAGGCTTCCGAAGTGCCCAGCATGTGGGTCTTGGGGTGTGATAAAGGTTGGATGAAGACGGTGGTAGTTTCTGCCTATTGTAATTTGACCTGACCAAATGGGTGCCTGACTCTGAGAAGCCTCACCTTTAACTAAGGACTGTATTCTACCAAGTATTATTTCCATCAGTTCTTGCTATTCATAAATACAGAAGATAGAAAATTAGGAATCTTTTTCTACCGCAAGTGCTGTGGTTTTGCATTTGTTTTCAGTTCTCTAGTTGATATCTGTAGGTTTAATTAAAAGTGCAAATTGTGACCTGGAAGAGTTTTGGGCCTCAAACTTGCCTGCTAATCCTTTAGATTAGCAGCATGTTACTTTACTGGCAGACTTGCCTTGTTTTGAGTATTTTTGCCATTGAGCAAATTTAAGATTGGTGCTTTGCCTTTGAAGTAGTTGATTCCTTGCTGACCCTGTGCAAATGCCTTAATCTTCATCTCCCTGCCTGGGTGCAGTTTAACAATCTCTTGTCCTGTCCTCTGTCAGTGTGACAGGGCAGGACAGTGTTGTGTAGAGGAGGTGAAGTGTGATGTGTGACTTGGCTAAAAGCAAGTGCCATAAGCAGTTGAAGCTGTGATGCCTGTGATTTTTGGTGTGATGGTCTGGATGAGTGAATATGTCAGATTTCAGCTGTTTTTTATCTATAATTTTTTAAAAAATTTAGATAGTTGCAAGTAAACAAGAAGTATTTCCACCACACCCCCTTCTGTCTTTCTCTGCTTTTTTTTGAGCTTTCTTTCATTTCACTTCCTGGTGGGTAGATGGCGAGTTTTCGGTCAGAATTATCTATTAAAGTGCTTGTGTATTTTCTCCTGAAGAAGCAAGTATTGTGGATTCTACTCTTGGCAAGTATATCTTCTTTGCTTATCTTAATATCTTTCCTTCCATTTTTGGTTTGTCTTCTAGTGTTTTCATGAATACAGTTCCTGTCAGCTGGGTATATTGCATTAACAGATTTTTGTTTCTTCTTTTCACCTGGGGTCTTGAAAAGCAGATGCTTCAAAACCGACTGATTAGGTACCAGCACTTTTGGAGAAACAAAACAATTATTATCTGATCTAGAAGTCAGAGCATCTGCATAGTTTTACATTATGCAAGCTCTACTTTCATTGATAATTATGTTGGGTAGGTTTTGATTTCTGCGTGTTGATGGTTTTTATTTGCTTCTGAAGTAAGAGTAACCTGTAGCATATCACAGCTGCAGCTAATTAAATTCCAAGTCCTTCACCAAGGTCAGTGGGATTTTTTTGTGCTTTGTATAATATTGAGAATTTGTTATTCTTAGTCAAAACTTGTTTCATGTGATATGTAAGACTGTAACTCTTCTCTGTAGCAGCTTAATATTGTTTGCTTACAGAAGAAACACCATTTATTTAGTTTTTGCTGTATTGATAAAACTTGGAAGCTGCTTTTTAATTGTGCAGTCAGAAATGTGTTCTTTAAAAGATGAAAAACATGTTTTCTGTAGACAAGTTGTATTTGTAGATTCTACTTCCTAGTTTTGTCTTCGTATGAAAGTTTACTGGTTCAGTTATTTCATGACTTTTCTGTGGGATTTTTTATCAGTGCAGCTCTTGGTTTTAGTTCTGTGTGTGTTCTTTTTGCGAAAGGAATCCAATGTATGTGTGAGTTATTGAATAACCCTCATGTGCTGGGACTTGTGCTGCTCTTCAATGCACTAATAGCTTTGCTAATAACAGGTCAGAATGGTTTGCACCTCTTAAGTCATCAATATGGAAAAAATATCAAATAAAATGTAATGAAGAAATAGGTTCAGCTCTGATGCAGATAAGAAAGCGATGGCTTAAATATTTGAGCAGTAACAAGTCAAATGCCAATTTTGGAACATGATAATTCAGCCAGGCTCACATTTGTGACAGCTCTGCAGAGGTGAAGAATGGTTCTTGAGGAGGATTTTTTTCTTTCCTCTTCGCAGCGACAGCTTCTGTGCTCCCCTGGGTCGGGGGGTGGGGAGCTCTTCTCAGCAGCTGCACAGAAACCTGTAAGTGCAAAGATGGCCCAGATTCGATGCTGGAGCTTCAGGGAGAGCTCTGCTGTGTGTTAGCACTTGGTCCATGTGATGCTGTTTGACCAGATAAAGGATCTCAATCATGTGCTAATGTGTGACACTAAATGAATACATATTCTGTGTAGCTAATAGAAGTGTTTCCCCTAATTTAAAAATGTCTCTTCTATGTTAGATGATTTTGTGCTTGCAACATGGTCCCTTAGTGCAGAAGTTCTAAGGTCAAAATGAAACCTGGTCAATATGTCAGGACCATATTGCAGACATTTTATAGTTTGGTGCTTAACCTTTGGGTGACTAAAATTAAAAGTGTTATAATGCTTAACTTCAATAAAAATGTGGTATTCTGTATCTTTCTGTCAGTATATTATTTGATAAATGCTGGTGTGCTCTGCAGAGTAATTAAGGGGTGACTCTGAATAATGAGCTAGTTTAGAGTATCATCTGCTCAAAATCCAAGCGTACCTCTACCTTTGCCTCTCCTTGTTGTCCTGATATGCCCGTAGCAGATCTTTATTGTGCCTGAGCTGGTTACCTGTTGGTAGTTCTTTCTGGTTTCCAAGTGTTTCTAGTCAGTGGAAAAGGAAGACCAGTGATTTATGAACTGTCTCACAAAATTTCTATTTAAGAGGAACTGTGTCAGGATGTGCTTCTGGGTTGCAGCAAACATGCAATTGCAGCTAAAGTAGATACATGAGAACTTTCACCTACTGCCTGTGGATATGGTTGCACTAGAGTAGCAACAGTCTGAGATTTTTATGTGGACTAGTTGCCTAAATATTTACCAAAGGTCATATGATTTCCTCTGCCTCAAGCATCAGTGCTGAAGCTTATTGTGATTACACCCTTACTGATAAGTGTTTGAGTTAGGCTTTCCTCTGTGCTTAGGAAAAGGAAAGGATTAATGCCTCTTCTTCCAGCAGAACACAGATAACCTCTCTTGACCCTGATGATCAAGTCTATTCCCCTTTTATCTTAGCATTCTCCAAGGCACCAATCTGAAGCCATGAAACACGTGATCTGAAACATCCCCCTGTGCTGGTCTAGAGGCAGTCTTTAGAAGAGTTTGCCTTCCTTTCCCCATTAGGCTGGCATTCTCTGCAGGGTTGTCCTCTTGTAGTATGACATAGGAAAGCATCATGACAGAGGATGATGAAATATTTTTAGTGTGTACTCCATTAATTTTGACAGCTTAGATTTGTTTGTGCTTTTTATATGCCAGTGTGTGTATTTCTAGATATGTCAATATATATGTAGAGACAATGTGTGGGTTTTTTTAATATGCCACTGTCTTTTATGGAGAACATCTGCTCTGAAATTGTTAGAACAATATGCAATGATGCTTATTTAAAATGTGTTCTAGTAGTTACTGTGTACCCAGGCAGTTTAATAAATCAGTAAAAGATTTCAAATGTAGTTGAATACCCTACCCAGTTAATGACACTTACTGTTTGGAATTTCATCAATCATAACATGTCACGTATTAGAGACTATAATTGTGTGACCTTTTCATTAAATTTTCATAGCAAAAAACTATGACAAAGCCATTTGCTTTGGAGTTTTGAATCTGAAAAATTCATAATATAGATAACATAAATGCAAGGCTTGCCGTGTGTGTTAAAATAGTAAATGGGTTAAAGTAGCACAGGCGTACTTAGTACTGTGTTGGCATAGTTTTCCCCTTCAGATGGTAGTTTGGAATGTGAAGCCTCTTCCTATATGTGCTGGAGCAGAGCTAAACTCTAATGTCACTTACAGGAGAAATTTAATACAAGCAGCTTGTGCAGAACTGACCTGCTGCCATGGTAGCATGTAATATATTTAGCATGCATGTGTCTAGTAACCATGTGATCTTATACAAGTGAATAAAACAGGGAAGCTCTCAAAAGTTAACATTTCTCTGAATGTTTTCAGAGTTCTGTTAGTTAAATAAAATGTTACCAAACTATTTAAAGAGACTCAGTTTGTAACTGGGATGTAACCAACACAAAATTTGGAATGCTGCAGCAATGCGTCTGCATAGAAGTGTAAGAGAGACAGAATTCAAAAGTAGTTGGATTTTTTAATCCACTGTAATTTTGGTAGTGTTTTATTTGTTTTTTTTGGCTGTTACGGTTCAGTTTTCCGCTGCCACGATGACTAAAGATTAAATTTTAAATTAAACCTGAAAATAGCAATCTGATCCTCAGGTACTTAATCTTTAAGAAAACCCACAAATGTAAATTTTGGCAGTGTTGTGATATTGTCAGAATGTCTTGGTATCATCTGTGCTTAAAAGCTGAAGTGTAGCTTACATGCCTTCTGCAGATTTAACAGGACACCATTTGGGAGACGATAAGCAGGGAAGAGTGGCACACATAAGTCCTCTATCAAGACAACATTAAAAAGTGGATAATCTCTTTAATGGAATATAATCTCGCTTATGCAAAATGCTAATAAAATTTAGTATTTTCCCTGCTGATTCGTTGCAGAAAGTGTGATGTTGATGTTGGTTTATGGTTTAGGGGTTTTTGATGTCTTGTGCTGAGCAGAAAGTGAGGTGATTTGCTCATCGTCCCCTGTTTTGTTGCACGATCCCATTTTCCCTGTGGTAGCAGCGTGGTTCTTGCACAGCAGCTGTGGACCCAGGTGAATAGAAATGTCCTGGGCTGGATCTACACAGCAAAGTGCAGCTTTAATACTGAATGTGGGACATGGTATTTCTAACAACACATTGCTAAAGGATTTCCTTAGTCTCAGGCTTGCATGATTGCGTTCCTTAAGCTGGAAGATTCAAGTGGGTTCTGAATGCTTTGGGAGTTCCTTGCTCTTCCAGGTCGTGTGGTCCCCTGTCCTGGCAGTGAGGCTTGAGTGAAAGAAGAGGAATGAAGGCTTCCACCTTTCCCCGGCTGTGATTTTAACCTCTTCCAGCTATCAGCTTTTCCCATCTCTTCCTGTTGAGAAGTCTGTGTAGGCACTTTCTTCTGAATAATGGGTTGTTGGATTTTGGGTTTTTGTTGTATTCTAGATGCATTGTCATTATGGACCAGTGAACTCTTTCAAAGATTGAAGATACTTTCTACTGATTTCTGTAGTTTTGGTAGATACTGCATTTGCAGAAAAATTGCAAGGAAGCACAGTAGATTCTGTGTACTTTAAAGATGCACATAGTAAAGTAGCATTAAAATGTCTTGAACATGAGAGAACTGAAATTTATTCCATAAAGCATCAGTTATGTATCTTAGCATATGTACCTGTCGTGTTTGTAGCCCTGCAGGGTGTAGTTGTGTTGGAAGCTACGGTTGGTCTTTTTAACTGTTTCAAAATATCAATAATCTTCTTGCACAAGCTCCTGAGTTAATGACATATGAAAACAAGTTCCCTTTAGAGTTCCCATTTTGTTTTTCCATAGCAGCCTGGAGCTGAGACTCTGCAGAACCACCAGTGGGAACTCAGACTTCTAGCAAAAACTGCAGCCTGTTTGTAGTGGGTTAGTCAGTGCTGTTGACAAATGTTTTTTAACTTCAATTTCATGATTTACTTTTCTTTCCTCGTGGCTGTTCTAAATAATTTTTTTTTTGCAAGAACTGAATCTTGTTCTTAATTGATTTAATTTTCAAAAGGCCAAAGAATATCATATGCATCCTTGAAAGACCTTCCCTTGAGGTGAAATCCTCAAAAGTGAATGAGAGTCAGTTTCTTTTTAATGCTCGTTTGAATTTACTAAATTTAAAAAGCCAGGTCTTTGTCTTTGTTGTGTGCTATTGGTGCTTTGTTCTGGCATCAAATTGGATAAAATATCACAGATAAAACTTCCTACAGATAAACTTATTGTTAACTGTTTCTGCTGCTGTCCTCTGCCACACTTCTGCTTTTGAGAACTTGCTCTTCCCTTTAGTGCCTTTCTTCCAGCTGTGCATTTTCCCTGAAGGGAGAAATTTGAATGAGCACTCATTCAAAAAAGGACAAAGCACTGAGACTTGAGAGCATCACACCTCTATATGGGAATTTTAAGGGGCTATTACTATCCTGTTCAAGATGTTTTGGCTTCTGTTACACCTAGGCAAGGGCACCCATTTGAAATGAGATTTTTGAATCAGAGGATTCGCTAAATAGGCTAAATAATTCTTCCTTTCAATGCCCAAGCTGACATCTTGCAGCTAATGCAGATGGAACGATTTGGCAGCAGTAGGGTGTGAGAGCAGAAGTCTTGGTTTACTCTGTTTAAACCAAAGCTCAATGCTGCTTTAAATGTTATTATTCCTGTGCAATGGATCTGGTTCATGCATGTAGATCTCTTCCCGAACTGTGCAGTGATGGTGGCCTTAAGATGCTGTTTCTGTTGTTGAATACTAAAGGATTTGTGTTATTTTGGGTAAGTGAAGCTTACACAAGGGAGTGCCTGCCACCTCAAAAAGGCTTGCTGAGGTTGTTAATCAGATATTACCATCAAAATGAAGTACATTCAGTGGTAGACAAAGAGGAAGGAAACATACCAGAAGCTAGAAGGAAGAATCTCCACAAGTGTCAGTTGATGTAACATGTTAAAAGTGGTGTCTGCTAGAAGTACAGGGTAAGCTTGTTTTGATTCCTATCTTCCTTTGAAAGCAGGCAAATGTTTATAGTGTGGAGGATGTCTCCACCCCTCCCTCACTGAAGCTGTGTGCTGGAGAAAATGATGACACTGGATGTTGGTGAATTCTTACAAATCTAAACATATCCCATAATCATAGGTGTGTCTGTGCAGGGGTAAAAGTGTATGAGCTCCAGATGAAATCATAAGATCAAGTTTTGAGAACTAGATCCGACTTAGTGCTCAACATTCTGGGTTATACTAAGAAGTCTTTGTTTCAAACCTCAGTTTAAAAATCTGTTAACTTGGCAGCAGGATGGAGTCTGCTAAAAAACCAGCTAGCAATCTGTAGTTCATCTGAATGCAGGGAGTGAATTGCTGGAAAGATCCCTTTCTCCCAGTGGGAAGACAGAATTTTGTAGTCACAGTGTTTTGTTTTCAATTTTCTTTAAGCAAGTCTGAATGCATTTCCTTACAACTTCTGTAATCCTACCTCAAAGTAGAGGATATGAGGTGAGAATTGAGGGAAAAGTAGAACTCAGTCATCAATACAGTTTCCTAATTAAAATCCACTTCACTGATTCCAATTCTCATGAACTGTCAGGAGTATCTTGTATTTTGGCATACAGCTGTTCCAGTGTTTGCTCTGAGTTGGCTGTTTAGTTCTTATTAAGCAATGTGTGGCCTCATGTGCAAGACTTGCAAAGCATCGTGAAGAAGCGTGACAGGATGGAACTGGATACTGAAGGTTTCTTGCAGTATGATTTGTAGCCACAGTTAGAGCTTTGTTGCTGTGTATGTGTTGCAGTGAGGTAATTCAGGTTCTCAGGGTGGTATAGAAAAGCAGGTATGTTCAAAGGTACACCAGTATTGGTGGGGAAAACACATTTTCAATACAGGCCAGAGCAGCAGTAATAGAGCTGAAGAGGCCCTGGATGTGCTGTTCCTTCTAGGCTGTGTCTTTGCTGAGGCAGGTGAAATTGGAGAGCACAGCACTGCTATCTGCTGTTTGCCAGCTTGCTGTCAATATTTATTGCTTCAGCTGCTCCAAGGCTTCCAGTCAGCATGTGAGGGAGAAATGCTTTAATGTCCTGAAGGCCCAGAGTACTCAACAGTGAAGTTTTTTTTTAAGAGGAGTTAAGTTTTCTTCCAGGTGCAAGAATACTTCTCAGCAGGTTCTTGAGAGCAGTGTATAAACTGTGTGCCGGTTTGCTGTGGTTCACTTTTTGTTCATGTAACCCCATGTAATCATGTTCACAGGTTATTTATGTAGCATGAGTAAAACAAGATAATGTAAAATAATTAAGTTAGCATCTGATTCTAGCATACAGAATCCACTTTAATAAATATATTTAATGTCTACTATCTGAGTGTTTTTTTCCTTGATACAGAAGTGTATTTTCAGAAAGACAAAATTCCTTATCATACGAGAAAGGAACAGAAAAGATTGCAGATTCTTTCATGTGTACTCTAGTGATACTTGTAGATAAATAAAAATAATTTCTGTGTCTAAATAAGTCTGTCACTTCACACGAGGAGTTCAACACCAGCTTTAACTCACTTCTCCCAGCTCATTGGTTGGTTGAGGTGTCTGAACTTACACATTGCACACTTTCAGCTAACAGGGTTACAGGCAGTATCCCAGTTTTGTGGTGGAATGCAACTGTTCTTACCACAATACACCTTCCAGAAGTCATTCACAACTAACTGCTTTGTATTTGCTTTACAACTCAAATATGGCTCCTAAGGGCTCTTAGCTAGGATTTTGTCAGAGATGAAGAAGACAGCATGGATGGAAACAATCCAGCTGTGTGTGTACAATGTACGCTGTTTTGTGTATTTTCCAAGCAGGTTTAAATCATTGATGCAATAATTAAGTGCTGAGATGTCCACTCTGACCGTCTAATAGTGCAAGAGGTCATGCAGTCTTCTCTTCTGACATGGTTTCAGGGCTGCTTCTTTGTGTTTCTGGCAGTTTCTGGTTTTTCATTTTAAAAGCATAATTGCAGGTCTGGAGGGCCAGCCATATTTATAGTCTGATTCCCGATGGACCCTGGTTATTGTCAGGTCTAGGCAGTCATAGCACCAGGTACTGCTTGGCCAACTAAGTGGTGAAGATTAAGATGTCTCTCTTACAATTTCAAACAGCTCACATTTGCATCTGATGTTTCATGTCAAAGGTAAATGAATATACTTGTTTAAATGTAAGAGGTTTTCAGTAAGGGGAGTCTACAATAATCTGAAACTGTCTGAGCTTCTGCTTCAGATTCCTGACTACTTAATGCAGTTGTGAAAATAGCCCAGCTGCCTTTCAAATACATTAAGATCCAACTTCTGTGATACCTTTCTTTTCTCAATATTCCTTGCTCCTGTTGAGCTCCTCAGTGATGTAATACGTTACTCGTGTAGTAGTTAATCAGAAGGACTTTGTATATTCATGTGGATAACTTAACTGGTTCTTGCTTGGGACCTTGATTAAAGTTTTTCTGGTCCTTCTCTTAAACTTCTGTCAGCTGAATCTTCTAGTTCATCTTTTTAGTGGCTCTCTTCATATAAGATATTTGTCACGGTTTGTTGACAGAGAGAAATTGAGATATTCTTTAAGTTTTGAGGATTTCTGTTTTTAATACAATAGTGGGAAGAAATGGGTGAGAATTTTCTCTTCTGTTTCTAGTCATGGAATATTTCACTCCGGGAGCTGTTTAATCAGATATTTGAATACATGTTGCTATCTACCATTGAATCACATAGCTTTACTGTGAAGCTGTAATGTTACTTACAGTCAAACAACTTAATTTTTCCATTTGCAGCAATCTGCGAGAAAGAGCAAATGGTAAAGCTTAATTATTTCACTTGTCTTGCAGGTATAACTAGTAATAGGGTTACTGTAGCATCCTGAATTTCAACTTATCAGCTAAACCATATTAACTATGTGTGCTAGTTTCTTGCTAAGGAAACAACAATTTCAAAGTTAGTTTTAGAATTCGGTTTATATTCAGGGAACAGCTTATATTCAGAGACTAGGTCTTACCTGAAGAGTCAATGTTGTATTATCAGTGTAGTTTAGGTGACATTTTTACAAGAGAATCCAAGTGGCTGGGTTAATGTTAATGACATATGAGTGCCCAGACTACCTGGCATCAACTGCCAGAAAAGAAAGTGATTTATATGCAGAAGCAGAATAATTTTGAATAATAGTCTTGCTGCTTTTCTTGATTAAAAACAGTTTACCACAGTAAGTTTAGGTGTTGGGGTATGGATCCTAATGTACTAAACTTCTTGTTTTAATGGCTTGCCCTTTACTTGATTTGGGTAGTCTTAGCTTGTGATTGATTTTAAAAATATGGACATCCAAATGGAGGGCAGTAACACCGATAAGATGAAGTGCTTGTACTTGGATCGATAAAACATTTTGGACTGTAAGGAATTTCATTCTAGGTTGCTTTTAAAAGTGGCTGCTGACATTGGAGAGGTCATGGGAGTCAGACAGTTTCTTGACTGTGGTGCCCAGCGCCATTTTCCTCAGTTCTTTGATGTTGCCTGAGTTCTGCCTGCATGTACTCCTTCTGCAGATTAGCACAGCTGAGGTGTAGCTGAGTGGATTCACCTCACTTGTATGTTATTTTATTATTTGCTACCTGTCTCCCTTGGATTCTGAAATGTTTAGATTACGAAGAAACTGTCTCCATGCATGTCTGGAGAGGACCTGCTCTGTGATCTGCTGTAGCTCCCCCACCAACAGCAATTGTGGTTTATTTTATTTAAATATGATAGGACTGTTTGCTTAAAACAATGCAGAGACGGGAATAATCCTTTGAAATGTGGTTTTAATATCTTAGAAATACTAAGTATATAGTGTATACTTGGTATGGCTTTTAAAATTTTTATTTAGAAGTTTGAGCTGGTGGTGTATCTGAATTTTAAAAGCAGAGATTTGAGTTTTGAACAAAGGCTGTGGCAGCCACAGAGTAAGAAACTTGCCACTAATCTTTGTTAGAAACATGTAGGCGTCTTTATGGTTTGCTGAGTGTCTTTCTGAGGCATGCAGGCTGCTTGAAGCATTATGTTGTCGTGTCTGTCTGGTTTATAATTGTTGCGCTTCAACAATATGACTGCATGCTGTCATTTAATCAGACATCGAATAAATTATCAAGAAAGCTTTCTGGATAATTGTTCAGTGATTTAAAGCTTCTTATAGATCATTGATGTGTGTTCTCTCTTGTATTTGTTCTTGGGTTTCCTGTCCTGTTCCCTTTAAAAGGGGGGAGGAGGTGTCACGTGGAATCCTCTGGAAGACTGGAAGTGTGTAGTTGGTAAGAGAGAGAAATGGTGTAGAGACTGCCTGTCACAGCAGGTAAAAAAAACTCTAACAAAAACCCAACACAGATGGGTGTTGTGCAAGAAGCTTGGAGCCTGTGGCTTGTGCAGAGCATGAAGAAAAGCTGATCTATAACATCAGGAAGAGGCAGATAACTGAGGATGAGCCAAACCTTGGGAAGATGTTTCCCAAGTACAAAATGGGAGCATACAGTGCTCTGCGTCACAAAGCCACTGTTGACTGAAGCCAAACTTGGAAGCCAGAGCCCATCTTGCAAGGGCACAATGTGCAAGGAAGAATCTTGTTTATAATCCTTCTATTTTCCATTCTCTCATCTACTCACATTTGTCCCTTGCTGAGAACTTCAACAAAATCTGGCACTGTTAGATTTGAAGCCTGACTTGAGGAAGCTCTCTGTAGGATAAGGTATAAGCAAAACCACAGAACACTGTGGCTGCCTTCGTATCCCATTACATTCCTGAAGTCAGCTGTAAATGTTTTTGATTGCTGTAATGTTTGTTCAGGAACATGCGTTGAAGTTGCTGTCCTGCTGTCCTGCGGCTGTTTGTTGTATTACCTCAACAGTTTGCACTTTGCAGGCACAGGGGACAGTTTCCCTCTTCGTAAAAAGTAAAGAATTACTAGAAATTTACTCAGTAGTAAGTGTTCAGAACTTCATGGAGTTTTAGAATTCTTGCTGCAAATCAAAAAAATCAGTTTGCTGAAGCACCAAATTGGTACAATTTTCTATGTTAGGTAAACTGTGTTAAATAAGATTACCTCATAATTTATGTTCTCGGTTTTTTTTCCAGTAGGAGAAAGTAAAAAACAGATGCAAATGCCTTTTATCTACATCTTTCCTAGGGAGAAATCTGCTGTGGTTTTCTACTCTCACCTTGGGAAACTGTACCAGTTATACATCAGTCAGTTTGAATATACTGAGCACAGACACTGCTTTACCTGACTGTAAAATTGCTGCTTTGGCATTGCTACAAGGAAAGTGAAGTGCAGCCTGCAGAATTTGAATGCAATTTGAAAGAGACTATTTGAAAGATAAGAGTGATAGATCTCATAACATTGCCATACAGTATGCGCTGCGTTCTGGGTATTTTTTTCTGCCTGTCTTCATTTCTATACATTTTAAGTCTTATGTCAGGATGCTGCTTGATTTAGCTCAGTTGGTACCTTGTTTAATTTTGAACCGTGTGTAAAAGTAGTACACTGTATTTGTGCTTTTCTGATGTTACTTTTGGGTATTTATTTTTTCTGCAAAATAACCTAGCTGTAAGATGTAGTTATGGTAAGTCAGAACTTAGTATAGATGGATATTTTTGTCTAGTTTTGGTTTATGAATGTTCAGTTCTTTACATGTAGGTTATTGGTTGAGATTCTAAGTGATTGTAAAATAGTGTTCCCCCTCCAAAACATGCACACAAAAAGCTTCAGTACTCCTCAGAAAGGATAATCTACTTAAATCATGTTGTCAGAGACAAGAAGAAGAACAGTGCTTTGTATGGATAAGGACGTCCATATAGAAATGCCAGGAACCTGAATCGAAGTTTACTTTGACATATTATTGCTTATGTTTAAAATGTTCCTCCCACTGAATTCAGCCTGGCATGACCATGTTAAAAAAAAGGAACTGAGAAAACCTTTCAACTTAATTATCTATAAAGGGATGAAAACTATGAGTGACCACCTATACAGAAAAAAAAGTGATGCTGCTTAGCATCAGAATTTCTTGTCTAGAATTTCACAGAAATCTGACCAGGTGAGTTTAGGACTTTCCAACTGAATTCTGTTCTGGTAATTGTGAAATTTCTGCTGTCTCTGTACAGTGAGTAGATCTGGGGATGGCAAATGCTCCGTGTGCTCTGCTGATTTCCGTAGAGATAAACAGAGATGTGACAAGTGGGCCAGAGCTATTGTGAGAACTCGGAGATAATGAGCTACACCTTTGCCAAATGCATGTTGCTATGCAAAATAAGATTATCTGTATTCTCTGATCTGTTGATAAAGTTAAGTTGAGATGGGAGAAGTAGTGAGCCAAGGTAGCAGTAATTAAAGCTTGAGTGTCACTGCTGTAACTGATGAAATATGAAGACTTCTGGAAAGACATTTCGCAATGATAGTATTTTTTCTTAAAGCCAGGACTTAACGGCATGTTAAGTGTTATCTAAAGATGCATCAGTGAGCCTGAAGAAGATTAATGAAGTATTAAGATGTTGCAAAACCATAAAGTTCCATTCTGGTTGGTAAATACATTAATAGGAAACTGAACAGTCCTGTATATGTATTTTATTCTCTCTTATTGTAAGATGAAGAAAAATATGAAAATGAACCTTTTAATTGATCACACTTTTAGTTGTTTGTTGTTTAGTTAATCACCAGTGCTTGTGAAGGTGTCTGTTCAGCTGACTCCTACCCTGTCATTATTAGACTGCCTTTAAAGAAAAGAATTTATTTTCCCTGCTGAGAACAGCAGCAAGGTTTTGGTGATCCCCATCGAAAGACAAATATAAAAAATACATTTCACAGGGTCTTGTCTTCTGTAACAAAGGAGAGCTGCTTTGTGGCAGCTTTTTGTTGTGGGTCCAATGGTGTATAATTTAAAGCCATCTCTGGCAGACATGTTCTTATCAGCATTTTGGAAGGTTCATCTGAGCCCAAGAGGAGGTGTAACAACACAAACGTGGCTCTGTGTCATTTTTTGGCCACATGGTAGTTAAGTTCCACAGCCATTACAAATTCCTGATAAGAATGAGGCAAATGCTTTTGATCTTGAAAAACATTTAATGTGTTTTATATGTATATTTTGCTTCAGGAAAGAAGCCTTCCTTCTGTGGCTTATAATGCACAGATGTCTATGGGGTTAAAACCTGGGTTTAAATGCTTTTAGTTGCACTTTGAGCTTGTCATTGTGAAAGTTGTGAAACATCAGTTTTACACTAATTAAACACCTGCAAATGCTCTTTTATTTTGTTGTGGAGCAATCGTATCCAAACTTAAGTTTAGATTTCTGCATGAGTTCATTAATTTTTCAACAGATGTAAGTGGAAAAAAAAGGGAGAATTTATCTGATCAAAAGTTCTAAAATTGTGATCAAACTGACATAGTTGTTGTAAAAGCTCTGGTTCATTCACTAGGAAATCAGTCCTTTTGGCCTCAGCTTTTAAATACTGGGTTTTGTTTTGTTAACAGTGTCCCGAATCATCTTTGTTTGTGGCTATTTTTGTATACCATGGAAAAATCACTTCTTTCAACAAATTACATGATAAATTAGGAGCAAGTTTCTTGAGAAACTCTCTGGAACATGTTTTCCAGACAGCTATTCAGTCATGCAGTTATTTTCTTAAACTGTTTGTAGAAGTCTGGCAGCAGAATTCTTGTGATTACTTAATATTTTATATTCTGCTTGTATCTAAAATTGGATTTTAATCCAGTATTGAAAGTTTAGTTATCTTTCTGTGGTCTTTCTCCACTGTTAGCTCAGCACTTTCCAGATGTTGCTTTCTGTGTTCTTACATGGTTTTGAGAATGCAAGGAAAATTATTTTAGAAAGCATCAAATTTATGGATGGGAATAATAAAATAGAATTTTATGTTACTTGAAAATATGTAGTAAATATGTATGCTTAAACTGATAACTTGATAATGGCTGTTTTGGTTCTAGGGAGTATAAATTATAAATCCTCAGAATAGGATGATACATATTTTTTGGGCTGAAGAATAGGCCAAGAAAAAGTTTATAGTTAGAATATTGAGTATTATTAAAAACATAACCCATTAAAACCATTTAACCACTAAAAACTTAATATTTAATTGAAAGTAATGAACCAGAGCAGAATTCCTGGCTGTCCCTGATCCTGGACAAGGCCACATTTGCCACATTATCTAGGAGTGCACGTGCTGTCGTAGTTGATGCTGATAGTTCTGGAAAACTGGTTTATCAGCTCAGGAAAATCTAACTTAAAAGTGCATTCTAGGAGTAATAAAACTTGGTTTTAAGGCAGGCATTTGAATCTTAGTTTGTTTTTCCTGCAGTTCAGATTTCTGTAGTTCAGTGGGCAAGAAAATGGAGTTCTTCCACTTCGTCATAGGCAGGACTGAGTGCATGGAGGCGAACAGCAGAAAAGGCCTTTTTGAGCAACAGTAGATTTAAGTAGCACTTGGGAGGTGCAGTTCTTCAGTAAGGATATTTTTCAAAAATACTTTGTGATCATTTCTATTATGCCTTCAAAACATAATTTGAAAAGCTCTGTTACTAACTAGAAGCTCAAAAATAGATTTGATGTTAGCGTGGAAGCTGAGGACCATGTTTGGTTGCAAAACTCCACAAATCTTAAAAGTACAGTTTATTTAAATTGTCTTGTACCAAAGATGTGCGTTGTTCTTCCCAGCTGAAAGAAACAAGTGTTTTATGATGCATAAAACCAGGATATCAATAAAGAATTGTTTATGGCTTCCTGTTTTTTACGTTGTTCCACTTAAAAAAAAAAAAGACATTTTGGCTAAGGGTTGTATTATTGTTTTATAACAATGCTTGTGTATCACTTGGTGGCTGAGGACCTTGAAGCTGTGAGGCCACTCTCATTTACTGTGAGGCTCTGCTTGGATGGAGAAGAATGGCTTCTAAACTGAGGATGGAAAAAAGATTTATTTCCTAAGAATTTGGTGCAGCAAATGGGGAGAGATAAATGACAGCATATACCCTTGTTTTGGAGGGAGAGCTGTGTGATTGTTTAACAGTTATATCTGACATTACTTACAGCAATGTATGGTGACAGGGCTATAGAAATGTAGCTAGAGGAAACTGCTTTGTTACTGGTTTTGCACACCTCTGCAAAAACCCCAGCAAGGATCTGAGTATGTCTCTGTTAAGTGCAGACATAAAGGTATGTAAAATCCCTTTGCTGGAAATTGTAATTTTCAAGTTTAGGTTCCAAGTGATAGCAACGAGTTCTGGAGCAGGGCTGGTGGAATGTCTAGAGCACAGTGATGACATCTCATGGATCTCAACATTTGTCAGTGCAGTCATATGAGTGAATATATTTTTTGTATAATTAGTTTGAGATTTAGAAAAAAAGATGTTTGGAGTTGTATACTTACTTTATATGGGTTTGCATCTCTTTGGGGTTCTGAAGAAGAAAATCTTCTTCTCTCTCAATTTTGGACAGTGAAATGGAGTCTGAGAATCATGTTTGACCTTGCTCGACACAGCCCTTTAACCTTTAGATGAATTATTTTGGTGAAGACATTTTTTGACTCATTTTTTTTCGTATCTACTTCTACTTAGCATTTTGGGGCAGGGAGAGAGGAAACTGTCATATGTCCATTATTAGTGCTGTGGAAAAATGAGATACTGTGTTATCTGCCTTGTTGGTGTACAACAGCCAACATGTGGTGGTGGGGCTCATCTCCGTGTTGCTGTGAATGGGAATTTTTATATTCTGCTCCTGAGAGTGTGCAAAGTGTCAGAATAACCAGCAACTGTGCTGTTCAGCCGTGATCAGTCTGTGCCAATCAGCTCATGCTTAGGGGGCAAATCTACAAAAATACCTGCACAGGCTCCTTCAAGACTAGAAAAAGGCCTATTAATCTTGGTTTAGTAAAAATTACTTTCTTCTATTTGGTAAGCCATACCCAAGGCTTGTGTAAGATGCATCTCTGCAGATCTGTGTTTTCATGCAAATTATCTGACGTCAGGAAACTCATTCCTTTGTGTGCATTGCAGTAAATGAGCCGTGAGGAGACAGGGACTGTCAGATGTAACCTGTAACCATGGTGGTGAAATGGAAGTTTCAGGAAAACAGAGTCAGAGGGAAATAAAAGGAAATTAAATGGAAGGAGTATGATTCTGACACAGTTTTTCCTAACCTATTCTGCCAGGAGGCTTCCAGACCTTGTGCAGTTTTGCACAGATATGTGTTTCCACTGAACCCTTGAAAGAATCTTTTTAAATAGGTCAAATACAGTTTCCTTGCTTTAAAGTTACATCTCTCTCAACAATCTATGAAACTGAAAGCAATCTTGACAACAGACTCAGATGAGTTCCTGAAGATGTGCAGTTGTGAGGGTATGTTTCTGCATGTGGTTCTGTTGTCTGTCAGTAATTAGTGTGCTGTTTTCACATGTTTTGGGGAAGGGAATAAATCCAGAAAATTTGGAATTGTTTACTTTTCAACAATAAGAGAGGCTATTACTTGGACAACTACAAATGTAATTTTTCTTGCTTTTATTGCAAGCTGACATTATTTTCTGTTTGAAGGTCATCACGAAGCATGTGGGATTTTTTCCTTCTTTTGCTCTTTTTACTCTAATTATTTTGTTTAATAGATGCCTGAAATCCTTATTTAAGACAAACTAATTTTTGCTTCTATGTGGGCATGCAAGTAACATGAAGCAGCTTTGGTGGCTGTTTTTGGATTCTGTAACTTAAGGAAGTAGACTTTTACCTCCATCAAGGTTACTTCATGTTAGTTTCATATTTACTCTCAGATATAAATATGGGTTGATCTTCATATGTATATCTGCAAGTTTTCCTTTATTTGGGCAAAAGTGTCTTGATAATCTAGATGAAATGGCTTTGTGAATTAAGAATTTCACCTGATATATGTTTGCAGTGCAACTATGATTTAGCAAAACAAAAACTTTCCTAGTTACGTTTCTGATATAACCCTATAGTGGACCCAGTCTTATATCTTATCTTACATAATTTTGTTGCTAGTCAGGATAGAAAATAAAACCACAACTGTGATGTGATCAAGGATGAGTGAAAGGAAAAGTCATTCTTCTTGTGAGAAGTGTGACATGCCTTTGTCACTGGCAATAACTTCCCATTGGGATGTTCTGAGCATGTGTGAAAAGTGCCTTTTTACTGAACAGTTTTTTCTGATTTTGCAGCTGTGTCAAGATCCTTTCTGCCGTGAGCTCAAGCAAAACGCTGTTTCAATTCTTAGCCTTGAAAATCACCTTGTGTGTGACTTCAGAATGACAGAGATGCTGCATCTCAGAGCAGGGCCGCCTTTGACACATGTGATTCCAAGCCAGGTTCTGGTGTCCATAGCAACCTGTGGGAGAGCCTGGACCCGGGTTGGACACACATGCAAGTAGGAATTGGGAGGTTTTAAGTGATATTTAAGGTTGAAGCAAGTCAGACCTGAGAGGAAACAGCGAATTGTCATAAATGGGAAATAGGTTGAAGCATGGATGCCTAATAGAGCATACTCACTGTAAAAGACCTGAAACGACACCCCAGAGCTGTAACAAAATGTTGGTGAAAATTACTAATCCCCATTTCCCTTTGTGTGATGGTACATAGAGCAGATAAGAGTGTTTCCCTGCTACTGTGCCTTTCATTAGCTCATACAAAACATTTGTGCATCTCTTATTTTGTATCCTTAAGTATATATAGTGCATAATCTCACATTGTATTTATCTTCCTCTTTCCCTCTTCTCCCTCGAGTTCCTTATTTTATTCACTGCACAGACTTGCTTTTGAATATGTGTTGCAAGAGGCAGAATGACTCCAGAAGTTCCTGATTAAAAAAATCACTTAATATGTGGTTTGTATTTTTATTATTCTATTCTATGTTCTTCCTTGACCATCCTAGCCACAGAAAAAATGCTGGCCCAGATGAATCTTTGGTCTTGTGTGGTGGTCATTTCTGTGTACTAGTGATGATCGGGAGGCTTTTAAAAGCAGAGGAATGACTCTGGTAATTCTGTATTTAGAAAATGGTTTCAGTAGTACATGGTAGGTTTAAAAAATTAAGCCACACATGAAGGAGAAAACAAATTTTAAGAGCTGGTTAGGGATCCTTTGATTAGGTATGTTCAAGGGATACAACCAGATTTTTCCAGAACTAAATTTAATGTGTTATCCTAGCATGAGCTGAGAAATTTTTTTTAAACAAAAATGGGATAAATCTATATGCCAGCTGTTGCTTCCCTGGAAGATATTTGCTGTGTGCTGTTGGTTGTATAGAGGCTGGTTCATCTGGTCTTCACTGGCTGTTAATTACCTTCTTAGCAGCACCTTGGAAGAAATCCTTTATCATGAAGAAAACAAAAGTAGTGCAATGTTGATGCATGTTTTCAAGTGTTTTGCTTTATAGACAATGTTTAGTGCGTATCCTTCAGACCAGTGGACATCATACTGTGTAGGTGTTGATTTCATGCAATAGTATTTCTAAATACTCTTGGGCATTTTGTGATGTTTTTTTAAAGCAGTCCTTTGTTGCCGTCAGGTAAATAGAAAATGACATCCCTTCATTTTGTGATGTTCCTCCACCTCTGTTTTTTTTCTCCGAAGAACATCCCGGCTGTTTCCTCGGCGTAAATTGAATGTATTGTGAAGTGTAGCCTGTGACTAATCGCCTCTTGCTGTCTCTGCTCATTAAATGTCTGATGGTGATGTGGTTGCACCACTTTCTACACATGGCCTCAAGGATATGGCATGGTGACACCCAGATTAAAATATGCAAGGCTTGACTCCAGAAGATGTTTTGGGTTGGAAAGTTAAAGAGGTTATCAGATAATACTGAGGCTGGTTTTACCCCTTTGAATAAGTATTAGGTGGTAATAAGGTAAATAAAGTGTACTTATTTCATGTTTATACATTCTAGTATACACTTGATGTTCTAGAAGCTATATAGTTTAAATTGCTCTCCAGTTTTCTTCAACTAATATTATTCTACAATTCAAGCAGTAGGTCTGGAATATGGCTTAGCAATTTTTTTTACTGAAAATACATTTGAAGTTTGTTAAATATCAGGCAGTTCAGAGCAGATTTAAATGTGGTGGCATGCTGGCTTTTCAAGTTTCCTGCACATTTGTCTTGGTGAACAATATAACAATGAAACAGGTGCTGGGCTGCAAATGGGTATTGGCAGATGTGGCACTGAGGGGTTGTTGGAGAGAGAGGCACTGTCTCAGGTCTTCCTTGGTGTCTTGGTAACCATGGAATAGTTTTGTTGCAAAACTGTTTTCTATGGTCTCTTTCAAGTAGAGAGATTCCCTCTTTCCTTCTCCCTCTTGTTTCCCAATGGAACTCCCAAGTATTGTCTCACAAAATGAGAGGTAATTTGGCTTAGGAACAGAAACTTAACAAAAAAAGCCATGAGAATATTATTTTTGTGATAATTTTACAAGAGAAACAAGAAACACAAAGTGTTTCTTTATAAGGTTTCCTAAAATATTGAATGGAGTTTACCAAATCTTGATAAATGTGTGAAACCTCAGATAACTAAAGACCTAAAGCTTAGGGGGATGAGGCTACCCCTTTGACAATTCTACTTTGCAGGTGTTCGATTGAAAGTGTGTGAAATTATTGGTCATTTTAAGTCTGTAGTTTATAGGTAGAATGCAGCAAACCAGTTGGAGTTTAATTGGAAGAGAGTGTGTAGTATAATACTTAACCAATGAAAATACATGATTTGTCAGTGAAATTTCATGGTGGATGTGTTTTTTGTCTCTTCAGGTTTTTAACGATTCTTCCTTTTTAGTAATTTGTACATTAATTTTTTCCATTTTTTTTAGGTGCTTGTAAGAAGAAGTGGGAACCGTTTCTCAAGCTGAAGACAAAGTAAAAGAAACTGTATCATGTGTTAGAACACTGAAGAGGGACATTTCTTGGATTAGTTTATTTCTGGATTGCTAAGGAAAAGAAAGAAGAGGCAAAAATGGGGAGAAAGAAAATACAGATCACGAGAATAATGGATGAACGGAATAGGCAGGTGAGAAACACGGAGTCTGCTTGAACAGGTCCATCAGTAATCTTAAAAATTAATGGAAAGTTTGAATACATTCATCCTAATTCACTGTTCTAAAGCTGAGCTTTGTCTTCATATATCTACAGATGCCCTTGCCAGAATATGAATAAGAAACCTCAATGATTTTATGACTGTTCAAGGGAAAAGTGTTGTTTATAAGTAATAACTATTACTACTTTTAAATCAAATTTAAAATTGCCATTCCTATTTAAATGGTACTCTAGCCTGTACTATGCGTAGACTGGAGGGGTGTTTTTAAACAGGCATATCACTTGATCTGATAGCTGCTAGGAACATTTGCTACTGAAGGCAGAGAAAGGATGAGAAATTCAGGAAGGATCTGGTAAAAGTATTTGCTGTAGCACTTTAACAGAGGAGTTTCAGGTAGCTGTGGGCAGTATCTACAGTGCTTTGGACACAGTAACAAATTTTGTTAACATTCTATTTAAAAGCATCGATTTATATTTCTTGTAAGAGCTGTTTGTGACAACTATCTTTAAAAACTGTCAGAAGGGAAGAGTGCTCAAAATGAATGTTTTGGGGAAAGCTTCTCATTGGGCTGCCTGTGCCCTGTGAACTTGAGAAATACCAAAAGTTGATGAGTCTTGCAGTAATGTTTCCTGTTAATTTCTAAATTGCTACATGAGATAAAAAATAAAATTTTAATTGGATACTGAAATATATAGTGGGATAACTGGAAACTATCATTTTTTAAGGCAAATTATTACAGGAATGACTTAAGATCTTTAAGAACAGTGCTGGTGGCTGAGGCCGAAGATGCCACTGGGCCGACGTCTTTTGTCCAGTGATGGTCATGAGCAAATACGTGTGGGCTGGAGGTGCACATGTTACACGACCCTGTAATCCTCTTCCAGCTTTTAACTATTCTTAGCTCAGGGATTTCCTGAGCTGGATGTGGTTTCCGTATATTTAGTAACCATTAATGGATTTTTTTTGTTTGTTTTCCCTGCGCCCCACCAGCGAAGTTGTTCAGTTATCCTTTGAGCCCTTATAACGTTGCAGCATTTACAACACCTTTTGTCTAGAATTTCCTATAGGTCTGTTGCCTGTTGTTTCAAGAAACACCATTTTATTTACCCTTTGTCATGGTTCTGCCAATTATTTAGCTCTTGTATGGGAGGGGCAATAGTGATTCCCTATCTAGAGTTTGTCCACATTTGCTTATTTTCTCCTAAAATAAGTTTTTTCAAGCTGTAGCTGCCTTGCTTACTTAGTTGCTTTAATACAAAATTTGTTCCACACCTCTTGCTACTTCTCCATGAACCTTCTGGAGTATTGCTACATTACTTTTGGTGGCCAAAGGACCCAAAATTCAGGATGCAGGCAAAACATAGACTTATATAGTGGTGTACTACTGCTTTGTTCTGTTCCCTTCCTGCTGTTTGATTTCCTTTTTCAACTTCTGAGCACCAGCTTGACGTTGAGGTAGTGTCAGAATTCCATGGGACTCTCTTGCTGCTGACACATCAGCTCAGACCCCATTGTTTTGCTGGTGAAATCTAAGATTGTTTTTCTCCCTGTATCACTTTAAAGCAATGTAAACTCTGAGAAGTCTATATATAGCAAGAAAAGTATTATTGGAGTTTGGGAGAAAGCCAAGTATTGTGTTTGAACAGCTTTAATCACCCAGTGACTTTATGTTTGATGTAGATAAATGTCTTAAGTACACGTAGTAAAAGTAGATGAATTAACTTCAGTTCTTTTCAGATCTTGCTCTACAACTTAAAGCACATAGAAGAGGTGGAAATTGATCCTCCTTATCCTTTTTTTAAAAATGAATATGGATTAAGTTGGGCAACCTTGGTTTTGTTCTGCTGGAGATACAAATAGCGTTATACTTCTACCCTGACTTTGGTGAGGTACTTTTTTTTTTCAGGAGGAATTGTTTTTTTCTTTTGAATCTCCATCCCATTGTTCAGATTGAAACAATGGGGAGGAAGAGAATCAGTGCATTTGTATCAAATTTTAGACCACTTACACCATTGCTGTGACTGAAGCAAAATAGGGAGATTAAATTCTAGGTTTTGTTTCTGGGCAGGTTTTTGGCTAGCACCTTTTTGGGCTATTTAGTGATGAAGAAGAGAGTTTAAGCTCTAACTTAAAAGTAGAATTAGGCTTGCCTTATCCCTTTTCTATGGAAATTTAGATGAAAACACACTGCATCTTGTTTTTAAAAGGTTTTAGAGAGATAAAAAGTTTTTGTTAGTGGAATCTTATTTTGTATATATAGTGGTATTGATGGCCTTTATCCCCACTGGTGTCCTGTGGTTTTGGTAGCCAGTATATAGAATTTTAACATATTAGAATGCCCTGATGCACTGGGCATTTATAAGATATTTACTTTGAGATTTTTTTTTCATTGACCCAGATAAGGAGGGCATTTACCGTTTGTTGTGCTGAACAGAAAGTGTAGTTCAGTTCTGTCCTGTCATTTTTTCTATGGCCTGTATAGCTGGTGAGTAGGGCACTCATGGACGTGCCTATGATGTCCTGGTTGGATGTTTAGTTTGAGGTTTAGGTGTTTTTCTTTGAAAATATGAGTAGAATGGGACAGAGCTTTGCCTGCAGAGCAAGTTCATGTAACTTGTGTGGGAAGAAAAACTACTGTTTTGTCAGAAGCATCTTATTTCTGATGGGATTGTATGTGAGCTCAAAACAGAATATATAGACCATTCCTCGGGGGGATTACGATTGTCATGAGACTGTCATTGTATTATTAATTAAGCAGCCTTATCTGCTTGAATGAGCTGTAGGACATTTATCTTCATTAAGCTGAAGAGAATCCAGTGCAGTAAATTAGATATCAAAGGAGCTCAATCTTGCTGCCTTTGCTGTCTCCTCCTCACCCATTTTTTTGTAAAGCAATACTAAAAAAGTGCTGGGGAAATCATTTACCTGCAATAAAGAGACTTTTTTTTGGGGTTTGGTGTGGTCCTAAATGGAAGGAAAGAAAAGAGAGAAATTTACAGAACTAAGCCTGCTTTTGAGTTCTGAAATTAAAACTGAGTTTAAAATAATCTGTGTGCATTAATGAGCTTGGAGTGCTGTGGTAGAGGGGTTTGTGCTAAGCACTGTTCAAGCACCAAGTGAGAAGCTGATGCCGGCTGAGAGTCTCACAAGTGAAGCAGCCTTACAAGAGGTGAGAAAGATAAAGTTTCAGTAAAGAAATTGAGAGCCCTTGTCCAGGTTCCTACTGGTCCTCAGTGGCAGTAAACCTTCATTCTTTTGTCTGAGGACTTCTCCGGGTGACACAGCACACACACATCTTGTTTATGATGTCTTTTGCCTGACAAATACTAACCAGTAGTACCTCTCTATACCTGCTTATACTCAGGTTGTAACCTTTTAAGTGTCAGAAAAACAGCTGTATCTGTGCATCCTCTGAGGCTGCTTATGTGGTGGGAAGAATAGGATGTATTTTGTATTATTGATAGTATTTAAAAAGTAACATGTTTGAGATAATCATCTCTGGAGAAACAAGCCTTCACGTGTTTATACACAGAAGAAGCTTCCCATCCAGTTTCCAAAAACTTGATGTACAGCTTGTTAATTAAACTGTAGAAACCCAGAAAACAGGTTTGATTGTTTCTTGTGTCTTACTTCATTCCTGTCTTGCAAAAGCTTCTTGACTGTTGTCTATGGAACATGGGGCATGTGCATCACTCACCTGTCACAGAGGCTCGTGCTTGGAATTGTAATAGAGGGGTGTCAAATCCATTGACACTTTTATATCCTTAGCTGCTGTCTTGTGAAAGGAATAATTTTTATTTTTTTTTTGTCATAACTGATGTTAACTTTTTCAGCTATTTCCTCCTTCCCCAATGGTCAAATGCTCCTGTGTGATGGTCTGTAATGGGTGTGTTTCCCCACAGCAGTTCTAACTTGACAGAACAATTGTTTCGTGATGTTTCCAAGTGGCAGAAAACAAGTCAAATTATAAGTGAATCAGACTAGATGACTTAATAGCAACAAAATAGCAATATTTCTTAGCTTTGCATGCATAGTGCATAGTAACAGTGTTACTTCTATTGATTGCTCTGTTTTCTTTGATCTTATTAGAATTACAGTTGTAAGTACCACAGAAGAAAATACTGTGATACCCGAAAAGTCAAAGTCTGGTGAACAGGGGAGATAAAGCTAAATTATCGTATTCTAACTAGAACTTAACTCTCCTTGGTAGTTATTTACCAGTGGAAGAGTCGGGGGTGTGTAATTGTTTAACTTAGTCTAATAGAGAGCATTGGGACCAGATGTTATAGATAGTTCTTGTGTTAAGCTGCATATTACAGTAGGAATAAATAGTGTAGGCTCAATTGGTGTATTCCTTGATTATTTTCCTTCAAACCCTTGTCATGTGTTTTAAAAAAATAAATCACTATTCTTTCTTCTCTAGGTCACCTTTACAAAGAGGAAGTTTGGATTAATGAAGAAAGCCTATGAGTTGAGTGTGCTCTGTGACTGTGAAATTGCACTCATCATTTTTAACAGCTCTAACAAACTCTTTCAGTATGCCAGCACTGACATGGACAAAGTTCTACTAAAATACACAGAATACAACGAACCCCATGAAAGCAGAACCAACTCAGATATCGTTGAGGTAACAATTTGAGAAGACATGTCAGTCTTCTTATCTCCTTAATACTTAAAATATAGAGCAATGTAGAGTATTTCAAGATATTTTAACCAAATGTTTTTGAAGTTATTTAATACTGTGTTATAAAATGTAAACTACTGCTTTTAGTCTGGTTTCTCTAAGGCAATAACTTGTCTTTACAGCCATGTTGTTTTCCCATCTGCCCTCCACCCCCTGCCAGTTTCTGGGAAACATGTTTGGTTTCAGTCACATTTGGCAATGGAAATAGAGGTGTGAAAAATTGTTGTTTTTCTAGGGAAGGAGGGGGAGAAATGTTCAAGGTTTTAATGGGGAGAAAAAATCGACTGAGTGGGAGAGGAAGGTCAAAAGAGTGCCCTCAGCCTAACAATTATAGTTGGCCCTTTTTCTCCTCTGAGGTAGTAGCCACTTTACCAGTCATATCTTGAAAACGGATCAAATCAGCCACTGCCTCTGCTGCCCCTTGTTCAGCCAAAAAAAAAAAGAAAAAAGCCAAAAAAAGAGAATCTGTGGAATAAACGAACTTAATTAAATTTGTTGTCCAGTGACTGTCAATTAAAATAGCAGCAGAACGACTGCAGTTTCTGCAGTAATAGAATAGCATGAATATATTTACTCCAAGGTATTGGTTTCATCTACTTTTATAATGCTCGAGCTTTAAATAGAAACTCTTTTCAGTACATAATTTCTAAATTAGGTGTAGTAGAATTCAAGGATTTTCTTGGCAATTGGAGCCTTGATGTACTGTAACTGCATTTCAGAGCATGTCTCCAGTAGTCCTGTAAATAGACCAAAACAGGTGGCTGACTTAAGGGTTTAATTTAAATTCTGAAGTTGTCTTCTGAACAAATGCCTTGCTTTTTAGGAATGATTTCAGAATAATGATTAGCCTTGAATAGCTGAAGAGCCTATTGCCAAGGGGATCAGAGTACAAGGATGGTACTAGCTGATCTTGTACATGAGTCTGCAAGCAAAAAATCAGATTGACAAAACTGAGATACAGACAAATGCTTTATATTTCTTTCTGAGAAGATTCTCTGCTAATTTGTCAACTGTCTTTTATGATCAGAAAAAAACCCTCCCCAACTTCTGTCTTCAGCATTGAGTTCTAAAGAGAGGGATAATGCAAGCCATGAAGAGTTGAAGGCTTAGTCACTGGATTAGCATAAATAAGGGATAGCCACTGGAGGGGAAGGGAAAACCTAATTCCTGCAGAATGAGCTTTTGATTGTGACAGACGTGAATTTGACAGGGATGAAAGTTCAGCTGGGTTTTGTTCTGCATGCAGGAGCCTCTTTGTGTTGTGACTTGTGGTAATGGTGCCTCTTCACATCACGAGGACTAAGGGCATCTTCCAGAATAATTCTCTGCAACACTGCTTTATTTGGGTTCTTCTTGTTGGTGGGGCTTTTTTTTACCAGGGTCAAGTGTTTCACCCCTGACAAGTACGTTAAAAGTGCACTTAGTACCCAAGGGCAGATGTGCTCTGGGGGAGCATGCAAGGACCCATCTGCAGATTCTTTCTAATTTTCTTCTCTGGGTTTGCTCTTTTATACTAGTGTGGGATTTGGGACTTTATTCCTATTTTTCAAATACAGTGTAATTTAGGAATGCATCTTCCTATCTCTTCAGATTAGCTCTGTGTGCTCTTTAGTCTGGTTGTGTAATATTTTCAGGTTTTTTTCTTTCTGGATTGATGGGTGCTTGGAGTGTGATAGATGTTTAGTTACATCACCAGCATTTTGGAAACATGCTGAAAGAACTATGTAAAATGGCTTCTCTTTATTGTAAATACGCTGAAATTCTATTTTAACAAATGTAAATTACTTAAAAAGAAAGCCTAAAATCTGTTAAATTTGTACTAAACTGAATTATAATAAGTAATTCCATTTTATGGAGTTATACCTGGTGTATAGATCTTGGTGTAGTAATTCACATACCTCCTTGAATGTGATAAATGACATTTATTGTGACACAGGCTCACCATGGAACTATTCTGGACCCACTGTGGTCATGATGTGCATGACAGGAGGGTGGGTTTTCCTGTGCTAGAAGAAAAGGTAACTCCATACAGCTCAGAAGCTGTAAGTAAGGGAGGGAACAAATCTGCTAGTACTAATTTTCAGTACTGGGTAGATGGCAATGTTGTAAATGATTAAGTGAAATCGATGAGACGTCTTCCCCTTGCAGTTGTCTCCTGCCTGGTTTTGGCATAGGAATTGCTTTTATATGCCCAGAGCTTGGTGTCTTCTGTTGCTGCTGGAATGTTTGTGAAAACATAGTGGGAGGGAGAGCACTGGCATCTTGAATGAATATTAGTAATTTTTTTTGATGCATGCACTTAGGTCTTCCGCTGAACGTGTTATTGTAGATGGGAATGACGTGTTGCTGTCCTATACCTATTCTTTTATGAGGTTTCTGGAGTGTAAGATAGTGCTCTTACACAGCATAGATGGACCATATAAAGATATTGAAAAGAGTGAAATTTTTATTCAGTGTGTGCTTTAAATTCTTGAAATACTGGGATCATGTATTGAATTTTACAAACTCATAATGGCACAGTTGCAGATTGTTACATTGAAGTGCTGTCTATGATTTGAAGGACTTGCTGTAGGTGTTAAAGCATTTGATGCTTTAATGTTCATGGTCTTCTTTTCTGTAACAGATATTTCTTGACAAGTAATTATTTTTCCTGAAGAAAGAAGTATTTCTGCAGAGTAAAATGGGAAGAATTTCAGGTTTTATCAGAATTCTGTATCCATATGGTCAAAAAACCCAAAATGTTTTAATATGTAAAAGACAGTTTGAGACCTTGAGCATTCATTGTTTTCAAATGCAAAGGAAAAGAGGGAGATGAACAGGGACTTGTATATTTTCTTTAGTGCAGGATGTTAAGATTATTGCAGGTTATTTACAAGGTATCACTTCCATTTTGGGTCCTTCCGCCTCTCAAGAAGGCCTCAGAAAGCAGCAGTTGCACAGTTGTTCCCTCTCTTCCGGCCTCACTTCTCCTGGGAGTCAAGGGCTGAAGATGGCTCTTGCCTGTTTAGCTCAGCTTTTCATCCCTTTTCCATGTTTTGATTTTCCTTGACTGATACGGTAAAACAGGGTTTATTTCACCTACACTTGGCCGTGGTGGTTTTTGCATGTTCCTCATCTCACCTCATCAGACTGAGGTGATTTGATTCTTAGGAGCCTGTGTAAAATGTGACCTACTTTCCCAGTTGGCATCTGTGCCCAGGAGAATTCCGGGTGGGTGTCAGTTAATGAGCCTCTCCTGTGCTCTGTAGTTTAATGCTGTTTTCAGTGTAGTGTAATGTGCTGAATAAGGCTTAGGTTATACCCCAGATATTGACAGCTGTCCTTGAAATAGGTAATGATCTGTAATAAAAATTGTAACTAGAAAGTACAAGAAAATCTCTCTTAAACTATGGCACATAATTATTGCAATCATACTCATTCTTGTGGAAGGACTGCTCTGGTGTAAATTCCAGCAAGAGATTTGGATGTTTATATTAAATATCTTACTATGGGATTTGCTGACTCTAATGGGTAGTAGCATTTGTGATGGCTTGGTGTGAGAGTGGTTTTGTCAGAGTTCAGACAAAGCAGGTAAATGACCCTGCTGCTGCTTTCAGCAGGGTCAACAAGCCAGTTTAATCTGCTGTAATCAGCTGTTTTCTTGCACTAAAATACATTTAATCTCTGCCTTTTTGCAAAATTTTAATAAAGAGCTGTTACAGGAGCAGTGCACGTTCCTTAGTCAGGAACATCTCTGGGATCAGAGATTGGATTGTTGGCTCCTGGCTCCGAGTGAGCACAGAGAGCTCAGCTGCACGTGGAGAGCCTGCAGCAGGAAGAAGCAGATGCATCTCTCCAGCCAGATGGAGCATATGCCAAGAGACAAGTGTAACAGTGTGGGGAGCATAAACAGAAAAGTTGGTGTTGAAACACTGTGTTTATAAACCAAAAGCTCTCTGGTTTTGTTTTTTATCCAGCTTTCTCCACCTCCCATCATTGCTTCTTTTCCAGGCTGGGAATAACCAATGTGTATTTTGAACTGTTGTTGGTGTGTAGTAGTTTGTTTTGGTAGCACTTGAATTGGTTCATTGCTTCCTTTTTTTTTAAATTTGGGTTGACTTCATATGAAAATGAAGATCTGGGAATTGTATCTAAATATATACTTGGATGTACACATACAAAATTAGATGAGAGTGACCTTCAGTTAATTGATCTTATTTCCTTCCTTGGTGGATACCTGGTGTATCCGATCTAGATAAGGACTTGAAAAGCAATTTGGGCTTCCATATTTTGCTATTCAAAGCTAAAAAGTAAGATGGTGGAAATTGGGTCGAACACTTGAAAATATTTATTTCTCTGAAATATTTTATGAGACAAGCTACATTGTAAGTTTTAAAAATTGTTTTTAAGAGGAAAACGCCCTGCAACCGAGAAAATGAAAATGGATCCTAAATGTAGGTGACTAAAATCTCCAAATTTACGTGAAGTATCAGCACAGCTTTACAGAACTGCAAGGCAGCACCAGGAATGCTGATGGTTAAACACATACCGGAGATTGAAGGGAGACTGACACTGTGATGTGTTAACATTGTTTTGCATTCCTGCGTATTTGATAGATGGAGAACTGCCAGAAGTGGGCAAGACCTGGGGGAATAAAGAAAAAAGCAAAACTCCTTGGGCTGATAGAACAGCATGTATTGGTTTTAGTATTATGTATTTTTGTAGTTCAAACACTTTATTTGGTCTCCAAACACTGTGGGAATAAGTGGCACACATTTAAAAAGAAGGAAGAAGTTTAAAAATTATTTCAGTGCAGTAAGGAAAAGACTTGGTAATCTGCCCATGATGCTGAGAAAATGTAGGCATTAATGGGCTTGATTTGCTGAATCATTATGTAAATGTAATTATACTGCATATAACATTTCAAATAATTTGAGATGGCACACAAATACCTTTGAGACATTTTAAGGAGATGATTGAGGAGGATTTATGTATGGTTAAGGACTAAAATTTTCTTTTCGCTTACCTTAAAATGAGGGAAAGTGCTTGAAAACTGGAGTGGTCTGGAACGAGTCATCAAAAGCTTTTATATATATGTATACACACACACGTGCATATTTTTATGTATCTGTATATAATGGTTTGAATCTTACTCTTTTTCTAGTAGAAGCGTTTGCTATAAACCTGACTTGTAAACAGGTTATACCTTGGACTTTCAGTTCCCATTCATGATTTAGGAAGAAACAACTACCTTGAAAAATTTAAAATGTGATCAAGTTAGCAAATATTTATTTTCAGTATCGTGACAGAAGGCAACAGTATTTTGTGCTGAACAGAACAGCTCCTAGTCATGATGGTGTCTTTGTTTCTTATTTTTCTCCCTTCCCCTCTTCTTTTTAGTTTGGGAGATTAAATTCAACACTTAATCCCCACAGTATTTTTTTTTTTGAGCTGTTTACTGTTACTAATTTTTCCGTATCTTGCATTTGGTAATACTGTTTTACTTTACAATATTCTTTTAATTCTTTGGCTGTGCCGAAATAGCTTTGGACATACTGATGACTAATGTGCCTATCTATTTATTTATTTCAAAATGACAGATTATTGGTGACTTTAAGCAAGCTGACAGTGCTGGCAAAAAGTTTTTGTTCCTAGTTAATGTTGTTTTGCATTCCTTCATTGCTGATACATAAAGAATTTCCAGAAGTAGGATAGACTTAATTTTTTTTGGTTTTGAAGCAGTTTTGGTTTGCGTGCAAATAATCTAAAGCTGTACTTCCCTTGTATCTAAACCAGGGAATAAATTTAGTGTTTTAGGGTTAAGAATACATTATTTCTTCTGCCTCCTAGAACAGTGCCGGTGCTTTAAATTTACCATGCTCTGCTGGTATTCTGAATTTTGATGAATTCCAGATTTAGTCTCTACTTAAAGCATTTAGATATCTGAAGTTTGTCTAGAATACATATTTTTATAGAGGTTTCTGAAGCCTTGCTAATAATGACTGTACTTGGCTGCTCTATTGCCAGCAGTGATTTCATGTAGCTGCAGTTCAGGGTGCTCTCTGTCCTCCACCAGCCCTGTCACAGTTACACCAGTGACATGACTCTGAAGCTGTGAACTGAAGTTTGCTGTGATGTTCTCAATTTTTAATAAGCTACCAGGAAAAGCTGATCACTGAGCAATGAGTGACAGGTGACTTGGCTGTGCATCATTACAGTCTCAGATTGGATCAGATGCTCCTCTGGAGGCTGTGCTGCTGGGAGGGCCAGAATCCTAAATCCATGTCAAGTACTAGTAGAGAGCTTTTGTGTGCTCTGTCCACCAAAGATCTCTACAGAATCAGCCCTGCAATAGGCAGGGATTGGATTCTCCTCTGTCTGAAACTTGGTTTTATTTCCCAGCTGTGCGAGTGATGTTTTTCCAACTGATTCTGCACTGTGTTTCGAGAATGTTTTTATTTTTTAAATTTACAGGCCAGACACACAACGTCCAGTTCTCACGCCCACTGCTCAGGAAGTGCTTGTCAGAGATTCAGTTTTAGGTTTAGCTGTTCTGGAGACGTTGTGTTAAGTAGGATTGAAAATTGACTCCAAGAAAATCTGTAACAGCTCATTGCTTGTTAGTGCTGGAGTTCATGAGGCAGTCACACAAAGGCATAATTATTGTATGAACAAGTTCTTCAAGCTGTGCTGGTCTCGTGTATTCTGCAGCCCTTGTGTTGCTGCAGAATTTGGTGCTTTTGAAATTCTGTAGTGACAGAAAAGTATATTTTTACTTTGCAATTTCAAAGCGAGGACTGTGGCATCTGTTAATCAAGAGAGAGTGACTTTACACAAGCTGTGCATGGAGAGAATAGACCCAGAACAAAGCATCTCCTGCAACTACAGCAGGATAAAGGACTGTTCTTTCTGTGATAGGCTTGATGTCAGTGGAGACTTAATGTAATCCCAGCTCTTGACTTCAGGCTCGTGGATTTGGTTGTGTCTTCTGCCAGGGATTAACCACCTTGCAGGAAGGACAGCAGCAGTGCTGCTTCTTGATCATCGCTGTTCCTCAGCCAGTGTTCCAGCATGAACTGCCCAAAGGAGGGGAGGGTCATCTCCAGTGCTTCACTACTCCCTGCCTTTTGGACCTCACCATGTTTACAGTTTTTAATATGTTGCTTTTGAATAATCCTAATGTTTGGGCCTTGAGCTGTTGGTGCAGCAGAAGGCTCAGGGAGTCTGTGGTTTGTTCATTGGCAGGGTTTTACTGCAGGTAGTGTGGCCCATCGGGGCTGTAACGCTCGGCACTGACCTGAACACTTCAGTTGGTAATTGCTCCTGGAATGGTTTGGGAACTAACTGCGCCTGAAGAAAGAAAATATTGATGGTGGTAGTTCTTGTGGTGCAGACCTTTGAATACCCCAGCAGCACTTGTCATGTGACCACCATGTGACACACGACATGTGACATACAACATGTGTCATATCATTCTTCACAATAGTTGTAAAGGAGTACACATCCAGTTCATTCTGTGGCTTACCAGGGATAGTACAACTTATTGCTGTCATATCGGCGTTGAGACGTTTCGTATGGGAGCGCTGTAATTCATAGTGTAGACTGGAATGCTAGGCAAATTAGTTAAATTGGCAGTAGTGTGAATTTTTACTCAAATTTTATGTTTTACTGGAAATATTTACTAGGTAATTTCAACAGGAAGTGAATAATATATTTTTATTAAAATCTCCCAAATATTTTGGCAATGTTGTAAAGATTTTTTAGATCAAAGCTGTTACACGTTGTCCCACTGAAAACTCTTCTATAGCTGTAATAAACTGATACCATTTAAAGCCCTGCTCTTTCCTGCAAATAACTTAAAATTCAGTACTTGCTTCTTACAGTGACTTTCTAAAAAGAAAAAAACCTCAAGCATTCCAGAGCCAGTCTTTATCCAATGTTGACATGACTTACACGATAAAGCCTACTCAATTTCACTGTCCCTGATTCCTGTACAGCCTTTTCTCTCCACCTCTTCAGGTCCCACCTTTGATTTCCCACCCCCTTTTCACATTAAGTCAGGACAGTCTTCAGAGAGGTGCTTTGGCTCTTGAATAATTTGCCCTAAATGGAGGCTGTGCAAGGAAAAACATATTAAGTGTGTTCCATTGACACACAGCTGAGAAGTTCTGTATTTGAAACATGAATTGTGACATTATTAGTGCTTTGTCTTGAAGTCCTACATTCTCATTATTTTAGTTCAGTAAAAATAGAGATGTAATTGCTTGTACCCTATTTCCTTATTTTTGGGAGGCTCTCTGCCTCCTGTTGTACACACTGATCTCAGCTGGTATTTTCAAATACCTGCTTTCTGTTGTCTTATTCAACTTGCTTATTTTTGGGGTGTTTTTTGGTGAGACAAGATGGCAGTTCCATACAAATATTAAAGATATTAGAGCTTGTTCTGGGAGATGTAGCCAGTTCCCATAATCTTACATGTGAGTAGTATTTTAACAAGAGCATAAATCCTTGGAATCTACTAAACATTTTCTTTGGGAATGGTTGCAATTTGTGTTGTCATTACTGTTTTGATAGTACTAAGTTATCTTGAGTACCAAGACTCTGAAATAGTTCTGCTATCCTTTTCAATTTTAGACCTGTAAAGAACTATTCAGGACAAGAAATGTAATTGCAACACCACATGGGCAGGTAGACCGAAAGAACCCCATTCTTTTTATTAAATGAATTCTAATCAGAGTTAAGCCATTTTTTTCCTTGGCAAACTATGAGTAGGAGATAATATTTTTCCTAAAGAACTTCTAAAAGATTATGAAGGATATTATGCAGATGGATTGCTGCACTTGGAAACTTTTCATGTTCCATATGGCTTATCTGCAGTGCACTGTTGCTGAAAGGAGGCCTTCAGTTGGCTACTGCTGCTGCTGATTTATAATTTAACTATTGCCAGTGCATGAAGATCTGTATTTGGGAGGCTGTGTTGGTACATCTCTATGTTGTTGTTTGAGTAAGGGCTGAAAAAAGCATTTATGTACCATAAAATCTCTCTTTGAATATTCTAACATAGAACAGTGTTCTGCTCCATTTTACCATTAATTTTGTTTGTCTGCAAATCTAGAAAGGACTATAAAATATATTTAATTTATATGCTAAGGAATAGTTTTTGCTTCTTGAAGGTGTATATCAGTCTATTTTGTCTTTGTTCTTCAATAAAAAGATTGAGAAAGATCGAGTTAAACTGGCACTTTAGTAGTCTTTAACGGGAACATCTATTTGATGGTTCTTTTTGTAAAGCAGGTAAAATGCAAACCTGCTCAGTGATATAAAATTTAATAATCTACTGAGTCAGATAGAAAGTGAAACAAAGACAAATGCATCAAATACTGGACTTTGAGAGCTTGACTAAGCTGTCACTGTGGAAACAGCATTATCAGTGCTAATGGATTACTAATCATTTTAAGTCTCAAGGAGTTCATTTAGGACCAAGCAATCCAGCTTGTTTGTAGGTCAGCAACTGCTTTATGAAGTCCACAGTTCACAGATAGTGTTTGTCTAAAATCACAAATACAAGCACGCAGCTGCTTTTGCCATACCTTCTAGTCCAGAGCTGGGTAAAATTCTAGGGGTGAAGAGTGGATTTTATAGTCCATAATGTTCTAATTCTTTAGTAATTGCTTGTGGTTATCTACTTAAAATAATGTTTCACAGCAAAGATGCTTCAGGCTAGAATTTAAGCTTCATGCCATATCAAGTCTAAAAACCTTTTGTATGTGTTATTTTATATAAATGAGAGTTTGAATCCTGAGTGCCATATTTATCATATCTGGGAGGAATTTGACAGCTAGCTTTCATGTTTGGCAAGCCAGGGATACATGTTAAAATTTGCCAGATACTGGAAGTGCTCCAACATTTGAAACAAGACGGTGTCTTTTCTTAGAGTGGTTTATAGCAGGGACACTGATAAAATTTCAAATCATGAACATTTTTCATCTGTAAATGTTGAATACCTTTGCCTAAAACTGAACACAGAGCATTGTTTAAAGGGCTCTTCTTTTTCTTTGTATTAATAGATAGTGCAAGGCAGGCGTATAAGTTTTTTGTTTGTAAAACCCTGCAATAAGTAATTAATCCTAAACCTCCTTTTTTTTTTTTTAATAGCAAACTATAATAACTGTAGCAAACTGAGTACTGCACTCAGAATTTTTCTTGTCCCTCTATTTTTGCATAATGTCAATTATTTACTTTTTAAATATCACTCCTAATTGAGCACAAGTATGGAAAATATTATTTAAGTATGCTGAAAGTAGAGTATGTCAATAGTTCAGATTTTCTTTAGCATGCCGTATTGTGGTTGGGGAGCCTGCTAGAAAGACTGGGAAGGTCTTGTTCTTTAAGAAGTTAAGCTCTCCAAGTTGCTTAGCTCATGGAAATGTCTGTTATAATCTAATTTGGCCTCCTATGCGTTTCAGGGAAGTTTTGAAAGCTGGGCACTACTCCTTCCCTGAGCTGGTTTGGGATGGATGTGTTTGTGGCTATAATTAGAACGTGAAATTTGAACTGATAGCGTGGCAAAATGTAATTGAAAATGTGTCAGGGATACTAAAGGAGTAGTATTAGGGCTAAATGTAAGTAGCCTCCCAACTCAAAGGACAGGAAAACGGCTTCATAAGGAAATTTGCAGAGGCTTCAGTGGTTGAAGTTGAGAATATTAATAGAGCCTGAGGAAAATATATCAAGTTTGTAAACATCACATAAAACAATACACTACATCTGTCTGTGGAAGAAGAAATTTCAGCCTACAGAAGTAATATTGATGAACTTAAATAGACAAAACACCGTTACTGAGTTGAACTATCTGTTTTTTCTCCAGCTGTTCTCTTTTGGTGTTTATGCTGCACCTGGGATTCACTCCTGCTTGGATTTTAGACAGTGGTAAATTCCTGTACCCGGCACTGTAGGGTCAAGCTCTAACTCTGCAGAGCGGTGTTATTAATTTAGAGAAAAGAAACAGGAATGATGATGCTTCTGTAGCCAAACTGACCCGCAGGAAGTTTAAAAACTAAAAATAGCTTTTGGTGACTAAGAATACTCCTCGGGTACTTGAATATGTTTTATACATAATAAGGGAGACATAACGATATCTAAAGGATGAGACACCTTACTATTGTTCAGGCTGATGAAAGTGGATTTTGTGCTACAAAAGAAGAGAAAAACAGCCTGGTTTTAGGCTCAACTTCTTGGCAATAATATGTATCAGGAAGCAAATAATAAAACAATTGTCTTGCTTTCAGCAGGACATTTTGCTGCATGTACAGCCTGTGGTGATACATGTGGTCCTTGCCTGCTGTGGGAAGGGAGCTGAGCTGCAGTGAAGAAGTATGCCCTGTTTTGTCTCAGTGATCTTTTATGTATTAAGAATGAAAACTAAGTGGGAATCTGGTGCTGTGACTGCTTTATTTTTCCTTCATTCTGTGACTATTTCAGGAAAAAAAAGGTATGGCTTTTCATGTAGGATGTGATTATCAGTGGTGGCTGAGGCTGAAGCTTGCTGCTGCCAGCGAGGCCGGGCCAGTCCTTCTGCCTCCTCTGTATCTGTGGCGCTCAGCCCACACGTTGGCAACCCACTTATTCCTGCTACAACTGAATATAAACCCAGCAAAAATAAGTTGAATAAAGAATGGACAAGGAGAATTTTTTTTCATTTTAGTAAGAAAAAAAGACTCCACTATTGCCTGGTATCTCTAGAGCATCAGGAAGCTTTAATTGTTTATCCTTTTGATGTCCATGGTGTAGGTGCCTACCAGAGCAGCAGTAATATTTAGCAGTTCTAGTAGGGCTTTTCCATTACTTCAAGCCTGAGGAATATTTACACTTAAAAAAAATTATGATATTTAAAACATACTCCAAATTTGTGCTGCTTCGCAGCTTTTCCGTGCTCTGATTGCAAGAGCAGAAGCAGAACTAGCCACAGGATTTAAGTGAAAGGTTTGCCTTTTCCAAGGGAAATCACTTTTCATTTCAGTCTTAGTCAAATTTTGGACATGGTTTTCCCGATGATTTGGGATGAAATACCAACAAAAATCCTCTCTGGCCAGCTCCAATAGTAAGTGCAAAAATAGAGCTGTTAACATGATACATGGTAGCTTTGACAGCAGCACCCATTTCCTTTTTGTGTAATATTACAAGAAACCCAACACTGAACATTTTGAATGACCCAACACTTTTTTACACTTCATAACACTTTTTACACATGAGGTCATCCTACATTCTTGCTTTAAGGCAGAAAAATATCATTTCCTGATGTGACAATGAACATAATCAAGTTCTTTGCAGTTCTGCCAGGGCTGGTAAGGAGCCCAGATCACAATATCAGAAGTCTTGGCTTTTTAACCAAACGCACTGATCAGAGCACAAAACACGCTGATTGTGCTCTTTAATCATTAGCAACATGTCCTTTTGGAGTGGGATATAAAGCCCAGGGTCTTGGTGGAAGGAGGCCAGTTGGGGGTTGTCACTTCATCCCTGGAAGCAGTGACCCCTCTGTGTTTATCAGTTCAGAGTTCCTGGTTCCCAGAGCTGCCCCTGAGCAGTATCTGCAGCCCCTGGGAGCCGTGTGGGGGCTCAGCAGGCTTCCGGCTCCTGCATTTCATGTGTCTCTGTTGGATTTTGTGGAAGGAAGATTGTACTGGGATAATTACACTGAGATGGTTGAATATCATCTTTGCTTCCTCGAGGATCAAACAATAAATGACTGTATTGTGTTTTTATACTCTTCAGTATCTGTATTATCGGTTTCAGTAGAATTTATATTGAATCATAGAGACAAGCCAATTATTCCTTTCTGTTGTTGTTTTGCAAGAAGCCCTTCTTCTGTTCCTTAGATGATTCTTGCCAAGGCATGATTCTTTTCTTAAATTAGCAAAATGCAATGCAATTAAAAACTACTTTGCATATGTGTGGGGAAGTTCAGGAAAATATTGGGGCTCTTGTACCATGTGCTTGACTGCAATATTTAAACCCATCATAGCTGGTCCAGCCGTTCTCATACAATGTTTTCTAAGCTCTGCCATTCAAATCAAAATAAATCAATACTAAACTAATAGTGAACAGAAGCAATTTAAAGCTCCTGGGTCATTCTGCAATATCAAGATGACCAGAGCTGTCTGGAACACTTGTATAGTGACTTTGTGTGTCACTATTTGTATTGTTGTGTTCATTCTTCTAAAAAAAGATTTCACACCTGCACTGGTTCCTTGTAAATGCTTAGCAATATTTTCTGAGTAAAACCAGTACTTTTCTCTCATCAGTTAGTGCAGTCTGAGATTAAAGCTGGACAATTTCATTTACTGAGGCACAATGCAGTGCGTTGGCAAACATGTTGGAACAATTTCCAGTAATTTTGGCTAAGTCTTAGAGGAAGTGGAAAGTAACACAGATTTACTGAAAGGGCTACACATTCCCTTGCATGATCTGGAAAACAAGACTTCACACCAGAAGGTAATTGCAGTGAGCATCCAATAACAAAACCTGAAATTTAATGTTCTTTTCCCCTCTGCCTGGAGTAAGAAAAAATTATGCCTTATATTTATTAGTCTCCACTGCAGAAACTATGATTTTGTTCTAAACAAGCTTGTGTATCACAGGAGAGAAATAAAACTCTCTTCATGTTACACAAATTACTTGGTCTCACCAACTGGCATTTTTTCCTCTGAACAACCTCAGAGTTAATAAAATTTTGATCTCTGTGATAATATCTTGGAAATAGCTCAGAGAGCCGAGTTATTTACATTATTTGGAGAAATCGCAAATTTTAGCACTGGAGAATCTGCAGGGTGCAGCCAGCCCTTGTTTATGGAGTTTGGGTTTCCTGCGTCCCCAGGGAGCGATTCCCAGATTCCCGGTAGCCGTGTCCCTCCTTGTTTTCCCTGGAGCAGGGGCCTGTGTCGACTGGCTCGCGTTGGCTTCGCCTGCCCGTGTGAACAGCTCGCAGCATTCCGTGGGCAGCCCCGGCCATGGAGCAGGAATGTTTTACTATTGTGTTACTGGGCACTGATAAAAGTTCGCAGGCTTTTTATGGTCAGGTCCTCAAAGTGGCACTTGGTGTTTTGGTGATAAGGAGGCAGAGCTCTGGCTGTCGGACCCAGCTTTATTATCTGTGACAGGGAACCGTGGCTTAAATCCCTCCACAATGACAGGAACCCCATCTGGAGTGACGGTTTCCAGAGCCTGAAACGGGAGATACTGAGGCATTTTCCTTCCTCATGAGTCAAAGCAGAGTTAACCCCATTGTTAGCAAAAATGACACGCAGTCACCGAGAGGAAGGAGGCATTTTTATATTTAAATCTCTTCCTTTTTGTTTAACTGGGAGGATGATTTTCAGACCGTTCTGGGGGGATGAACTGACAGCATTACACTTAAAAGCTTTCACTGGATCACTTTAGACTATTGAAAGGAGCTCTAATGAAACTCCCTTACTGCAAGACTTCAATTGCTTCAGCGTGTTTATCCCAGGGGCTGACTCTGTGTGCATATCTTGCAAGCCCTTTCTTTGCAGAGCCTCAGTGCAGCTTTGTAATCGTGTCCTGGGCACTGCTTGCTGACGCCGAGTGCCGTGTAAAGACAGTTGGGTTCTATTTCCAGAGCGCCGTGGGCTGCAGGGGTTAAGTGTAATCCAGATTATACAGTGTTAACATTTTCCCTGCTGATATCAAAGTGTAGCAGGCTGGCAGGCTGACTTGTTAGGAAGGGCTGGGAGAGGGATAACAGGCTCCGACCTTGAGAGGCCGAGCAGCCGGCCCTTGTATGGCCAAGTCCATATACGTGCCCAGCTGATTGGTTGGAGGAGCGGGATCGGAGCCGTGACAGGTGCTGGAGGAGCCTACACCTGTTTTCCCCATATGCTGATTTAGTGATTACATTTTTGTGGGAGTTCCAGATACTGTGTGGGATATGTAGAGCAAGCCAGGAAACTTGAGAAGGAATTGCAGCTCATGGTGAACTGTGATATTAAAGAATTTCAGGCGGCGAATTGGATTTTCAATTCCTGCTTTAAAACCGCGGTAGAAAAAAGCAGGATTTTGCATATATATGAATAGTGAGGAAGTTGTGTGTACTTTTTATTGTAGTAAAAATCAGTTGACAGTAAAAAAATGCTGGTGAATACTATGAGCTAAAATATTTTGTTTTATAAGTCAGAATTTCAGTGCATTATGGAAATTGCTCCTACAGGAAAATGGGAGGTTTTCTTATGGTACTGGAAACGTCAGCTTGCAGATTTCTGATCTTTAGGAGTTTTAATGTAAAATTCATGAAATATAGATAATTTCTGACGAAAAGGAAGTACACAACTCCCTCATGCCTGTATAGTCCTACTACTGCCTTATGTACGGATAACATTTATCTGTTTAAAATTTGCTTTCCTTTTGAAACTTTTTAAAAAACATTGCAGATTTTTCCACAGGTAATGTTTTAAATATTGTTTTGTTATAAATGAGAACTTGCAAAGAAAAATTTCTGGCTATGTAATAGGGTGAAAAAGAAAAACAAAAAACACAAATATATCTTGTAATTTGGTCTCGAGACCTGTAGTTTCATATCCTTTCTTTAAAGCTTGGATTGTAGACAAGCTTGCTTTTTTTTTCCAGGGGATGCTGATGTGAGCTCTCCATCAGAAAACAGGAAGTAGCTCCATAAAGTTAGTCTAAAGGACTGAAAAAGCTTATATTCAGCAAACGAAGTCATTTTAGAGAGGGATTATGTAGTTTCTTTTTTTCAGTTCTTGTTATTGTGCAGGATGACAGAAGTACAGGAAGATCCTGCCTTTATCAAATACTGAGACCGAGTCTTACATGTATTAATATCCTGCAGTTGTTTAATTGGATCAAAAATTTTAGCCACTGTGTTTGTCAGAATATAACAGTATGCTTTTTAAAATTTGAGTATTAAAATTGGGATGCTAAAATGAATTCATTAAAGATCCAATAAACTGGCTTTTAATCACTGGTGAATACATGACTTTGCCACAAGTTTGAATGTTCCTTGTCAGGCAACTTCACTCCATCAGCCAATGTCTAGAAATTATTTTGCATGAAATGCTGGGGAGATGAAGAGGTTGTAGGGGGAAGGTACCTGTGAGATGGCACCTGAATGAATCTTTTCTCTTTGTGTACTTTGCCACTATCTTGAAAGACTGATCCTGTCTGTTGCACAGTGAGTTTTGTCTGTGAAAGTTTGATGTAGTTTCAGGGGCTCTGAATGATTCAGTGGTGTACAAAACTTCTTGGCAAGTTAGTATGATTTGTATGTGAATTTTCCAATTGTATTTCAGACCTTAAGAAAGAAAGGCCTTAATGGTTGTGAGAGCCCTGATGCTGACGATTACTTTGAGCACAGTCCACTATCGGAGGACAGATTCAGCAAACTAAATGAAGATAGTGATTTTATTTTCAAGCGAGGCCCTGTAAGTACTTTTATTTTATCTCTACTTTTTATTTGTTGATCCTTTTTATTAACTTCATTATTTAGGCTCTGAACAAGAAGGAACACAGAGGGTGCGACAGCCCGGACCCTGACACTTCATATGTGCTCACGCCACATACAGAAGAAAAATATAAAAAAATTAATGAAGAGTTTGATAATATGATGCGGAATCATAAAATCGCAGTGAGTACTAAAGTATGGTTTGTGCTTCTCTTACATGCATGAGAATTTTCATGGTGTTTGCTTACCACTGAAAACCACTTCAAAGACAAGAGGATGTAATGGCTTGAGAAGGGAAGAATATTTCTGAGGAAAAATGAGATTCTTGGTATTGTTATAATATACTTGGTCTTGTTAAAATACATTTTATCGTAAAGAATGAGAAGAATCATCTCTAGCTTCAGTTTCGCACTCACAGTTTTTCCTACCTTTGGAACACAAGATAACATTTCAAAATTTCAGGAGCCCACTGCATTACCTAATCCTACCTAAAATATATTTACCAAGATAGATTTTTGTTGTGGGATGTAGGATCATTTATTTACATCTTGTAGGTCTTCATCTGTCTGTTGATCAAGACTTTACAGTATGTGACAAGCAGGGAAATAGAACTGGATTAATTTTGTCATCTAGCCAGTAGAATTAATTTTGCTGGAGTCTGGATGTAGAAAGTTATTTAGATACTTAAAATCAAGACTGCTGCACAGTGAGAGCCTCTAAAGATTACTGGTTGCTCCTGCTGAAATTCTAATGTGTACGTCCTTGGACACTGAAAAATATTTGAAAATTTTCTCCCAAGTGCCAATCCAGTGTGCAGCCATAAGTCACTTGGCTCCAGAACTTCAGTTTGGGGATAAAAGGAGTGGAAATGTTGCATGTTTTTTATGGAGGTGTTATGGTGACATTTAATTTCCACCTACAAAACCCCATTAGTGTTGAGTATTAGTAAGGATTTTCTAAGAAAACTAATACAGGGCTCTGCCACAGCCTTTGAATATTTGAGGATGGCAAATCTTGTAGCAATTAAAGGAGGTGGACTGGGTGGGTTAATCTGCACAGACCCTGGGGCACTTGAGTAGTGTCTCCAAATGACTTGCTGATACTGGAAATCATTTCGTCGTTCAGAGCATAAGAGGTCTCTGGGGACTGAACAGCACACTGACAGTCATGATACCCAGCATCACTTCTGTTAGCACTTTATGCTTGAATAAAGCCAATATCTTTTGGGTTTTGCTTTGTTTTGAGTATTTTGGTATCCAGCACTTTTGTGTTGAGACATCTTCAGGCTTCATCTCTCAGTATGTTACAGCTAAATGGGTTTTTGGTGGAGAGCCTACATGTCTGGGTGGACATCATTGTAAATAAAAAAGGCAACATTATTTTTTAGCGCTACAGCTCTGTATTTGTAACTTAAATTTGACCAGTTATGTTTCTGTTTCCAGTACTTCTGGGGCTGTATAAAACACAGTTTTGTTCTCGTGCACTCATTGCTGTCAAAGCATAGGAATGAGGCAAAGCGTGAAGAATTCGGTCGTAACCAAATGAGCACCATAGATGGGCAGAGACAGCCTTTATTGTAAGGTGGGGGGAGGCTGTCACTTATTGGTTCTGTATTGAGAAAACTACAGAAAAAATGTTCCAGCTGTTACTTCCTAGCAGTGTGTTCAGCATACTTCAGGTATTTGCAGTTTAGTTTGAGCTGCTTGACAGCATGCTGTGTAAAAACACCCTGGTTTTAGTAGATACTGAGAGATTTCAAGTAGTTCCCCCTGAAAAGAAGCACCAGTAGGGCTTGTCATTGGTTAGATACTGTGAATGATTTGCTAGCATTACCTTGTTCTGCTTCATTGCTTTTTCCTTCCATCTGTGCCAAAAATTGATGATTATTCTTAGAATGCTTCAGTAGGGACATTGTCACTGGCTCTCGTTAGGAAGAGATTTTGTTTCTTGTACAGAGTATATTCTGCTCTTCTAATTAGTATAATTATTGTTACATTTCTTGTATTATCTAACTTTTCATGCAAAAGTATCATTCTAAGTGAAATTGCATTTTTTAAGTATACTTGCTAGGTCATGTGTGTTGGTCATCTTGCTTTGACCTCTTAATCACAACTATCATCTCTCTATTCTGTCAATAAATACTACTGGGTTTTTGCCCTTAAATCGTACCTGTCATGGTTTTGTTTCCAGTAATTAGGAGAGTTGTGAAAGCAAATAGTCCCTTTTGTTTCAGAAACCCATCACTGTCAAAGGATAGGAATGAGACAAAGGCCAAAGAAGTTAGTCATGACCAAATGAGTACCATAGATGGGCAGGCAGCTCAGCTTTTGATTCAATAGCTGTTGAATAACAAACATATATACTGCAGAAAAACACTTGCCTTTTAAATAATGCTGTAATAACTAGAATTTAAAAAATGAGATTTGCAAAAAAGATGGAGTAGTTATTCAAGCAGGGGTTTGTGGAACCTGAAATGTTTAAATTCAAGTTATTGAACTTTGTGATTTTCTAAAGATCTGTTTATTTTTTTAGTCTGTTGAAAAACAAAGTCTTGGAGATTAGTAGCAATATTTTGGCAAAGTGATTACTAGAAAATGTTATTACTAACTTGTTCTTTTTTGTGTGATAACTGTTCATAACGTGCATGTCCATGCTTACATTTTGAAGGTACAGCAATTCATTGATTTGTAGACGGGTTTAGCTTGTGCATTGTAATAATCCAAATTAATGGTTAAATTTGTTGTATTTATGATATTTTGAATTCATATGAATATTTTCAGTTTTTTCTATTTGAACTTTACATATTTGAGAAGTTTGAATAATTCTTTGGAACTGTAATTATGTGATGTAAAAGAATTTAACACCGTACTTTACCACAAATGGATGTTCTAAAATTGTATGCTTAATAGAGTTTAAAAGCTAACAGAATTAACTTTCTTTTAATAAAAACCAACAAACCGATGTAACTGTAAATTTTTATAATATGCTGTTTCTGCAAACACAGTTAATGCTAATGGTGTTGTCTTGTTGTTCCTCATCTTCTCTCCTGCAGCCCGGCTTGCCTGCCCAGAACTTCTCCATGTCGGTGACTGTTCCAGTGTCCAATCCCAACACTTTAACCTACAGCAACCCAGGGAGCTCCCTGGTGTCCCCATCCCTGGCCGCCAGCTCCTCGCTCACGGACACGACCATGCTGTCCCCGCCCCAGAGCACCCTGCACCGCAATGTGTCCCCCGGGGCCCCGCAGAGACCGCCCAGCACCGGCAACGCAGGTGAGCTCTCGCTGCTGCTGCTGCGCCTTCCTTCCGCACCCCCTGGGCATTTTTTACCAGAACACACAAAAACCCTCCCAAGTAACAAGTTCTCAGTGGTTTCAGTGCATTTTTACGGCTTAAGTTTTGATGTACAGAATTACACGATACTGTAATGGGGCAAGGCAGTTTAACGCTCTGGCTTATTTTGATTAGGTGGAATGCTGGGGACAGCTGATCTCTCAGTGCCAAATGGAGCTGGTACCAGTCCAGTGGGTAAGTGCAGTATCGTCTTTGTTATAAAAAGTAGTATTGTGGTTTTGGTTTCTCAGTTATTCAAAAACAATTTTTTATTTTGACTCTTTTGAAGAAGTGGCTGTGAAAGAACAAAGGTCGTAATTTTTTTAGCTGCACTGTTATTGTCAAGTTCTATAAATTATTATCAGGCATTTAACTTTTTACTGCTGTGCCCTTTCCACTTCAGTAATATTTGCCTTTTTTATTTTAGTGGTTTTCAGCAGTAGCGTGCTGCTCCTGCTTTTGTGTTTCTCTACAGGTGTAATTACAGCATTCTAAAACACCTTATGTTTGCCAAATCCGAACTATTGCGCTAGAGGCAACTCAGCTCAGTTCTCAACTTTAGTATTTGCAGGACCTGGATATTTGATGCTGTTTGTGGTGCCAATCAGAATGAAGCAAATACAGACTGTATTTTTTGTATTGCCATGTGTATCTTACTAATAATTTTCTAGCAATTACATGAAGAAAGCAATAAATCTTGGAAACTGATAGCTAGGGTCTGTCTTAATTTTGGATGATGATCAGAATTTCTTTTGAAAACAAATTAGAGATCTTTCCAAAAATCATATCCACAGTATTTTTTGGTCTTCAGTAAAAATTTATGATAGCATGTTTTCATTTCAGTAATATTTTGTCTCCCCTAAACAAAATTTAGCACTCTGATAGAGGGGCAGGCAGCCACTGAAATGTGTCGTGCCACAGACAGACAAAATAAATGACAGTTCACCCACTTTGGTCACGTTCCTCCTGTGCCATTGGAAGTCGTGCTGGCTGAAGGTCAGTTTTGCAAACACACCTAACTCCCCTTGGGAAGTGTTCATAGCATGGAATTAGAGGAGCAACTGTTGACCTTTCAGTGTTTGCCCACTGGCTACTTAGTGTGGCAGCTGGGAAAAAGTTCTTTGAACATCAAGTCAGGCAGTTGAATTGATGAATAAAAAATGCTGCAACTCTCCAAGGCTGAAAGCACAGGACGGACTTTCCACTCTTTATCCATTCCTTGGCTATGTGCAGCAAAGATATGAAATATTAAAGAGTGGTTTCCATCAGGTAAGCAAGATTTTAAATGGAGGAAACTTCCTCAGTTGAAAAAAGATGACTATTTTTAGAAACTGTAGAGGTCAGATGTTGATTTCCATAGAATTTTTTGAGTCAGACTAAATAAGTTTATTATCAGGCTGTTTCAGGCCTCTTTTCCACGATCAGGCTTTAGTAACAGCAGCTTCAGATTTAAGACTCCTTCCTTCAATAAGGAAATAAAACAGTGGTTACAGTGCTTGCTACAGGGTATCAGACTCTAGAAGTGCCCAGTTACAGCAGCTTGGGGAACATATTTAATGCAGTAAAATGTTTTCCTCCTTGCATTTATTAATAGTTTATGTAAAAAGTCAAAATGCATCACTTATCTCTTACTTTGCAGAACATCACACCCAAGATGTTATACATGTACCCACTCACTTCTAGAAAGGTTTGTCATGCAAGTGAGAGTTGTGACTGTACAAGAACAGGGGAACATCTTTAAGTACCTCTAGTGAAACTCAAATACCTGGTTAACACCAGAATGCTAAATCTGAGGGGTACCCTGAGTTGTCAGAGCTCCACTTGCTGTAAGTTATGGCATAAAAACTTTTTAACTACTGACAGGTGCACAGGAACCTTCTCAGTTACAACCACAATCAAGAAATCATACGTAACCAGATTGACTAAATCTGCTGTCAACTTGAGCTTGACAGCTGCTGTTGAAATGTATCTCATGTTAATTATGTCTGCAGACAATAATGGTTTTAGTTTCTTGCTGCATTTATCTTAGAATTCACTTTTAAAAAATCCATTTTCTTCTTTTAGCTTCCAGGTTTTTTTTTAAACTTCTCAGGAATGGAGAATTCTCCTATGGATGTAGTGAAAGGTCATGTGCCATATTTTCAGCTCACAATTTAAAAGAGTGATGTCAGAGGTAAAGATAGAGTACTGGCATATCCATATTCCCAGATATTCTCTTATAAATAAATGACAGAAAAACCCATCTTCTTTGGTATTACGAAGTTCTTGAGCATCTGAGATTTTGTTCTCATTTCCTTGAAAGACACTTATATGCCTTTATCTCTTAGTAACAAGCAAGTAAAGGTTATCTTGCTTATTTGGGACCCAGTTCAAACAAAGATGTTGCATAAAATGGCTCATACTGAGTTCACACGAGTCTTTTTCTCAAGTCCTGTGTAACTTGATTGGAATGGAAATGATTTGCTTTAGCAGTCAATCTGCCAACTTAACAGTTTTTCTGTGGAAAATAACTTTGAGTAAAAATATCTGCGTGTTGTAGCAAAGATTGGTAGGTGGTTTTTTATATCCAGAACAGAAAATTTTGTGATCACTTTATAATACTGAGAGCTTACTTCACATGCAGCTGTCATAACTCTGAAAAAGCATTTTCATTTTGTAATATTTTTAAAATTCTACCCACCACATAAAAAACATTTGCTGAAATTTTTTACTTGGCAAATATACCAGTTTTGAGAGGGGAAAAATGTCCAGCATTATAACAGAGTTTGCTCTAGAGCTAATTTATTTTTAATGTTAATTAGATCAAATGTTTCTGAGCTAGAACACTGTGATGATCCTGTTGCTCCTGGTCAGTGTTAAACCCTGTTCAATTTGTGATGGGCATCAAAGGTGCTCCAGGAGTCTCATGTCACCAGGACGTGGGGAACACTCTAGGCAGAGTACAGCCTCACGTGCCCAGATTCAGGGGAGAGTTTCTCTGGCAGATGGATGGATGGACCCATGGATCATGTTCCAGTTTGCCATGAGTTCTGCTTTGCTGTGTTCCAGTAAATCGGTATCATCCCATGAATCATCCACAGGTTGCCAGTGAAATGCACTTCCAGTGACCTTGTCCCATCCTTGAGGACTCTGAGAATCAGAACAGCTCAGAAGTACCACCACAGTTATTCAGTCTTTACTTTTTCTTCCACACCTTTCACATGTGGCATTGAGCCAGAACCATGCCAAGAATCTGAGCTGGTTTTTATTGCCAAGGCTGCATGAAAACCATAAACTCCAAGACCTAAGTTCTTCCCAGTTGCAGGTGATTCTTGAGGAACTTTTTGAAGTGGAGGCTGTTTATGGTTTCACAAAGACACAGTATTTTCTGTCTGTACATTCCTGTGTCAGTGAAGTAGCCCTGCTGGTCAGCAATGCAGATTATGGACACAGTTAATGTTCTGGAAAAGAAGAAAAAAGAAAAAGACACTGTCTTTCCTCTTATGTTTCTACTATCGAGAGAATGGATAAAAAAAGACCTGGTCTGCTTGGGTACTGAATTTCTCCTCTTTGTTCCAGAGCTGTATCTTCTCTAATGTCCTCACTAATCTTCAGGTTCTGAGAATAAGAAGTAACCTCAGGAGTACATATTTTCTTTGGAGTAGAAGTGAAGGATATACCTGCTCAAAAAGCTGTGTCTTGTGAGCTGCTGGATCTCTTCTGAGAGTCAGTCTAGATCATGTGTGGTCTTTCATCCTGGCCCGAGGAGGAATTTTGCAGAGGTGCCACTGACAGCTTGCACACACCTGTAAACTGCTTGGAGTTGCCAGAAAGGGATCAAGACAGGACTATGAAAAGCCACACCTGTAAATGGTTCCCTTTGTCTTGAGGGCTTGGCCTATGGGGGGAGCTTTTTGTGTGTGTCTGAGGATAAAAGAATCTTTGAGCTTGGTCTTGCACAAGTCTGAATATGCTGCAATTCCAGAGTGCACCAGAGGCTTTAGTAACAGAAATGCTCTCTGTGCACACCCTTCTGGTCTTGTTTGTTTGTGAAATGAGAGACACTCCAGTGAGGAGTATCCACATAACTCCTGAAAAATCTCTTGCAGTTTCAGGCAAATGTTCTGCATTGATGCTGTCAGCCTCTTCCTTAAGAATGTAGATTTCTTCTGCCTCTACCCTACTCTGACATTTATGTAATGTCCCCTTGCTAGCCTGTTTCACCTGCATCAGCTGCAAGGCTTGGCTCTGTGGGAGAGGACCACCTTAGGAAAGCAGCTGTAAATAAACACTGAGCACGTTCCTACTTAAGACTGTGCTCTCCTGGTGGTATTTCTGGTCTGTACTTCCTCTTCAATGTGACGGGCAGGATCTGTCCCAGGTAGGCTTTCAGTAGTCAGAGCTCCTCACTTCCCAGCTGTATGGAAGGGGTGTGACTTCAGAATGTTTGCTCACCTGCTGCTAAATGCAGCACACAAAGGGTCCTGCTCTGTGCTGTCAGTAGTGTCAAGGCATCATGGCTTGCCTTGCTCTGATCTTTGAGAGGACACAGGTCAATACAACAGTCAGGGTTTCACCCTTCTCCAAGGAAGGGGCTGAAGGATCCCTGAGGAACACGAGACCAGCCTATTTACTCCTACAGCTTCCAGGCTCTCTTGAAGGAAAAGGAGTTTAGGGAGTGGGCTGCCGAGCAGCTGTTTCACAGGGTGTGAGCTGAACCCTTTTCCTTTGCTGGACATTGTCAGCACATAACAAAGGCTGATCCATCCATCGCTCTCTGATTAAATCAGCTCACAAGAAATGTCTGGCTGAAATCAGCATAAAAAACATGCTGGTCGAAGGCAGCAAGTATTTGAATTTTTTTTTAACTGTAGCTCTTTCTCCTTGGAAACCATCCATCTGCATGACATGAGGTCAGTTCAGCCCCTGAACTACCACTAGGTTTTAGTTGAAATTTCGTATCTTGCTATGTGTGTTTGTTATCTTACCATAATTTCTGATTTACTGAGAGGTACGTGACAATTCTGGTTAGAATTTGCCATACAGAGAACAAATTATTAGTCTCTCAGCTGGGTTAAAGTAAGTATCAACATTTATGTAATGTCCCCTTGCCCAGGAGACACTGCCACATCTCCAGTTGTTATAAGCATACCATTTCTCTCCTTTCTTTGCCATTCTTTACATTGGCTTTGTGTAGACACATAGAAATCGGCAGGTTTAGGAAGTAAACCGATGTAATTAACTGTAATCTGTTAATTGACAAAAGACCTAAAAGACATCCAGTTGCTGTTGCTGATGTTTCACTCAGATACAAGAGCAATATGCCTTTATTTAGGTTTGCTATTGCATTCTGAATAATAACCACCCTTTTAAATTTTAAATATCCTTGAAAATTTTTTCTCCTTTTATGTAGCTGTAGGCAAAAGAAAATTTCCAACAACCTGGAAAATAACCTTTTTTTAAAGTTCTGTAACATGACTAAGCATTCCCTTGACATTTAGTCATGTGTGTTTCTTTTTTTCTGCCTTTAATACCTGAAGTACTGCTTTAGAAGCATAAATCTTACATGTTAGACATGGTTCAAGACCTTCTATTACTATCAAACGTATATTTTAATTCTAATTATAGTATTATCTGACATACTGATTTGTAAAGATCAGTAAAAATAAATTTATTTCAGATTCCTGGAGGTACTACAATAAATTCTTTCCAAAGCTAATAAAGAACTTGAGCTTTTTGAAATGGTGGTAGAATCAGCAGTGATTGCTGTGCAAAGCTGAAAATGGTAGGAATGGCATATGCTGTTTTTAATTTCCACTGAATCTGTCATACTAAACCCCAAAGTAAACAAATTGAGCAACTAATGCACACAGAAATGCTATTGCTGGGTTTACTTGCTATATGTCCCCTTGCCCAAGGTTCTTCATGTAAATGTTTTCCTTCAGTAGATTTTACCTGGCCTTCTGATGCCTCGTGAATCAATGGCTTGTTGCAAACACAATTTTCAGTTTACTTCTAATTGTGTGACATCTGTTGGGTTTTATGATGTCACTTGAGGCATAAATATTTATTTACTACAATCCTGATTTTTTGTTTAATCTTACATGGCCTAGCTGCTTGCCCACAATTATTCCAAAACTGTGTATAACTGTTCAGTTATTTCAGTGATATTTGTATTTTGGTGGTTCAGTTCTCCAAAGTGAACCACCGAAAAAAAAAAAAAAATTAATGGCATCAATGCCTATAATTTATTCCTTGAGTAGTAATAAGTACATGGAGTACTTTCCAGCCACGTGTGTTCATTGTTTCAGCTGATGTGATTTATATAGTGAAATATGAGTCTGGCTCATGTAATTGAATGCTGTGTCTTGGGCTGCAGGACAGTAAATGAGATTAAGCTGTATTATGTCTCTGAAGGCAGAATATCCAGTTGGTATTATGGGTGGGTTGTAACATTTCACTTCAGAAAAGAAGTTGCTTCTAAAGTAAACATTTTCTGACTAAACAAGAAGGAGTCTAGTGTACGTTGGCAGGGTTTGTTATCATCAAATCTAATTAAATTATGATTCATATAATTGAGAGCTTATATTTGCATTGGTGTCTGTTTTCCAAAAGACTGTTTTGAACATGCTTTCACGTCTGTTTTAAGGAATTAGAGTTAAATAAAACTCTTCCTTTGGGAGTAAAAATGGTTGTATTTTTACACATACGAAGGATTTTATATTCTGTTTCCATTTTCATTTTGAAAACGTTTTTAAACATAAAGTATTGTCTTTGGGGAAGATCTATAGTGGGTAGGGTAAAAACACTTTCTGTATTATATGAAATAATAAGTAGAATTTATGGGGTTATTAAGGCCTTGGTTTGGCAAAGGGCCGTGTAGTTGCATCATCCTGTACTCATTATCTTTTTCTGTCTCCTGACCTTGCTCTAAGAAATACCACACATTTAGTTATCCTTTCACTCTTGACTGGTAATTTGATTTTCTTATTAGATTATTAAAAGGAAAAAGGCTTGAAGTTTCATACTAAAAATGAATATTCTGCACTCTTATTGCAGCCCCAGCATATGATCCTTCAGATGATCGATACAGACACTTCAGTGTTTGCTCAATGGTCAGTGCCAGCTCTTTATCACAAAGGGCTGCTATTGGATTCATACCCAGAGTATTGCACACTTAAGATATTTTTTGTTGTTGTTTCTCCCATTTTTAATATATTCTAAACACTCCTTTTAAGAAGTGCTCAGCCTCTTGTCAGAAGAAATGCTTTGACTCTGCCCTGCTGCCGCCTGATACTGCACAGAGCAGGCAGTGGCAGGGAGTTTGTTGTTTTTGACAGCACCACTAAAAGCATGAAATGTTTCTGAAGGATTGGCAGAGCCCTGGAATAAGGGCTCAGGAAATGACTGGATTGGGTGTGGAAGAAAGACACTGTCCAGATTTAACACGGGCTACTGAAATACTTGAACCAGAGGACAGGAAATGGTATCATAGGATGGCCCAAAGTGCTGTACAGAACCGCATTGTTTGTACAGAGTGGGATTGTTGTGCAGTTTAAACTCTGCTCAGAACTCCACAGCCCTGCCATGGAAAGGTAACGCTGACAGCCCAGTGAGTAATAAAATGCTATTTATTACTGCATTAAAGCCCAGACTTCACTTCCATTATAACATTATGTTCTTTAATTGTTCTGGCATTTTTGCTGAACATGGGAGGTGCCATAACAAAGTCTCAGATATAATTTGGTGAAAATTATGCCATTTTCTAATATTTTTCTTCCCTGGCATCTCTTTCCAAATCCATTTGGTTTTTACCCTGCCCATTGTGTAGGTTGTCTCTGGCAATCTGATGCTCTGCAGGCTGGCTGTACCTCACGCTGCACTCATTTATAATGGATAGGAATTGATGCATAACTGTGTTAACAAAATCATGATTCTGCGAAAACTGTCTCCATTTCAGGAACCTTAAGGATAGCACAGAACTTAATTTCTCCTTTTGGCTTGTTGGTTTTTCCATGTGACCCAGCTGTGGAGAGTTTTCTCCTACCAGTCAAGAGTATATTTAGCTCTAGTGTGTATTCTCAGCTCCAGCCCAACTTTTCAACCACTCCACCTAAATTTTATCACTACCCTAGAAGTATCCAAATAAATTCTGCTGTTACCTGCTGAGGAATGTAGATCCTTTAATCACAAAACGAGTTTTCGCTGTGGTTTTTAATACAGAAAGAAGAATGCTGACATTAATACCTTTATTTTCTGCTGTGTTCCTTCTTTCCCCATAACTTCGGAGTTAGAAGTCATATTCCCATACCTCCTATACAAATGCTTCAGGAAAGTACTAGATCAGAATAACTGCTCCTTGCTCTGTTGATCTTGGAAAACTCAGGGGACGTATCAGATCATCCATGTGTGGTCAGGCTTTTGGCACAATGGGAAACTCACATAGTGAGTAAATCCAAAGGAGGCTTCTTCACCAGCATCCTGGTGAATTCCCATCAAGGTTCTCGGTGTGCCCTGGCTGAGTATCTTGGTAGTACCAGACACCTTCATGAAGCTTTGTGCCCTTGCTCATACATGTCGCTGTTCTTCCTTCTTGCTGTGCTTTTAAAGGCATTAAAAATGTTGCTAAAGAAGGTAGAATGTGACACTGACAACTTTCTTATTTTAATTGCTTTTAGATTAATATGTATTTAATGCAATAAAATTGGATTGGGCATAGGGGCCTATTCAAATTAGAATAATAATGCAAAATTCATGCCAGCGTGGCGCTACGGGCGATTAGGAGAGAATTTCCCACACAGTGAACTTTGTCTCATAGACTTTTCCCTGATTGTGCCTATAAAAGCTGCTTTCAGACCTGCAGTGTTAGTGCAAACAGAATCTTACTATGAATTGTGTTTATTTATATACACACACACAGGTTCTGTAGGGTGAACTGTGGGGTTCCCTGTTGCAAAATTCTCCTTAACAACTTTTCTTCTGTTTGCAGCTGAATAAGGTTTGTGTATTTTGGGAATTGTTGCTATAAATATGATTCTGTGATTGGAATGTGGCTTTAACATTTTTTCTGAGAAATATATTTTGGTTAACATGATTGCTGCTTCTGTCAGGATGGGAAAATAGAATACTGGGCACTTCACTGATTTGCTGCCTTGGTACTGTTTTCTGATCAGTTCTGAGTGTAAGCTGAGGCCTCTGCCTTGAGCATATTCAGCTTTTGGAAATTTCAATGCTGAATCCTGGACCTGTAGTCTTTGGCTTGTCTAATTCCACTTAAAATGAGTACCAGGTAAGGTAGTAAGGTAGAGAAAGACTTTGTAAATAAACCTATGGGCATAAGCAATGTGTATATCTGGAATGAATTTGAAGGGAAAGAATTTGTTCCCCTCATTGTTGCTAAATATAATAATCAGACAGTAAATATTGATGCTGAAATGAGTCCTACAGATCTTGCATGTATATGAAGAGTAAATTTTAGAAACAGAGACTTTAGGAGCTGATCTTTTATTCTCACAGACAACAATTCAGTGTAGTCCATGCTCTGGGGGTGGGGTGGGGAACCAAGTGGAGTTGTGCAAAACCCTCACTTTTCTGCAGGCTCAGCCTGGAGGAGCTTCAAAGGGCAAAATAAACACAACGGATGTTATTAGAAATAGTTCTTTGGCAATTTGCTCTTCTCAGCATTTAAGCTGCCACAGCGTGCCCTTGAAGTGATATTCCCTTTACATATTGATCCTCTGGTGAGAGTGGTTTGTGCTCGTTCGACTGTTCAATACACAGCCCCTTGTGGGAAGTTTGTTATCAGAAGTTCTACAAAATAAATATTTCATAACTGGTACATGAGCACCAAAATTTTGTATTGTCCTTCTGCTCCCTCTTACGGTCCGTTTGTTTTTCCTCTTTCAGGAAATGGGTTTGTGAATTCCCGGGCTTCACCAAGTCTACTTGGTACTAGTGGTGGTGGGAATGGCCTAGGCAAAGTCATGCCTACAAAGTCCCCACCTCCACCAGGAGGAGGAAATCTTGGCATGAACAACCGCAAACCTGACCTCCGTGTCGTCATCCCACCCTCCAGCAAGGGCATGATGCCACCACTGGTGAGTTAAAACGTCTGTTCTGGGTCTGGCTCTGTGAAAACGGGTGTTCTGCCCACATGCACAGGGAGAAACTGTCTCACCTGCTTATCATAGGGTGTAGGAATAGAGGAGTGTTTGTATTCTGAAATGCCACTGATGAAAATCAAAAGTACTAATTGTGACTGGGGGAGAAGTTCAATTTGTAAGGAATTTTTACAGGTGTGAAATAGCAGCCTGACCTAAATGTGTTAAGAGCACAATCCTAGAGACAGGGCCAGGGACTTTGGTGTTTTGATCTGACATCCCTCTGACTTGGTACCAAGAACTCCGGTGGTTTGGAGGATGTGGGTTTTAAAAAGGGTTATGCATTATTCTGTGGAGGAACAGCCAATCTTGTTGGTGATGTGAGCGCTATTAACGTGCCCTAAAGCACATTTTGTACCTGTTTTTCCTGGGTCGTAATGGCTGTGGGATGTGAAGTGCAGCTTCCGTGGTGAGGAAGGTCTGAGAGCAGCACTGGTTTGATGTGGCACCGTGGAACGTGACCTTGGCTGTCCTGCGGGGCTGTCGTGTGTTCAGCGAGGCCATCAAAGAGCACTGAGGTGCTCTGCAGTGCTGCTCTGCACTTTGGCATCTGGGCAGCAATGTTTGTCCACCCAGGCTGGGAATAGCACATGGGTTTCGTGTCAGCCATGAGGCAACCACGGCCTCAAGCCCAGAACAGGTCTTGCAGGAAGCGTTACTCTGTTTTTCCTTTAATTTACTTGGCCAAATCCTTTGGTCTTAGTCTTTTGCTGCCATGTAGAAATTTTCAATGTCTCTGTGGATGTTTTCTGTGTATGGAAGAATGGGCCATAACCAGGAGGAGCAGGATATAAACAACACAAGTACTCTCTGTGTAATTCCTATTTGTTTTTAAGGTACCACAAGTGCTTGCATTTGTTACTGGTACTCATGATGAATAATACCAAATTAATCCAAGTAACAAAAGCTATAATTAGCCTCAGAGTAATGATTCTTGAAAAAAAAGGTTTTTCTAGGAATACTGACGTGTAGGAGAGATAGGAAGTATACTGGCTGATTATTACAGTGAAAATTGCCCTTTTAATTAGAAATAGAAACAGTAATGCAGTTCTGATGTTAATGGTGCGCAGCACCTATTTACTGTTGTGTTGTGAAGAACAACATCATATTCGGCTTTGGGCTTGTCTGTGTTTTTGGGGGAGTTAGGAGATTTCAGAGTAGATGCTGGCATGGAATGATGGTTGTACATGAAAAGTACTTTGTTGCTGAGCTGGTTTATTGGATCCGTGCAGCCAGAGACTGCTGTGCTGCACATCCACGTGTGCAGCCGTGTCCTTGGGGTCACCAAGCTCTTGCTCCACCAATTTCCTCAAAGCCAGTGTTTTGTACAGCAGGCTTTTTGTGACACGAATTTCATGAAGTACTGCATTTCTAGCAGTATTATCTACAGAATCGGGTGGCAAATCCACATTATTAATTAAAATGCATCAAAATCCTGAAGCACAAACGTGACTTTTTCTTTCATTTGAAAGCAATGCTATTTTTAGTAACTGTGTTATCCCTCTTGTTTGCTGAGTACAGTCGGAGGAGGATGAATTGGAGTTGGTGAGTTTGGGCTGCGGTTTGCTCAGAGACAGCAAGATGCTGGAAATGTCTTTCACTACAGCTTTTTAACTGTAGTTTCATTACATATTTTAAATAATTCCAGTGTTCCCTTGGTAGCAGACAAAAATACATTTGTTTTATCAAACTCAAAACCCAATCATTTCAAGTTGAAAACACATCCAAAGTCAGCGCTTGCCGTTTGTAAACTTCTGGGTTTTTTTCCTGAAAATGTTTCTGTTTTTCTTGGAGGGAACATTGGAAAAGAGCCTTGTGAAGTAACTGTCCATGTATATAGGATTTGTACTGCCTTCTATATGAAATACAAATAATCACTTCCCATCTCCTAAATTATTGCAATATTTTTAGAAAGTGGCTTCACTTGTGAAGTTCTTCAGATTGTAACACCAGCCCTGTGTTACTTCTCTTCCTTTCAAGGAGATGACATCATTGCTGGTGAGGTCACCTTTTTGGAGGTTAGAATTATTTCATCCTGCGTGAGATTATCAAACCACAGGGGTGTTCCCTGTTTACCAAAAGGAACAGAGAATTGCAAAAGAATAATTCTACCTTTTTTTCCAGTGGAAAGCTATTCTGCTTTTAAAAGGAAACTCTTGGGATTTGTGTGTTTTCAATTTTTTTTTCCCCAAAGGTTTTAACGTTTGGCATTCTGTCTGGAAAATTAACGTAAGGCTAAAATAATTCGTAACTTATTTTTAGAGCGATTTGCAAATTGTTTGGCTGCTGTGGCACAAACCAGCAGAAGATGCTGTGTCAGATTCACAGAGAAATAAATTGATCTATTGCAGACCTTGATTTGTTGTTGAACATGGACCTGTTGCTAATATGAGGCTCTACTTGCATGAAAGCATGGAAAATGTAGTGATTTAGATAAATTTCTTGATGAATGCATGCTGCTGGTTGATTTTTACCTTAAACATGAGACATAGATTTAAAAAGTAAGGGAAAATGGTTTTGAAAGTCAATATTGAAGTTTTTAAGCGTCACTGGGATGTCTGCTTGTTGAGCAGTTAGAGCTCTCCCACTTTCCTCTCACCTTCAGGGAAGTGTCCGGTTTTCAGTGCAAAAACGAAAGCTCAGTGTAAAAACACTTTAACAAATGTCATTGCAATTGGAATTAAAGCCAAAGCCCTTTACTGAGGGACTGAGGGATTCCCCCTGCCCCGTGCTGGATGGGCGGATGGAGCCGCACGTGGATCCCGTGTGCGGCGTGGGCCATCTAGTGGCTCCAAAAACTGGGACCAGCTCTGACAGGAGCAGCACTCACACAAAGGAATGGTGCAGTGTCTGCCTCAAACATGGCAAAGAAATACGAGCTACACCTGCAGGATTCTTTCTGATGCTGATTCCAGTGCTGGGAAGCAGTTCCAAATCCCATCTGTGAACACTCACTCTGTGTGGTTGGAGCTGAGCACTGAATATGGAAAGAAGCTACCAACAGTAGTGTAGCATGAAATAAAGATACTGAATTCTTCCTGCTACATTTGCACCAGTTAAAAACATTTAAAAAAAGAAACCCTGAAATTTGTCATGAATCTCCAAGGAAAACAAATATTGGGCATATCTAAATATTGCTTAGTGTCTTTGTGTGGCTGAGTGTTCCAGCAATTATATTCAGAAAGAGTTTGCATCAGAAAACCACCTTTATTAGCCACTTTAAAAAAAAAAATCCCATGAGGAAATCCTTTGGTCTGGGTTGTTTCCCAGTATATTCCTCTTTACTTTTCCATTATACAGTAATCCCAACTTTATAGGCAGCCATCCAAGAAAGCTTTGGAGAAAGGTCAATTCCTGACAGACACAAAAATCTGCTCTAATAACATCTCTTTATGCCAGATAAACTTGGTCTAGGGGAGATTTTCAGAAGTACGTAAGTGATTTAAAGGGATCAATTACAGCAAATCAGAGGGACTTTCTCTGGGACTTGGAGCTTTGAAACCTGGGAACTCTGAAGCAGAGAGGGCACATTTGCCAATGTGTGTGTTTGGCAAAAAATACCAAAGAGCCCCCAAATCCTTGGGAAGCTCGAAGGTGGGAATTGCAAGAGCAGCCAGATACAAGAAAGATGAGAAGCTGGCAGCCAGTGAAAGCTGTGGCTAATTTTAATATGGAAGCTGTGATACATATTTCTTTCTTTAAATGGGAAAGATACAAGATTGATAACCCTCAATTCATCTTCATAAATTTAAGCTTAAAATTGAATACAGCCCCATTTCTGTACCTGCTCATTCTGATATTTTTAAGGAAATGATGCATTTTTAATGCTGCTCGTTCTCTCAAGATTAGAGCAGAGAAAAAAGTTTAAGTGGTGCAGATCCTGAAATACCTATGTCTGAAACAAAGGAAAGGAGTAGTAACTTCAGTCTTGTAAAGCTGTGAAATGGATCCCTACCAAAGAGATGAGAAACTGCTCCTTTTGTAGCAAATATTTTTTCAGAGATAGAGTTCTCTCTAAAAAACATATTTCCAGCAGATTGAAACCCAGCTCCTTATAGAAATAGAGGGTGTAGAGACTGCTGCTATTTCTAAGAATTCTGCAGATAAAAGAAAATATCTGTTGTTGAAAAAAAAAAGCAAAACAAAACCCTAGCATTTTCTGTTCTTGACAGTATCTGGGCAAATGGTGTTGAACCTCATATTTTGAAGCAAGATTTGCAGTTGCCACCATGGAGAGCAGAACGTTCTGTGGCAGCAGCTGGTGCTGTCTGGTGCTGTTCACCACAGTGTTTAATTAATTTTCTAACCAGCAAATTTGGTTAGAGCTTATTTTGAGTGATATGTTTGCTGCAGATGTTCATTCCAGTATATGGGAAAGAAAGACTGTTATTAAAAAGCCAAATTGTGCCCACAGTTAGATTATCTGAGACAATCTAGTTGAGCTGTTTTCTCTGTCAGAAAAGCACAGTTGCTCTTTGTGAACTCCAGTGTCATTTGCTTGGAAACATATCTGCATTATAATAAGTACTCTCTCAGTTTCTCAGGAACCATGGGAACAGCAAGATTATTTTATCACTGAAGTCTTATCAACACAAATTTAGAAGATCTCTGTGTTCCTTTCAGGACAGGTGTAGTCAGCACAGTGTCAAAACTGGCAGCTGAAATTTGGAAAATTGGATAAACAACTGTGAAGTGGGAGAATCTCTTCTGGTGGAATTGCACCTCACCATCTGCACTAAAACCTCTTTAAAAATAAGACTAAAAACTCTTAAAATCACTTAAGAACTTCTGAGAATTGTTGTGTGTATCCCTAAGAAATTGCATTTATTTTTGTGTGTCTTACAACTCTTAACACAGTTGAAATCTGCATGCTTGGGAAGTGGCCCAGTGAGTCTTCAATTAATTTTTCATTTCAGTTTGCCAAGATCGTTTGGGTTGTCTTGAAATATTTTAACTTGTTTAGAAAACCAATCTTGACAAAAAGGATGTGTTCCTAACTCAAAGACACAGCAAAGCAGCACATTTGAATGCAGTGTCCTGTTACCCTAGCACTGCATTTCCCATCGTTCTCTCTGGTCTCACAAGGTTTGTTATTTCCATCCTTTGCAGAATACCCAAAGGATAAGCAGTTCTCAGTCCACGCAGCCCCTGGCCACCCCCGTGGTGTCGGTGACGACTCCGAGCCTGCCCCCGCAGGGACTCGTGTACTCGGCCATGCCCACTGCCTACAACACTGGTAAGCCCTGCTGGGGTCAGGGGCTGGGACTTGCACCCACGTGAGTCAGAAGTCTAGGAAATTTGCACTTCTGTGACACCTGACTTTATTTTTCTCTTCAGTTCAAATGAGTTCCTACTCATGAAAACTGAGCCTGTAGCTACTCCCTCCCATGAATGGCTCACGTTTAGGCAGTAGCCGATCCTTCGGTAGTTCTGTTCTTCAGATACTTTGATTGTCTGCAGGACCTTAAAACTACTTTTTATCCAAGCTGAGTGTGAGGCATCTGGTAATGTAAAAGTGACGAGTGATTTACTGGTTGGGAAAGTGGTTCATGAAAGTCGAGTAATAAGTGATGGAACACGAGGCAACGGCAACCTCAAGTTGCACAAGGGAAGGAGTAGGTTGGATACTCAGGAAAATTTCTTCACCAAAAGGGTTGTCTGACATCCACCAGGGCAGTGGTGGAATTCCACCTCCCCCAAAGATGGGATTTGATACATTTTCTCCACTCTTAGCTTTGAAAGTTTTCACTTTTTAGTGAAAGTTTTTAGTTTAGCCAGCCAAGCACCTCACATCCTCTTGTATCTTGTTGTGTTAATGAGCTCATTAGCTGGCAGTGCGCTGAGCCCCTTCTGTGCCTCGGGCGGTGCCGCAGCTGATGGGTGCAGGGAGAGGGATTGTGCACCCTTCAGCTGTGGGGGCTGTGCTGGGACCCTGCACTCCTCACACCCCTCAGCCAGGGCCTGTATTTGCCCTGCAGCAGCACCAGCACACAGCTGCCCTGAGGGGGTGAATTCTGAAGCAGGGAGTGCAGAAGTTGGGCTGCAGGAGCAGTGTCATGGGCAGAGCAGTAATTTGCTGTGGGTGATCAGTTGAAATGTGAGTTAGGTGGACATGCAGACCTTGGTTTGACTCTTGCCCCAGAGGTGGTTCAGCTGTTGTGTTCAATGGCCGTTCAAAGCAAACCGTTCTGGTCCCTCAGAAAGCCACGCTGAGTTTCACTTGACACATCCCTTCTGTCCAGTTGGATGCTGTTTCAGGAAGCAGTGCTGGGTGCATCCCTCACCCAGAATAACCTGTAAGCTGCTGGCTGAAACATCCAAAAGCTGAGAGGGGCTGCAGTGGGAATCTCAGGAAGCAGCAGAGGCAATGGGAACCGGTGTCCTACGCAATGGACGAACGCTGGTAATCGCTGGGGTGTGATTTTAAACTCCGTTTCCTTTGATAATGCAAATAATTTGTGCAAAGCTTTTAGCATTTAGTGGTTTTCACACACTTTAGAATTGTTTCTATTAGATTGAACCTTTCAGGGGATTTGCAGGAAGAAATTTGATGTTGAAACCAAATTGTTGCCTGGGGATTCTCAGGGTAGTCACCACTTCCAGCACATATTCAGTTTTGCAGTTCAAAGACTAAGATAAAATTTAAATACCTTAATTGTTTTTCTGGATTGATAGAGGTTGTTTTCTTCAGGGCTGGAAGGGATAGCTTCAGCTCTTGGATCCTGAATTAAAATGTTGGATATCAGTTTTCCACAAATATCCTATTTTATATAATCTGTTTTGGTATTCTGCAGATTGCTGGAGGAGGGGCCAGAACCGAGTTACTGGTTCTAAAACAGTCCAGGCATTAAAAAAAAATACTAAAACTCCCAGCAATCAGTTAATCAGTAATTGACACCTGAGCAGAGCACACCAAGCCATAAATAAATTCCTGGGCTCAGGTCAGTTGTTTTGCCAAGGCACAAACCTCCCAGTGCTGCTTGTGGGGGTCACAGCAGTGATGGTTTCTGTGGTGCAGAAGATGCTCTTGTGTGTACGACTTCATCTCACATCAGGTCACTCATGCAGCAGGGGTGTCCTCCTGCCACTGCCAGCAGATATGGGATTATTTAGGGAATTAATAGTGCAGCTAATTGTGTAGTGACATATGTACTCTTCAGAGAAAAACCTCCTCAAAGCCCTGTCACCAGACAGGATGTGTCTGAAGTGTCAGAAGTTAATTGTCCATGGTCATAAAAGCTGTAATTGCAATGGAAAAAAAATGACATGGGAACTGAATTCCTATTAGTGTTTCCTTCAGGTCTGCTCTGACAAATCCCATTGGCCCGGCACTTCCATCCCCAGTGCTTGCATGGGCTGCCCTTGGCAGTTGTTGGAGGCCTGGCTGCTTTGAAGGCTCAGTGCATGTCTGGGTCACTGGAGGGGCTGCACAGTTTTTATTTTTTATTTTTTAGATTCAATTTTAGTCTTGCATGAGGGGCTTTTTGGGTCAGTCATCTTGGGACACGCCTTTCTGAAGCTGTGCAGAAATACGTGTGAGGTTTTTCAGAGTTTCAGTAGAAGTGTCAACTGAGAAGAAATAAAACAAAAAGAAAAAGGCAGCCTAAGAAGCTTCACCTGCTGGTAGCAGCTGGAACTCCTGAGGGCTTCAGGAGGGTTCTGGGGGGGATGTGTGTGGGTCTCTGACAGCACAGGGCCCTACTGGCCATGGATTCTCCTCCCAAGATGAGCTGTTTTAGGGAGATCTAGAATTTATCCACAGCAGACAGGTCAGTGGATGGGAGGGGGAGAGTGTTCAAGAAGGCTCATCTCAGGAGAGAGAGAGATTGTAATGGTGGTGGCATTTTAGGATAATACTATAAAAAAACCTCCAAAGTCCCCAAACACAAATCAAAGCCAAACCCAGCTGAAGTGGAATATTTGGTTCCTCTCCTGGCAGTACAGAGTGAATTTGGCTGCTCACATTTTGTCCCATTCTCAAGAGACTAAAAATTATTTTAAGGAAACTTTATTACAAAATAATTAAAAGCAGAGAAGAGTTAGACTTTGTTTTCAAACCTGAAAGAAAACATGAGTGATAATGATCGAGTGAAAACAACTTCAGTTCTGTGAATGAAGTGAGAAGTGAGGGAGCCCTGCAGCAGCCAGAGCCACTGGCCAGCTGCTGCTCTGGGGTCGGAACAGATCGAGTTCTCGGGCTCCATTTCAGTTGTATTTCTAAAGAATGGTGTTTTCTTGCTCCACATAAAGCAGTTTCTTTTGTTGATGTGATACAGAGATGACAGTTTAATCAGACATTGAGGAGTGATATTGTGGGGAGGGGGAGGATGTGATGTGGCACAGTGGGACTGCACTGAAGGGTCACTGGGGTTTGGGTACCTGGCCCCTGCCCTGCCTTTCCAGAGCCCCTATGCCTGCCTGGGCAGCCAGTGCCGTTTGTGGCTCGGGTTTGGATGGAGGTTGTAGGACCAGGAGCTCTGTGGCATCGTGAGCAACCCAAATGGTTGAGTCTTGTCTGAGGAGTGACAAGACACACAACCTGTGTCTTGTCTGAGGAGCTGCCACCTTCCACCTGGGACTGAACCACAGCCCAGGTGTCTGCAGTGAATTCAAGGCAAGATAGACTCTGACTCATATGGACTCTTCCCTTTTTGTTTTATTTTGAAATGTCCATGTAGGCAAAACTCTTCCAATATGCCAAGTCTTACTGTAAGGTGCACGCCTCTATATATACAGTGCATTAATGTGTTGTACCTGTGGGTTTGGAAGAAGCTCCAAGACAACAACAGGGAGGAACTGAAAGCAGAATGCAAAAAAAATTTCATTTGGAGGCATCTGTACTGTTAAGCTCCCTGTGAGGTTGGCAGGATTGTTCCCAGACTTCAGAGTTTTCACATTTGGATTCCTTTGGCTCAGCTGCCTTTATTTGTTTTGGGCAGAAAGCCTTTGTATTTATTTATATACGTATGTTATATATATATATATATAACCCCTCTATACATTACTTCGTTGTTTATTTGTTTTTCCCTCTTAGATTACTCCTTGACTAGCGCAGACCTGTCTGCCCTGCAGGGATTTAACTCCCCAGGAATGCTGTCCTTGGGGCAGGTGTCTGCCTGGCAGCAGCACCACCTCGGTCCCGCGGCCCTCAGCTCTCTTGTGTAAGTACCCAGGGTACCCATGTGGGGCAGCATGGGGGGCTTCTGCCTCTTCTGCTGTATCAGCTGCACCAAGGGAATATCTGAGCACATTTTAACCTCTTGTCTGTGCTGCAAAGCGTTCATGTGTCGTGGTGTTTGTCCCTGCAGTCACCTCCAGCTAATGAGCCGTGTCCCCGTAAGCTCAGCTTCTCACCAAAGAGGCACCTGTGTGATGACCGAAATGTTTGGCAATAGGAAATACTTGCTTGTTCTGAACTTCTGTAAAAGCAGCTCAGACCTTTAGTTAATGCTTTTTCCACCTTTGCTCTTCCCAGTAAGGTGCACTGATTTATGTGCTGAGCCCCAAGGCCTCACCATCACAAACATGTGAATTGTCACTTGGCTTTCACTATTTGTGTTTCTTATTTGGGCCTTTCTGTTTTCTTCCCCCAGCACTGGCAGCCAGCTATCTCAGGGTTCAAATCTCTCCATTAACACCAACCAAAACATCAACATCAAATCTGAACCGATCTCCCCTCCCCGGGACCGCGTCACCCCCTCCGGGTTCCCGCCGCAGCAGCCGCAGCCGCCGCCGCCACCATCACGCCAGGAGCTGGGGCGCTCCCCGGTCGACAGCCTGAGCAGCTCCAGCAGCTCCTACGACGGCAGCGACCGCGAGGATCCCCGCAGCGATTTCCACTCGCCCGTCGTGCTGGGGCGGCCGCCCAACACAGAAGATCGGGAGAGTCCCTCGGTAAAACGAATGAGGATGGACACGTGGGTGACATAAACCCACGGTGTCGCCCTTTCAGTTTTGTGTTCTCAAAATGAACTGTCCTGACATATCTAAATTTATAAATAAGGACATGAATAAGTATATTTATATGTATATACATACGTGCATATATATATCTTCACATGCATATATATGTGCTAGTGTGTGTAGCATACACCAATCATCAGGCACTTACGACAAACTCTTGTATAGCTGCAGATGTCCCTTGGTAAAACGTAACAGAACAATCCCGTAGGTTTGATCTCTAGTCTGGCACTTACCTGGACTCGTGTGTAACCCCAGCCCAGCCCCATGGCAGAGCGGTGTCCCCGCAGCGTCTCCTCCTCCTCCACACCCACCCGAGCGAGGGCTCGCCTGTAGTACTGTCCCTGTGTGTAGTCAGCTCTATGGTTACTCGTAGTTAAGAAATAATTGCTTTGTAGCAGCAGAGCAGTAGAAAAGCAGGAAGAAGAAAGCAATACTGTACATAAACTGACCTTTCTATTACCCAACCTGGCATGGGTCTCTATTGCAGAGGGTGCATGGAGAAGGGCTGATGCTATAAGAAATAAAAAAAAAAAACAAAACCCTGTTTTGCACGTGCAAAAAAAAAAAAATAGTGTATTGGGTCAAAGAAGTGATTTTTTTAATGAGTGAAAGAGACATAGAGAACTCGCATGAAATATTCAGAAAATATTAGCCTAGAAAATAGAACATTAACAAAATAAAATTAATATATTAAGTTATAATTGGAATATGTTTGACAAATTTGTTTTTACGTTCATACCTTTGAAAAATATAGAAACGGATTTTAGCTCATGTATATTTTATATTAAAGAAAACAATACCCTAATGAATTGAAGACTATATATAAAGTTATATACAGTACTTTTGAACACATTCTGCTATGAATTATTTATATAAGCCAAAGCTGTATGTTGTAGCTTTTTTGTAGAGTATAGTTTTATCTTATTTTGACTTTCTAGTTTTTGCTTTCAAAGATGAAAAGGAAAAACTTGCAGGCGGAACCTTGGGGGAAAAATAAGCCATGAACACTTATATGTAAATTAAAATTTGAGCCAAACTCTTTGTGTATATAGCATCCTAAATATATTATCACCTTTGGTGTAAGTACCTATGTATTGTACGGTCACCAGATTAAAAAGTATATTTTTGTGGATTGACGCCAACTTGAAACAAGGCGAGGTCCTTATTAAGTAGAGTATTCACTGTTTAATATTTACTATTTTGTTAAATATACTGTACTTTCTTTGGATTTTAATTATTATTAATATTATTATCCAGATTTTTCAGAGGGTGTATAAAGGGGTTGGCCCCCTCACTGGTGGTGAATGTGTGCCGTTCAATTGTAATCTCTGTGCTGTATGGTTAAGCTTCATTATACATTTTATATATATGTATATAAATAGCAAAGTGGCAAAAAAAAAATCGGTGTTAAGTTCATCCTGCATAAATATAAAAAATCTGTTACAACACATTTTAAGGCATCATTTTAAAGCTGCCTCTTCCAAGGAGGAAAAAAAAACCAGTGGAAAAACTTGACCTAATTTCTCATGATAGGGAAATGACACATATCAGAAGAGCACAAAAGGTTTTGTGAGTTAGCACGTGATTTGGGAAAAATTTGCTGCTTCCAAGAAAGAGGGAGGAATGCAGAGCCCCCTTGTGCCGTGAGACAGGGCTGGGAGCAGGTTTGGTGTTGGATGCGGGGCTGTGATCCCTGGTGCTCCTGGCCACGTCCAGGCTGGCAGTGCTAGTTCTGGGTGGAAGCTGCAGTGCCGTGGGATAGCCCAAACTCTTCAGAGTTAGCCCTGATATTTATTACATTTTTGCTTGGGCTTTATTATTTTTTGCAGTTAAGAAAATTCCCTTGATGCTGTAAGGGAGGGGTGAGAAGGGCGGTGCAGCGGGGCCGGCTGCCCTGTGTGGTACGTGCAGCCTCCAGCCCTGTCCCTGTTGTCCTGGACACATCAAAACCCGCAGGGGCTCCAGTCCCTTCCAGCCCTTCCCGTGGCACTGCTTCCCATTTCCATGGGTTCATCCTGGCTGGCAGGAGCACAGAGGCAGATGGGACACGTTCCAATGGCTGCTGTGCTCCCCAGTGACCGAATTCACTTGCTGGCCCCTGGAACCTTTTGCTGCTCTGACCAGTGATGCGAGTTCCATGATTTATGCGCCTGTATGAACTTTGCTGTACATCCGAGTGGGAGTTCTGCATTCACATTTACTGTCTATTTTCTTGTGTGCCTTATCAGATGGCTTTGCTGACTGTATCTCAATAGTCTTTATTTCTATGCAGGTTTTTAAACAGTACTTAACTACTGTTTTCTTAAAGACAAAGCTACACAAGGGTTAGAGTTTGTATTGAAATTGCACCAATGAATTAAGAAAAAATAAAAGAATCAGTTCTAAAGAGCTGGGCCAGGGAGTGGCCCCGTGCTGCCCCAGCCCCGGCAGAAACGTCCTTCCACAGCCCTCTGGTCTCGGGGAGCACCTCCTGCCACCGAGGACATGGGAATCCTGGTTTTTAATAACAGGTAACTCACTTTGAAACATACTTTTTTAGAAATTGTAAAAATGTTTTATAAAAAAAAAAAAATGACATAGCACAGATATTTCAACAGGTTTAAAAAAAAAAAAGAACTTTTTAAAATTATCTCTGCTGACTGAAGTGCAAGTGGATCTAATCCTGGGCTGAACCCAGTCAGGTCTGAATGATTTAAGATTTTTATCTCTGTTGTGACAAATCACCTCCATCCTTGAGCTCTCACGATAGTTTTGAGAACGCCACGGTGTCAGGGACTCATCAGAGAGAACTGCTTTAGCCTTGCCTTCCCTCCAAGGACACTAATGCATCAGAAACTTGCGAGTTACTGTGCGCACAAGAAATACATAGTAAATAAGGAACAAAACAACTCCTAACAATTGATCCTGGGCAGAAGTTAAATCCGAATGTGAAAGAAAGACTTAACCAATGTAAACGTTTAAATCTTAGTAGAACCTTTCTTCACTTTGCTGTGCAAGAGAACACTGCTTTGCTATATTTAAAATGGCTTTTTTAAAAGAGATTTATGTATTTGGTAAATGTTTGTAGTCAACAGTTCACAAAAAGCTGTTCACGGTTTAATGCTGATAAGCCGTTTGGCGGCACAAGCTGGACTTTGTTGCCATCCTTGAGACGAATCTTTTAAGAAAAAAAGTAAGTTAATCTCAATTTTTTTCCCTGAATGTGTTGTTTTTTCTTCAATATACAATAAATATTCTAGTGAACTTTTTATCAAATGGTTAAGAAAATGCTAGAGGTTGTTGTAAAATATTTGTATCCTGCATTCACTAAAGTAAAGATACTGGCTTTTACTGTGTACTCCGGCCTCTCTCGTGTTTGCAGAGCACGTGGTCCTGTCTGGCGTGTCCTTGCCCCCTCCAGGTGTCTTCAGGTGCGAGGTGTTGGTTTGAAACTGCAGCCATGAGCACTTTCATCAACAGGAACACTCAGGGACTGATGGTTGCTAAGAACCTTTTTACAAAACACAAGAAAAACTGGCAGATAAACCAGGGTCCATTCAGAGTGGAGAGCCCAAGGCCAGTCCTGCCTCTCCAGCCCTGGTTCCTCCTGCTGATTCTCACTGCAGGGGCTGAGGTGAGGCTGCAAGGGGCCCCTCTTTCTAAGGCAGGTACTCAGCTGTGTGGTAGCAAAAAAAGCACAAGTTGTTCCCCTTGTGCTTTTATTTCATGTGGCTTTATTTAAAAATGTACGAATCCCCCCCCTCCCCAGAACAGAGAGATACAGCTCTTCACAGAAGAAAAATACAAGTTTTTGTTCAATATAAGATACTTTGGAGTGCTCGTTTACAAAATTAGCTTCCCACTTTTGAGAGCTGCAGGAAACACAGATTCTCATTGTAACGGCACTTGGTTCTGCTTGTGTGGTGCAGGGCTCCTCACCTTGCTGGAGAAGCTTCAGTCCTCCCCATCCAGGCAGACACCGTCCAGGCTGAGGTTACACCTGTACAACAGGTGCCTCTACCACAGCCCCTCTCCAGCCCCTGCTCTTCCCCAGCAGGCCTTGGGCTGCCACGGGAAGCTGGAAAAGCCCTGGAGTCCTGCTGGCACCTGGGAAGCTGCAAATGGGGCTGGGCCAAGGTGGGGAGGACAGTGCGTCCTGCATCTGCCCACCAGCTCTGCCCTCACCCTCAGCACCACTGGCACCTGCCCACACAAAATCCCTTAGTGTTGGTTCCAGGAAAGCCTTCACCTCTGCCCACAGGCCTGGAATTTGCTGAATCAAATTTCTGAGGCAAATTCCTCATTTTAGCAAAGCTCCCAAGGGCTCCCTTGCTGCTCCCTTGCAGCATGTAGTGTTTGCTGACTGGCCCTGAAGAGCACAGCCCTCGGGCTGACCAACACCTCCGCTGCCCTGCGAAGCTTTTCAATGCACGTTCTCAGTTCACAGGGAATCTGTCACAATCAGGAGCTCCACAGTCTTCTCCTATAAAGGCTTCACCCTTCTTTCTTCTTGGACTTCTGTCCTGCACCTTGCAACCTGCATCCAGCTCAGCACTTCACTCCTGCCCACACTGCACACAAGGAAGTAATTCCATGACTGAGCCTGGGTGTCTGAGAAGCACCACTATAGACTATTATTAGTTTTTTTTAAGCAAATAATCCTAAACTGGCACACCCACCTTAGGAGCCCCAGAAGGCATCATTAGGGTCAAGCAGGCCAAAACCACCATGGTCTGCAAGAGACAAAAATGACACTTCCGAGAAAGTGTTCCCCCTTTCCATTCCAGCAAAAAGTGTTTCCTTAAAATGTGAACAACCTCCAACTTTCCAACCACATTAATACTGCACTCTCTAGCTCAGCAGCAAAGGATTTGCTTCTAGACACATCATTAAGAAATACCTGAAGCACCCATAATGAGTAAATTGCTACAAAACACTTTCCCTCAACAGTTTCCAACTCTAGAGCTACTTGGGTGATGATCATTGTAAGCAACAAAGCATCCTTATTTTTCCATCAAAATCACATCACCTCGTTTTCAGTCAAATTCAGGATTACATCATCAGCTACTTATAAAAATAATCTGTATTGTTGTATCCCCTTGGATGCACTTGAGGCAGTCATGAGCATATGTGCATCACTGCTGGAGCAACCAGAGTGGCTGCCCTTTCCCCTTACGATTTTTTTCCTACAACTGAGCTTTGTGGTAATTTCCCTTCCAATCCAGCTGTTGAACCATTTGAGGTTATGTTAAAGGTGTGGGCCACCAGGCCTTGTGTTTTAAAATAGATGATATAAAATACTGGCAGGACAATTCCTATCAGGAGCATAATAAAAACAGCGTTCCACCACTGGATTCCACAGTCTGCACCGTTACCAGTCTCTCGCTTCCCTGCCTCGGGCAGGGGCCTCTCCAGCGCCTCCACGCCGTACTCTGCGTTCAGCTGCACCTCCACCTGCACGGCGTCCTGGATGCTCTGGTCAATGTCCCTGAAGTACTCGCTGAGGCGCCGGCCGCCAGCGGAGCTGCCCGTGCTGGGGTCGGACTCCGGCAGCTCCACGCGCGTCAGGCCGGGCTGGGCGGGCCCCGCCGGGGGCGGCCGCAGGGCCCCGGCGCTCTCCGTGAGCAGCCCGTACGGCCGCACCGGGATCTTGATGGACTTCAGCGCGTACAGGTCCTGCTCCCGGATGAAGTTGTTGACACGTTTGATATCTGCAACCTACGAAATCCAGAAAGGACACAGACCGTGAGTGCAGGACAACCCAGGAGTGAGGCAGGAAGCAGCTACAAAACCAGTGTGCAAGGAGCTGTCAGGGAATAAAAGCAGGCCCAGGATGCAAGTGGTTTGGTGTTCTACAGAGATTCCCCAGCTGTGCCAGGGGTGCTCTAGGTTCTGCTGGATAGAGGCAATCCCGTATTAAACCAGTCTACAACCTCCTCTAGTGCTCTTGTACCTGTTTTGCTCCATACTGCTTTTGCTTCCCTTTGCTTTCCTTGCCCTTCCCTCACTTAGTTAAAGCAAGAAGAATCTTTGTAACAGATTCTTTTTAAAACAGTTTTCATACCTTACACATGAATGCTTAAGGTGAGAGCACACCAATGTGAGCAGGCAAAACCCCCCTCCGTCTCCTCAGGAAATGATTTCAGAGTGATCAGAGCTCCATCTTGGGAGCACACCAGTTCTGAAAGCAAGGGCAGAGCCAGGAGGGCAGGCAAGCATCTGCCACAGAAGCACGAGCATCCTCTGCTCAAGCAGCAGCTCTGTTCTGCAGGATAGCAGATCATCCAGCTCATTCCTCCTGAGCTGCTCAGTGCTCCTGCTGAACAACGATCACCTCTGTGCTCCTGTCACCACTTCTGTTGGTTCCTGTGTAGGGTTCCTGTCAGTGAGCTGTATCCCCACCCAGAGCAGGAAGAGCGAGGAAGAACAAGCCACATGTGCATCACACACAGGGACAGGCAGTATCAATGCAAAGACAAAGGCAAGGCAGTGTCCTCTATTTAACATGAAATAAGAGAAGATGCTTAATACAGTGGCCACTCACAGCCACCCAGTAAGTACAGCAACTCCTCAGTTGCACTAAACCCTCTGTCAAAGAAAAGGAACAGGAAGTCAGTGCGTGCCAGGAGCTCTCCACAGCAGCCAAGGAGATGTGAAAGAACCTTGAGGAAAAGGCTGGAGGACACAAAACGAAACAGCAAGCGCCAAACCAAAGAAAAAGGCAACACAAACAGGTAAACCAATTCCATACATCACACCAAAGAGACCCAGTACAGGGACTGTGCTTTGCTCTTTCAGAAATTACAGCATGACCTGTATCCACTGCATACTCACATGCTTGAGGCTGCCAAGGAAACTGGGGAGTTAAAACAAAAATACTCACCTTACTTCCTAAGCACTTTGCTCAAAGGTAGAGAGGAGATGGATGCCTGAATCTCATGTTTACTCTGCAAAGCTTGAGAACTCTGAAAATGGCACATGTAATCCAGGACCTGATCTGGGGACGCTGAGGCAAAAGGAATCCTCAGTGGCTGGTTCAGGCTCCTCATAGCTGGCCCCAGCGTAACCTCTGGACTTAAATCCTACAAAATTTCTTAGTTATGAAATAACAATCTCACCCAGAGCCTCCTAACTGAGGTACTGCTTCAATTTCTGGATTTGTTCCAATGAAAACAAATTACTGGGACAGTAAATATCCCCCGTGGTGTCTGCAATCAAATACTGCAGTGTGGTGCTAAGGCTCTAGAAACAGAAAGTGGAGCAGCACTCACACAGAAACAACAAACAAAGTTGATGGGAAGCATGCGAGAGATTGGGCTGCACAAGCATTTAGGTTTATTTTCTGTACTCATTTTTTTGGCTGCAGTGAGCTCCTCTTGTCCTAGCTAAGAACAATGCCAAAAGCAAGCCAGGACTATAAATGGACAAGAGTAAAAATGAAAATTTTGAAGTGCTCTGCATCTCTGCCAAGTTATCTGTGGCACATACACAGAGCTATTTGTTGCACTCGCTTAATACCCCCTCCCCAAGAAGATCCCAAAACCCTTGTCAAGTTCTCCTTGATTTCAAGGAGAAGTTAATCCAGAATTTTTACACATATTTGCCTATATATTTGTAGTTACAGTTCTCACTACTGTCCTGGTGACTTGTTTAATTGTACAAATAAAACAAAACTGTCATGCTAGTCTTTAAAAAGACAAATACACGAATCTCCTACAATAAGGATTTCTGTACCTGTTCAATTTAACTGGAACAAGTCGTAAGTGCCCCTTCTGGAAGAGAGGGAGGCAGTAGGACAGCTTTTTTCCTGTGGGAGGAGAACACTAACTACATGGTCCCTTCCATCAGCTTGCTCTTCCCCCGGGCAGGCCCAGCAGCCTTCAGAGGGGCTGAAAGGCTCCGGGAGCAGGGCAGAAGAGGAGCAGCCACGGCAGGGACAGGACTGGGCCCTCTGAGTGACACTGCAGAGGCACAGCAGGAATTTTCACACCATAAACCAAAGAACTGTCCAGAAACTCCCTCCTCTGAATTCACCCAACTGCTGTGAGTCTGCCCAAGTGCTGCTGAGAGCAGCACACAGCCACAGCTCCAAACCCAACCAAAGCTCAGTTGTGCCTTCTCAGGCTCTCCTGGGGCCAATCAAGGCCTATTCAAGTCCTACCAGACTTGCTTCTCCACACGCATCAGGCTCATCAGCAGAACCTACAAGGGTGCCTTTTTTGTTTTGTTTTTGTTTCTAAGGGCACGGGAGGGGAGGAATTGCTGCAATCCCTTTAAGGCCTCTTGCCTCAGCTGCACCACACAGCTGCTGTGTGGTTAAGCAAGACAGACTGCAATTGCATTGCAGCAGTGGAGCCAGAGCCATATCATTATCCCCACTGCGGTCACTGGCCAATTGTTTGCGTCATGGAACTCTGAAATCACAGTCCAGCTTGCAGAAAAAGGAGGCTCTAAAAACACAGCTCAAACTGCTAAACAATGGAGGGCTTCTAATGTTCAGACCAGGTAATTAAACTTTTCAGCAGTTTTGCTCTACTTTGGAACAAAGAAAACACGTTGTGTAGTGTGTTCCAACTCAGAGAAATCTCACTGTGCACACACTCTCCCTCCTGCCCACAGGCACCTGAACTGTGCCCGCTTTGGGATGACAGCAAACAATCAAAACCCACACACAGACACCACCTGGACTCTCGGACTGAACTTTGGCACCTCTCCACATCCACCCCTGTTAGAGTCAGACCTTCCTTGCAAAATATAAGCTGATACCTTTCAAAAATAAACAAAAACCCTCACCCATAACCGTGGTGTTTCTTTGTACTACTAAATTTGCTTAAAAAACACCAATGTTCCTTGAGAGCAGGGCCCTGACACTCATTTCTATACTCAGCTTCCTAATGTTTGCCCTCACTGAAATAACTTAGTACAACCTGCACTTAGTCACTGAAATTAAACAGGAAAACAGGTCAGGCAGGGTGGGAGGCTGGCAACATCTTCCTAGGCTGTTGGCCGAAAAACTCTTTTTTGTGTTTGTTTGGGGGGTTTTTTGCCTTTCTCCAGTTTTACCCAGACACTGATCATTCATAAAACACACAGGGACAACACTTTCCAGTGTCAAAACTACCAGACCACAGGACTGGAAACAGCTGCACATGAAAGCCCTCTGAGGTGATCAGGCAGAGGCAGCCCTTACCTTACAGCCATACTGCAGGGCCAGCTTGTTGAGGTTATCCCCCTCGGTGACCTCCCGCTCCAGAAGCACCACGTCTCCCAGCCTGTCCCAGGCAGCGCTGCCCCGCTGCTGCTCCTTGCCCCTGGGCCGCAATTCCATCACGTTGAGCTCCTCCTCTGAGGACTCGTCCGAGTCGGATCGGCCATTGGGAAACACATACACCTGCCTGCCCGGGAAGTTGTGGACAGTGACAGGAGCCTGGAAGGATCTTGTTCGGCTCTCATTCAGCCTCATCTTTTACACCAGCAGCACCTAGAACAAAACCCAGACAGTTCTAGTTTCCTCAATACCAGTGTTTAGTTCTCAGCATGACAGATTCAGAGGACGCACAAAAAGTTGGCACATGTGAACACTCACACACGAAGGTTTCTTGCACCCAGGGGCAAATCCAGAAGTGCCACTCTAACAGCAATATTAGAAAAGTTATGTACTCAAACTGCAGCAATCAGTAATTATTTTCTGAGCTTTTTTTTTTTTTTTTGGTCTGCCTGTGGACAAACAACCCTGTAACACTATGCTGCTACACATTTTAAATGCTACATTCTACAATTTCATTTAAAAAGCAACACAGTCACTTGAGTGAACTGTGTTTAATTATGGTCAAAACATACATCAGGTCTACCAAGAGACATTAAAAACTGAGCAAAATAATCCTGTTCATAAGTCCTTAGTTCTCTACACTTAACTTCAACCTGAATAACAAGCTTTCATTTTGCTGCACAAGGACTAGAACCTGCCTGAGCCCTTTAATTATTGCTCAGCCTACAGCTGCAAGGTTTTTGGTTTTTTTTCTTCAATCCTCAGCTCCACAAACAATTTGTTGTCAGGGTCAGGCATAGGTAAGAAAACCCCACGCTGTTATGGAACCTTGACCTTAACGTCCTCCATCTACCTCTAAGGGATTCATCAGGTGAAACCACTACGATTTAATGGCATTTCCTTGGCCCCGGGCGCGGCACCCACAGCTGCGGGCTGGGCTCAGCTGTGCCGGGGGAGTTCAACATCCAGGACCAGGCTGGACACGCCGGTGGTGGGACACCCCGGCCTCCCCCGACACAGCTCCCTCCTTAGGGAGTGCCGAACTCTTCCCCAGGCTCCTCTGGGGATCCTGACCCCGTCAGCACTTCAGGGGGATCCTGATGCCCTCAAGGGACCCCGATCTCCTCAGCACTTCAGAAGGGTCCCCCTCCCCTCAGGGTGCCCCGCTCCCCATGGAACCTCGGGGGTCCCGATCCCCTCAGCTCCCGATCCCCTCAGAGGGTCTCGCTGCCCTCAGCGCTTCAGGTGACCCCAAATCCCTCAGCACTTGAGGAGCGCCCTGATCCCCTCAGTGTCCCACTCCCCCCTAGGGCCCCGCTCTCCTCAGCGCTTCATGGGATCCCGTTCCCCCCCAGCGACCGCGCTCCCCTTAGGGTGTCCCGCTTCCCGCAGGGGCCCCGCTCCCCTCAGGACGTCGCGGTCCCGGTTACCGCCCCTCTCCCCGCGCTCCCCTGACGGACCCGCCGCCATCGGCCCCGCACAGACCTGGCCACGGTCTCGCCCAGCGCTCCTCCCATTGGCTGGGTCGCGCTGAAGTCCCGCCCCCCGGCGGTGCCAGCCAATGGGAGCCGGGGAAAGGCTGTGGAGCAGAAGGTACTGAGCGGGCGGGGCCGGGCCGGGCGGCGGGGGGGGGCCTCACTTAAAGAGCCCGCGCCCCCCGTCCCGGCCGGGCGGGGAGCGGGCGCGGAGCGCTCGGGGGGTCAGGTCACACTGCTGAACAACGGGCGATGTCACACTCCTGAGCAGGGGCATGTCACACACCTGTGCAGTGGGACATGTGGCACACCTGCACAGCCCCGGGTGAGGTGCCGCTGTCCTGGGACACGTCACACACCTGAACAGCGCGTGATGTCACACGCCTGTGCAACGAGTCACATCATACACCTGTGNGAACAACGGGCGATGTCACACTCCTGAGCAGGGGCATGTCACACACCTGTGCAGTGGGACATGTGGCACACCTGCACAGCCCCGGGTGAGGTGCCGCTGTCCTGGGACACGTCACACACCTGAACAGCGCGTGATGTCACACGCCTGTGCAACGAGTCACATCATACACCTGTGCAGCCATGGGTGTCGCTGCCCTGGGACACGTCACACGCCTGCACAGCCCTGTGCTACAGTAACATCGCAGTTATTACATTGTCAATATGTAACAACAGATTACAGTACATCAATATTACAATATGTCAACATTATGTCAATATTGTCTCCACTCGGCGGTGGAGCTGACCAGCTGTGCACCACTGCCGTGTTTGCCTTGGGCCACCCTGACTAGTGCCTTTTGTTTAAAAACCAAGCTTAGGATACACTGTTAGCAAGTCCCACATTCAAAGCTTTTCTGGGGTGCAGGGACAGGAGAAATAATGCTCTCCTTGCCAGCTGTCAGAATCAGCCAGGCACTCCTTCGGGTGCCCACGGGTTGAAGATCCCCTGGAGGGACAGCCTGGGGCTTGGCTGGTGGCTGCTCTGTGCCCTAAAGGTGATGAGCAAACCTGCTGTTAAGTTAAATTAAAGCTGAGTGCAGTCGCTGGCCATCCCTTTGCCTTCCCCTGTGCAACCCCAGTGCTGGAGGAAAGACGGGGGGGTGGTATTTCCTCTCCAGCTCAGGCTACCACTGGATTAGATACAACATCAGCTGATAAGTGTGACCCACTAAGAGGAAGGAAGGCTCCACAAGCATCAACAATTTCTTTAACCAACAGCTGTTCTTCTTCACAGCTCTTACCTTACCACATACCTTTGTGGGACTGAGGGATTTCGGCAGGGATGTAAGGGTGGAGGGAGAGTGGCCAGGCAGGACTGCGGCTGAGCCAGCACCCCACTTCCCAGCAGGTCACAGGATTTCCTTCCCTCTATCCCTGGGCCAGATTATCCCAGGAGCAGATGACTTCGGGGTTCAGGCAGCTTAGGCACTTTTCTGACCCAACAGATGACGGATGATGGATTTAGTGTGCTGGAGAGGGCTCTACAAGCATGGGCAGTAAAGGAAAGGTGCCAAAACACCTTTCCTGAGCCACTTACAGCCTCTCTGTGACTACTGAGGTTCAAAGGTTACAAGCAATAATCACGTTTTGTCAAATAGATCCAGGTTACTCAGGGTAACCTACTCAAACCTGGAAAATAAACTGCTGAGGAAATGCTGGAAACGTGGAGGAATCAACCAGGCTTTGCTGACAGGGCTCAGCCTGGGCTGGATTACTTGTCCTCGACAGTGTTTAACAAGAAATAACTGTTTTATAGGAGTGCTGATGTTGGATCTCGGTCAATTGCATGGATGATGTCATCATTCCAAATAATTGGAATATTTTTGTAGTTAGCAGATAGATTGTGAGAGCTGCAAAGCCCCAAACAAACAGAGTCTGTCTGAGAGCTCAATGGTTCAGTCATTACCTACATTTAGCCAACATAAGGGTCATTTGTGCCCTGAATTTCAGGAAGACATCCTCCTGCCCTGACTTAGATCAATGAAGAGGGCAGCAGAGCTGAGTCTCCTCATTTTCACTCAATCCAAAGAGCAATGTCTCCATGGTGCTGGGTACCAGCTGGAATTCACATCCATGCCAGCTGCTTCTCAGAGTTAATCCCTGTGATAAACAATCAAAACTTTCATGAAGGTCTTGGCTGGGGCTTTCCAAATAATCTAGAACAGGGCTCCTCTCGTGTCCCTGCGATTCCTGGGAGCTCTTGCTCAGACCCAGAATTGCAGTTTTCCTTATCACTTGGGGTTTGTCCCTCTTTTCTCAGGCTCACTTCAGAAGTGTGAGAAGCCTCAGACACACTCCCTGTGTCATTCTTTGCTTCTCTTTCAGCTGCATTCTAAGCTGTGCAATAAAATCTCTTGTTTGGATTTTGGATCACTCAGTGACAGGCTGCTCTCCACCCTTGCAAAATGAATAACTTCACATGTGAGTGGCAGAAAGCAGCTCCTACCCCTCGTGCTTGGGCGCTCAATGCCCTCACCTGAGTTGAGATGGGGCATTTCACACATCCCTGCACACTTTGTCACCGGTGCCATCTGCTGCTCAGGCTGCAGGTGCCCAGGCTGGCATCTGACAGTCCCCAACTGCTCAGGAGTAGCAGGAATAACAATTGCCATTCATAGATCACCAGGGCCATCATTACTGGTGACCTGATCCACGAACTGGGGTTAATAAAAGCAAGGCAGAGTGAAATCAGCCACTTGTTTCCTACACCACAGGGGCCATTAACAGTACAAATGTAGAATGTGCAGTCAATAAAAGATGAGGGAGGGGATTCTCACAGGCTGTGAGCTCCCAGCCTGACACCATGTACAAATTCAAGAAAAATTTCTTGAGCATCTCCTTAATATTAACTAATCATTCCTGCTTAGTTTAACAGATATATGGGAAAGGCTCCTACACAGCACTGCGAGGCAATAGAAATCTGCTGGTATTTCTGAATTAAACATATAAAAAGAGAAAAAGATGAGTATTCCTTTCTACCTTCATTTCATTGTTTCCTAGTGGGAGACTGGGAAGGCAGCCGGAGCAAACCCCACCCATACTCCGGATATGGCATTATAGAAATTATGATGCCTCTATTGCAAATAATGAATAAAAGCTGGGCTTTGCTTTGGCTTTGGCTTAATGCAGGCAGACCAATTTCAGTGCAGTTACCCCTGTGTTAAGTCAGAAGCATGAGCCAAATACAACAAAATTAACCTCTCCCTGGTACCTGGAGTGACTCAGCTTATGTGGGTACTGCATGTACATTTGATTGAATTATACACACAGCCATAATTTTAAGAGGTTGATACAGTAGGCACCCAACACAGGGGAGAAAACCTCAGCTAAATTAAATTAATTATAGGTATATATACTTAATATAGTTAATTGAGCTATGGAGGTTACTCAGAGTGCATGTTTGGTAGCATAAGGTTACACCTCGTCTCTTTCAAGGGTTTCTCCTCTTGGAGCTTGTGTAGCCCAGCAGGTTCCAGACTGCCATGGAGCACAAGTCCTGTCACTGACTGCCCTGAGAGGGTCTCAGGCTGCAGGTCAGCACTCTCAGGAAGGAGCTGATGGTTCAGGTGGTCACACCTGGAAAGAAGCACAGAGCCCATGTGACAGCAGCACTGAGAGCAGGCGGAGAGCCAGCTGCACACCTTCCCTGCAGGGACACAGCCTGGATACAGCCTTCCTCCACCCACTGCAGCGTGACCCCAGCCCACCCCGCCAGGTGACAGACACTGTGGCCTGTGTCCCTCCAAGAGAAGAGGGATTTGTCACCCTGGAGTCAGGGTGTGAGGAGCTGGGTACCCTGCACCTCTGGCTTCTCCCAGGGCAGGAGCACAGCTCCTGCCTCCACCCTCTTCCGCTTCCTCTCGTGTCTGTAACAGAGCAGGTGTGACAATAAAGGCCCAGGTTCATCATTCATCTCAGACATCAAATTACTCCCACCTACAGGGACTACATTTGCAACTCCCTCACGTACGCTGTGACTCAGGAGTGGGACTTTTATCTTGGGAAGCAGAATGCAGATCTGAACGACACTGCTTGTCTCCTGGAGGAGATAACGTGTCTCTGCTCAGAGCCCTCGTTCTGGGCTTGCCTTCTATCACACAGCTCCATTTGGCAGGGGCTGCCTGGCGTGTGTGATAGCAGGCACTAAATTACTTCAGAAAAACAGAGACTTATTCCTTCTATAAAAACAAATGACTAATTAAAAGTGGTTTTAATTTTGTAGTTCATATTTTCTTGGGATTGTCCTAGACTCTGGAGTCCATGCTCCACACCCTGTCCTTCTGGAGGAATTTGGCAAGGGAAAGAACCGTGAGATTTGTTCTCCTTCCTCTCTCTTACTCTTAAAATCGCGCCCCCCCCTCTTCTCCCTTCCTGCAACTGGTAAATTGTGAAGAACAGGAATGTTCCTGGGAAGAAACCCAGGCAGAATTGCATTCAGAACAAGTCAAAGATTTCTTGCATAGCTGAAGCATGTGTTTGCAATCCCCAATTGCCAGAGCACGTAAGCCCTGCCAGCGAGTGCTGTTCCCTTCAGATGTTCTCAGAGAGCTCTAGGCAGTGTCTAGGGCAGCCTGTGGGCAATCTGAGCTGAGGAATTGCTCCTTGGCCCACTGTTCGTGGTTTCAGGCCAAAAAGGTTCTCAGTGAAAAGAAGGCAAAGAGCCAGGAGCTGTGTTAGGGATGGTCAGAAACGCTGGTCTGGGACCTCCCCGAGCCACAAACTGGTTCCACGAGAGAGCTTGGCTGCTACTACCAACCTGCCAGCCCAGGCTTCAGGCAGCTTTTGGGATGGATGCTCTCCAGAACACTTAGCATGTGCTACCCCAATAAAGGACAAAACCACAAGATCCCTAATTGTAACTGCTGGGAAGCAGTAGAGAGCCAGCAACTACAGCCTGTTCTCCCTTCAGCTTGAGAGGTGCCGCTGATCCAGAGAGAAAATTACTCTTCCAAGGAGTGCTGCTCAGTGGTTCAAAACTGGAACCTGACAGGGCCAGGAAGGATGGGAGTTGGGGGCTGAGACACTGGTTGGAAAAAGTAGCTTCATCGTATTTGCGGGGAAGCTTTTGTCCTTGGCACTGCATGGAGCACGGGATATTACAGGAGCACAGAGTGAGCCCTTGCTCAAGCTGGTGCTGGTACTGGGGAAAGGCAGGTCGATGAAAGCATCACTTGTCTTTCCAATGACCTTATCATGTGAGCTGAGCCTGCCAAGAGCTGTCTCTCGCTCTGTGCTCCTCGTGGCCTGAGCCAAGACTCCTGAATGCTCTGTGCCGTATCCGATATCGCTCGGCATCGCTGGCAGGCTCCCAGGGCTCACACACGTCCTGGGTGGGACCACGACACCTCTGTGCTTTGCTGCCTCCAGCTCGTCTCACTTCCAAACAGGTCCAATCTGATTTTGCAATTTTTTGAGTATAAAGAACACCCTGAGCTTGAGGGAGGAACAGAAGGAACAGAAGTCTTCCAAAGCAAGATCCTCGACCTCCGTAGCTGCGTGGCTGTACTGGCTCCTCTTCGTGCTTCCCAGCAGGGTTCCCAGGTCTTTACTGGTGTGTGGCAACAATAATGAGCAAGTAACACGTGGGGGCAGTAGAAGGCTTTGCTTCCTTGTCTGGGAGTCTGTGGTTGGAGCATCCTTGCAAGGGTCCTGAAGAACTGAGGTGCTCCCAGGTTTGAGGGTCACAGTGGTGGACACAAGCTGCAGCTGCTCAGACTCTGGGAGAAGGATGTTGTAGGACAGAGGGCCTTTGTGGCCTCCTGGGACAGGATGTCAGCACTGAATCCTGGGATTTTGTCACTGCATCTGGTCCTGCCGCAGTTCCTGCAGGCCCAGCCCAAGCACTTCCATGCTCATGTTCAAAGCACTTTCAACCAGAAGACAGTGAGAGCATTGTCCACAATAGAAAACTGGCTGGAGTGAAAATCCCAGAGTCAGATCCCACTGCATCCCACAGGACAAGCCTTGCTGAGCTTGTTGCCCCACAGGCAGGATGGAGCCCAGTGCATCCCTTTAAGTGAGGGGAAGTGAAAAGAAGAAGCCCTTACCTCATCACTGTGAAGAAAGATGAAGGCTTCAACTGCTACCATTCATTCTCTTGCAGACTTGGAATTTTCAGGTAACAGGAAAAAGCCTTGGTCTTGGCTGTGAAGGTCTTAAAAGCCAAGTGTTCAGAGTATGAATATTTCAGACAGGGAAGTGGCTATAATTTACACAGTATGGCCCTAAGATTTTCTGGCAGGGCTATCTCCAGAATAGGTGTCAATTTTCCTGCTGAGTGAGCAGAACTTCAGGAATTGCTTGTCCACTTGATATTTGCCTGATTGCTCACATCAGTCTCCCCATCATCAGTAATGTGGCACAAACTGATAGAAATAGCAAGAAATAAAAATCCAGCAAAACCCAGACTTGTCGCCAGAAATGATGATGGATTAATTATAATAAGAGGTGAGAAACAAAACAGCCCTGTGCTCCATGAGTAATTTAAAAAGAGCAAAATCAGATAAATTCCCAGATAGGAAAAGCATTTTCTGTAACTGAGGCTGCTACTTTAATTGGAAAATGCTGTTAACACAACTCTGACCGAGGCAAGAGCAAGAGCACAGCAGGGCTGGTGCAGATCTGCAAGTAAACAGCTGAATTGCTTCTCTCAGCCTCAATCTGCAAATTTCTTAAGCCAAAAGAACAGCTTTAAATGTAAAACTTCTGTTGGAGCTCATGCTTCAATTGGGCTATGAGCCAGGACATGTGAAGACTTAGGGCATTAAAAGTCTCATGGAGATGAAAAGACAGTGGGGAGTCATTTGAGTTGGCTTGTAATGCACTAAGCTATAGCAGGATCTGCCTTCATTCCCTTTAAACCAACTTGTGGGGAGGCAAATTGAGAAAACGGATATTTTATCACTTGTAATTGTTACAGCAAAAGCTAAGGCTAAGCATGGCCCTGATGGAATTCCTGTGCCCTGCACACAGCCCTGCAGAGGGGTCCCAGCCCCAAGCTGGCTCAGCCTTTCCAGTACCAGGGATGTGAAGTAGCCCCTAAAAATGCCCCAAGCCACAAAGTGACCACCTCTAGGGATGTATGAGCTGCTCTGTTGGCTGTTGTTTTCTCTTCACTTCAAACCATCATCTCAGACAACTTTTAACCACAGAGTAACAGAACAGGTTTGCACTTACCCTCATCCTTCCAGGGAGCTCGAAGTGCTTTAAAAATCCCCAGCCAAGCAGTGCTATCGTGGTTCCTGTGCTATTGCACAGTGGTTCCCTGAGTTACAGGGCAGTGAACTGCTGCACCCAAGGCTGCACGACACGTTGGAATGTCAGCACAGCCCAGATCCTGGGAAGCTGGGATGAGCATCCATCAAGAAATGAAGGATGTGTCTGGCTGTCAATAAACACTGAAAAAAGCTGCGAATAGCAGCGAAGTGACACACACACAGTGTGATCACCAGGTACCACCAAAGCACAACTGGCCAAATCCAGCTGTTGTAAGGAAAAGAAAGAGGAGCAGGGCCATGTCTTTCACTGGTTAATGCTGCACCTCCCTGCATGGACTGGCTTCAGATGGACAGGCTGAGCATCACTACCAGGGGTCTGTGAAATCCTTTGCTGGGACTCTTGGACTGCCAGAAGCTGCTTTACAATATTCCCAACTGTTCCCCTGAGAATCAGCTTGGATAAAATTAAAGACAATTTAATTCCCTTGGGTTTCAAGGACCATGGGAAGCCAATAACCGGGCTCCCGCTGAACCAAAGGCAAGGAAGAACAATGTTAGCAACAAACACAGAAAATCTTCTCTAACTGGAGCCACAGAATGGGTTTGTGCTTCTGGGGAAACCTTTGTGTCCCTCTGGACCACATTCACCACAAGGAGAGGAGCCCCAGTGGGCAGTGGGTGCCAGGGACCTCCTCAGATGACAGGAGGAAAAAAAAGACACACCAAAAGCTTCATTAGCATTAAATCCTCACCCTCAGTCTTTGTCCTGGCACAGGGTTCTGGTCTGAAGGGGGAGGAAAGTGTTCCCATTTGTTTTGAGGCTGATGTTAGGAAACTCTCCTAAAAGCCAAGGGCCAGATGCTGCTCTTTCTCTCCAGGAAAAAGTCCCAGGGCATGGTCAAAGACACCAACCACACAGGGGAGACTTTGTAGGTCCAAGGCCTGGATGCCAGAAGGGAATTTCACCATGGTCTCCTCCATAAGAAACTGGCTCCAGAGTCACACCCACAAGGACACCCCCAATGTGGTATGTGGGTGCATGGGAGCAGGTTGGCCACGATGCTTGGCCTTTAAATCTGCCAGGATCCTGGGAAAGTCATTCCAGGATCCTGTGCTTGGAGTGCTAAAATCAGAGCCTGTATATGAGACAAAAAAAAAAGGAAGAAGACGAACCATTAGAAGAATTAAAGGGACACATGAGCAGATGAAAAGCCAAAAGTGTCATCTTTCTTTTGTCTTCCCAGGTGGGATTCCACCAGCAGCAGAGGAAATACCACAGAGAATCAGTGGGAAGTGGATCAAGTAACCCCCACCTCGCCTCATTCCTTAAAATGCAAAACACACAAATGCTGAGCTCTTGCTCAAAACAAAGCACCATGCTCTCCTCCCATTGTCATGTGTAACCCAGAGCCTGTGGAATTAACTACAGTGAATTAACGTGAGAGAAAGGAGCTGGATTGAATTTGCTAAGGGAGAAAAAACCCCACAGGCATGTTGTTAAGAAAGAATGAGCACTAATTCTGTTTATTCTGATTCATTTTGTTTGATTGTGCTTGCCCTAGGAAACGTGAGAGCTGGTGGGGATTGTATCAGCAAAGAAAACAGGAGAGGAACAAGTTGATGGTTTAGAGTTCATGCAAACATCGTGCCAGCCACTGAACCAGAAGAAAAGAGTTGGCTCAGAGGCAGCCACTTATCTACTGATAAGATCCTCTTGGGGAAGAATCTCAGAATGATGTGGAAGAGAGATGGGAAATTGTGCTGCAGAACTAAGCCAAGAAGTCAGCAGAGAATATGGCATTGTTTGGGCTTTTCTTTGTTTTCCTCCTCATTTGTCCCCATTTATTATTAGAACAAAGAATTATTTTTGCCTGTAAAAATCTTTGTGCCTAGAGAGGTAACACCAGGGTGTGCTCCTGCACCAGAGCTGAACTTCTGGGTAGCTTTTCTTCAACTTGCTGGAGAAAATAATAGTAAAACTCTTAGCTATGGATCTCTATATGATCATTACCTCAGCTTTAAACGCCTACATTTACAGCTCCTTGTTTGTGGAGATAAAATATATCACCATGGTTTCAACTTACCAGAAAGTCTCTCACCAGCTGCTCTCTGTGGAAGTGTCAGAGGAAGGAGATCAGGTCCCAGGTGGCCTGAGAACACAAACTGTGGCTGGCCAGGAGCAGAAGCTGTCAAACACGAGGCATCTGGAGAGGTGAGGAAATTCAGGACAACTTCTTGGTCCAGCAGATAAACCTTCCTGCCTTCTTTTACAGATGTGCTGCGCTTACAGATGTTCCCTGAAAGGGGCAGCAGAGACCAATCCCACACGATGAACAGAAGGAGCCGTCCTGATCAGGGAGAAATAGAAATAAAGAGCAAGAATTATTTGCAGTGTTTCTTTTCCTTGGCATACAGAGGCTCCGCCATGTGTCCACTCAAATAAAAACAACTTGGACCTATACAAGCCAAACTGGGGCTGCTTGGTACAATCTTGATCAACTCTGTGATCACTTCCTTCAGCTGCTTTTGAGAGGAGGGCACCAACCCTGCCCAGACGTGATTGGGTGTGCAGACATTGTGGAGCTCTACATAATGGACCAATTAACACCTCTGTCACTACAGCAGCACAGCAGCCTTTGGGTTGGCAGGAGGAACAGTGTAATTTGGGAAAGGTTTACTAACAGGCTCATGGGTACCTGCACCACAGCTCATCTCTAACACAATTTGGCTCCCACCTAACCGTGAAAGAGGGAGATGAGGAAAAAAGCTGCTTAAGACTATCAAGGTTCCCAGCAGTCCATGTTGGTGTGAAGGTGCGAAGCAGGGAAGCCCATCTTGGATCATCTTCACAATCTCTCCAGGCTCTCTTGAACCACTCAGAGCAGAGTTAATTTTAGAGCTGATCCAAGTCGCAGCCTGGACAAAAAGGCACAGTTATTTACCTGCAGCAAATCCCGTATGTGTTACTTCATCTACATTCTCTTATCCCAGCCCGTCCTGTTGCTTTAATTGCCTTATGCCCCTCTCTAGCACAGTCCACAATCCCCAGTGGAGAGGATGGTTTTGCTGGTGAGGATGCCCAAGAGCTCCAACCATGGGACAATAAACAGGCACAAACCATGCACCAGTCTCTTCATCAAGGATTTGAAAGAGGCCTAAGGTTTGAAAGCACCAAAGCAAGCAGTGGCCAGTGTGAAGTGAGAACCCAGCAGAGGAGCCGAGCGAAGCAAGAGCTTTATCAGGAAACCAAGAAGCCTCTCTGGTCCTGCTCTCAGGATCTCACAGCACACCAGCAAATCTGACTGCAGACTGAAATCTTGGCTTCCCCTGAAGCCAATGGCAAGCATCCCACTGGCTTCAATGGGAGCAGGACTTCATGCCAGATCTCGTGCTTCCCATTCCTTTGCCGTAGCCATGAGAGCAGCAAGCTTCCCTTCCAAGGCTGTGTCTGCAGCTAGAGCCTCCAGGAGCAGGAGAATGGCTCTCCTTGCAGCCTGAGAACTATCAATGGGAAATGAAAGACTTATTTTTAACAGAAATGGTGACCGTCCTAGAGGAAAACTTGCTTAGAGTTATGGGGCTCTTAGGAGCCATTTCTTTCCCTCTTAAAAATTCCCCTTAGGCTTTAGGTTCCCACAGGGTGCCCAGCAGCTCAAGCACAGCTTTTGGCTGTGATGAAATCACAAGTGGGGGAAGTGCTTTGAGCTGGGTTATGCACCTATCAACACTCATTTCTCCCAGTCTTAACATCCCTCATTCCACACCTGCTCACCCAGCAGCACCTGGACACAGTGGGACTTACAACAGCACAGCAAACAGGGAGGAGAAAACTAAAGTTTGCCCATTTCTGTTTTTATCACAAGAGAGTTGATGAAGGAAGGCGAAGAAAGGGATGCTGGAAGAGTGGGGAGCCCTGACCACACAGGGCTCTACGTTTGCTCTGGCACGAGCATTCCTCTGCTGAGATGAGCATCTAGAGACCCCCAAGCTGTTTGTGAGGTGGTAAGGTCACGTCTCTCATTTCCTGCAAATCTTTGCTTTCCTTGGCAGAAATGAAGGATTTTGTTAGGGAAATCTTGGTGGGTGTTTTGTGATCAGTCAAGCACAGCAGATTACTCGAGGGTGTATACAGGACCTCCCGTCTTCTTGACGTAGGAAAACGATTCTGCTTGCTCCAGAAATTCAGGCGTCACCAGCATGGTGCTGACCACCTGTATTATTCCTCAGGTCACGTGGCAAGTCTACTGGACAGATTGATGTCTGTACAGCTGACTGTTTGCATATCAATTCTAGAGGCAAAGGAAATTCTTCAAATCCCAGAGCACAAATGTGCACTGCTACAGAAAAGCAGGTGGAGATGTGCCAAGTTACAGCTCCTTAGCTGCTGCCCCTGTAAAGAATGCCCTGCGAGGAAAATTGGAAAATATTTCACAAAAGAGAAAAGATAACACAAGACAATCTGGCAAAGGGTAGAATTTAATATTAATGGCTTTCCTTTAGTCACTGTATTTCCTGTTCCTAACTTAACCCTCTAAAATCAGCAACAGTCAGAGAAGGGCCATAAACCTTTGCACATCTGAAAGGTCTTTCACTGAAAGATCTCAGAGAGCTTTGCAAATGTCAGGGACTGCTGAGGGATGGCTTTTCCCTCACGAGACTGTCCATGTAGCCAATGGGCAGATGCTCCTTTGGCTGCTGAGGCCAAACACTGAAATTTGGCTACTCTGTAAGAACATCTTCCTTCTTGGCCTCCCAGGTTCCTGTCATCACAGGAACCCAAAAATGAGAGGAGCTGGGCTTCCCTTGAGCTCAGTGTAAAACAAACCTCCCTCACGGACAGATGGATAACAGACACACAGCAGGGATATACTGCTGTCATTTCAGCCTAGCAGCCACTTTAGCATCTTGTCCCTGGAGATCTCAGGGTTACAGAGAGACAGCTCATGGCTGTGCCTGGCTCAGCTGTTGGTGTATCTGAACATCCCCAGTAAAGCACACTGAAACTTGCCTTGAAAGGGAGCTGAATCAGCCCCACCTCCCCACCCTTCCCTGCCAACTGGTGCTTGCCTGGAGGAGTCCAAAACTAGTCCAAGCAGGTAAGAGATGGACAATGCAGCTCCTCTGAGTCCTGAGGTCCTTTGCTCCTTCTATGCCCACCCACATCTTCCTCTAACCTGGCAACGTACCTGAATTGCTGAGCTTACTTGCCAAGAGAGATTTAGGCTGGAAACCTCTCTAGAAAAGATGTCTCTCATTAGGAGCAGGGAGCTGGCTGGGGCACAGAGCTGGGAGAGGAGTGTTACTCATTCCTGCCTCACGCTGGGCCCTTCGGACACTCTCCTTTCCTGCAAGATGCACTGTTCTGTGATTGCTGGCAGAAATCAATGAGCAGAGCTGGTTGAAAAACTTTCCATCAAAACAGTGTTTCTGCTTTGCCAGAAGATAGTTGAAAAATTAAGCGGAAAAATTAAAGAGAGCATGGGTTTTGGCTGACATTGTTGGTCCAAAAATCCCAAACTTGGGATTTTTTAGCCAAAAATGGAAGCATTTGGGGAAGGCAGGGGAGGAAAGGGAGGTGCCTGGCAAGACTTAGTGATACCTTGAAAAACATCTACAAAAATTTTGACAAATATGAGGGTGTTTTTGTCAATTTTATCTCTTTTTTTCCATATTGAAGGATACTTCTGCTTTTAGAACCATTCTACAAGGAGGCTGAAAACAAGTAAACAAGCTTTTTCTTTCTTACACATATGGCAATAGATCCCCCATAGCTTCTGGCATAAGCACAGGCAGCAAGTCCTCTGGAGAGACACATCAGAAAGAGCAGATCTTTCCTAGGAGCTGCCCGAGAGCCCATTACCCCCAAACTGTAACTCTCACAAAGGGACACCCACAGGGCTGGTGCTGCTGTGAGTTTGTACAGCTGATGGGAAGCCTCGATAACCTCTCAGCTGCCTTGCACACAAATAAACGGAGCCATGGGGACAGCCAGGGGACAGGGCTTGTGATGGAAGGTACTGTGCACACAGCTGCTGCAAAACCACCCCTGCTGAACACTCAGGCAGCCACAGGCAGAGTTGTTGTTGCAGGGAGAATGGCACATGAATACCTGGGAACCCACAGAAAGTTGTTTCCCATCTTGCTTACACAATAATGTGGTTTTTCTTTTTCCCCTTTGAAACTGTTTTGTCAGCAAAACATGGTTAGAGGAAAAAAAAAAAAAAGAGATGGAATCTTCCTTACCCTCTGGGAAATGTGGCTGACAGTGTTTCTTGGGCTCAGTGTCACTGTCCCCTCCTCAAAGCATTGCTGGCCAGTGATGTGAAGTGATGGGGGAAAGAAGCCACGAGTGAGAGCAGCTGGCAGCTCCAGGGTGATGATGCCTGAGGAGAGCAGAATTCCAGTATTCCAGCAGGGCACTCCTTCCTTGACAAACCTGGGCATGGAACAGGGCTGACAGTGCTGAAGCCAACACAGCAGAGGTGGCATCAGCTCTGTGAGAAAACCAAATGTTGTTACTGAGGAGTGAGGAGCAGGGGAGGTTGAATTTATAGTGATTTTCTAAGGAATCAGACCAGATTCTGGGTAAGATTTATATTTTAAACAACACCTGATTTTTAAATTCAATCTAGATGTGGATTTCATACCTCTTCCTTAATGAGAGCAGCACTGGAGGAAGCAGGCTCAGGAGTTCTGCTGTGTCCTGGCAGAGAACTGCTGCAGGTCCCCTTGCTGACAGCCTGAGCTTGACTCTCATCCCACCACAGCCTGGGGTTACAATCCCAGCCACTTCCACCACAAGCAGCTCTGGCTCAGAGCCCCCAAAATGATAAAAGACTTCTTGTGTTATCATCTCAGGAGGGAAGTTTGGTGCCAAACAAAGCTGCAGTCTGGTTGGGTCGTTTTGTCATCAGAGATAAAATCAAGGGGAAAAGCACAGAGCTGGGGAAATAAATGGAAGCTGAAGAACGTTCAAATAACGTCTTTTCCAAGAGAATTAAAAAAGTTCAACCCAAGAATGGCTTGTCTGGTTTTGCTGGACAGGCTGCACTGATCTTGGTGCAACACGAAAGACTCCTCTTAAGAGGATCCCCTTTTTCATCAGTCCCTCAGCAGTCTGAGTACTTTCACTCCCTGTCTCCAGGAAGGCTCCAGTGGTGGTGCAGTGTGCAGTGACCTTACAGAAAGCTGTCAGTGATCCTTCAGCAGGTGATGGTTTATGAGGTGGTGGAGCCAGCCCTGCAGACCAAGGAGCTACCAGTGCTCTCCTGGTGAAAAAGGAGTGTTTCCCTCTGTTCCAGGCCACATGGAGAGCAGCATCCCATCCCATCCCAATCTTCCTGACACCATCAGAAGTGTGAGCGCATGGCATTGGAGCACATCTGGCACAGATCTTCTCTGCCTGGAACTCCACAGCACACTGGTGTCTGCACTGACACTCTTCAGCAAGAAGAAAACATTCCTTTCCCCATGGAAATGCTCCATGTGGCATTGGGGAAAGCACAAAGGAACATTTAGTTTTCACTCTACCAAAGAGCAGAGTCCTCCAGCAGTGGTACTCGGTGAGCATCGGGCTGATGTAGGGATAAAGTGTTCCACATTTTGGAAGGAAATCTCCTTCCAGAGCAAGCAGGGTGCTGCCAGCTTGCTGCAAGAGACAGCTGAGGCTGCCACGGACACCAGGAGAGTGAAGGGAGCAGGTGGAGTTGGTGGAGGCAGAAGTGACCTCCAAGGAGGGAAGGAGGGATTCTACTTTCCTCCTGATCCTTCTGTGCCGAAGCACCAGAGCCATCTGACCACCTGCCTTTAGTGACCTTGGCTGAGGCCTCTTAAAAAAACCCAACTGAGCTCACAGGGAAGGGCAATGGCTTGGGTACAACTGGGGATTAGGAATAAGAGAAAACCAGCAAACGACTACATGCAAAATAGGCAAACTAAGTATGTAATCCTGCTGGAGTTATACAAGAGATATTGGCACATACCAGGAGCACTTCAAGCCAAATGTATGACAGCATTCCTTACACCCCTCCCACCCACTGCCATATCCCAGCTTAATGCAAAGCCCTTTGGCTTCCCCAGGCTTAGAGCTACGTTTTATTGTTCAAACAGGTCAAGAATTGCAATCAGATGTTGACTCTAGGCAAGGCACAAACACGATGATGTGTTAATGTACAGCACCACTTGGATGGAGTTCCTGCAGTTTTGCTGCTGTGAATGGTCCTGTGCAGGGTGGCAGCTGGGCTGGTACCTCCCAAGGCTGCCTCTGAAAACCAAGAGGCCCATCAGTGTTGTGCCATGAATCCAGTGTGAGATCAGTAAATGAGCTCTGTTATTAAAGTATAAACTCCATTTCTGGAAATCATTTTGGGAGGAGGGCTCCCACACCAACTCTACTTTGGTTTGTTATAAAATCATAGAATCATTTGGGTTGGAAAAGACCTTTAAGATCTTCAAGACCAACCTGGCACTGTCAAGTCCACCACTCCACCATATTCCTGAGTTTTTAAGGCTGCTTTAGAAAGAGCTCCAAAAAGTGTCCTTTTAACAAGAATTGAGCTGGTGTGGGATATAGATGATGGCATCTTTGTAAGACAGGATGGGAGATGATCCTACAGGTGTATCTGTGTGCAGCTGACTGCAAAAAAAAACCTTCACTGTGCTGGGGGGGAGCTAAACAGTACAAAGATTCTGGCTAGTGCCTACAACAAAAACACCTAAAACACTTGGCAATGAAGTAATTCAGTTTATTTCACATCAGGGGAGAGTGCAGCTAGGTTATGCAGATACCTTCCCAATGGATGGGATCGTTTTGCTCCAATATAAATTTCCACATGCTCAGCACTGTTCATTGTCACGGGGTGCCTGTGGGGCTGCTGCCACTGAACACACATCGAGCTGCTGCTCCCTCCCAGCTCCAGCACAGCGAGAACCTTCCCCAAAAGCACTCTCAGAATGTCCTTCTCCCCAGGCAGAAGCTTCCCCCTCCTCACAGCCTGCCCAGGCACACACAGAGATATCCCAAACAGAGCCTGGTGCACTTTTCCTGGACGGGAATTTTCTACTCTTGTGTCACTGACCATAGACCTGGCAAGGCATTATACAAATGTTAACATCCCTGTGCTTTATTTTGCAACCTGACCAGGACAAGACCCATCATTTCTTGGTTTGTTAGCACACTGAGAACTCTGAGGTGCCAGAATTTTACTGCCAAGTGACCTTTTACACCGACCACAGCAATTAAACAGTTGGCTTGTATTTAACCAAATCCCAGTCTCAGTCCAGTATTACACTGATGCATAATGTACCACTTACAGCTTCACTCCTTTCTCTTAATTTTCATGCTGTTGGGTTTGCTTGTATTTTTGTTTCAAGTTCAGAAACCTTATTAAAGTTGTTATGGAAAAAATAAATTTATTATTCAACATATTCAATTTTTTCAAAATGGAATGATCCTCTTTTACCTTTTTTTTTTTTTTTTTGGCTTTCATTGACCACTGGTTCCATTCACTTTGACTGCATTTATCTTTTTCTATTTATAACCAGCACCAAGAAGAAAATTACCATGGATACAGTACATATGCAAATTAGCTAATGGAAAAATATATACATTTCACTCTGTAATGAGAAAACTTAAATGATATTATTGCCATGGAGAATATATCCCTGTATTATAATAAAATATCAAGCAATAATCGACTGCTAAGATTCTTTTCCACCGACAAAAAATAGCACCATACATGAGATAGTGAGAATCTACACTCAATAACACAATTGTGCAACTAGAAATGTACAGTACTTTAGTACAGAGTATTGTTTACAATATGGAAATACCACCACTGTAATCAAAAGAGCATCAATGTCTTATGAATAACTAAGAAAAGTATTGTCATAGATACACTGAAACAAACAGCTTTTCTTTTCACCAGAATGTGGTAACTGAGGGCAGAGCATAGCTGTGACTTCATTGTAAAGCTCCTATAAAGTGATGAAAACCAGAAGTGCAGGGATATTGAACGGAATTAAATTTTTTTCGTTACTATCATTTTTCTGGCTATTGTAAGAAGGGAAGGTTGTCACCATGTGAAGTAAGAGAACTGAATAAAAAGGAGCTGCCACAAAACCTAAGTTTTGAATTAATGTTGGGGGGTTTGATTATAAAAAAAATTAAAGGTTGATGCATGGCAATCTTTGAGCTGTGAGAGCAAGAGAGGTGGTTTTTCTCAGTGCTCAGACAGTTGAAAAAAAATCCTTGTAAACTCCTGTTTCCATAGGTAAGACCCAAAACTTGGACCAAAGTGTCCTTTGGGTGCAGAACCCAGTGGATTGGGTCAAGCCATAGGTCTAACCAGCCTAGCACCCTGTTCTGGACAGTGGCCAGTAGGGAATTATTACTAAAAAACCACAAAACCTAAAATCCTTCCTCTCCTATGTCCTACCTTTTGCCTAGAGAGGGTCACAGATCAGCACCAGAAGGAAAATGTTCCCTGCTGTGGAGAAGCACCTTTGATTCCCAGCAATGATAATTCACACAATTCTGCCAAGGTAACAGAGAAAACGTTGCCCATGAGAAGAAAAACAGCAAATTCCAAATGTGGGGGAGCCAGGGGTGGCTGTGGGGGCAAGGAGGCAGCAAGGACAGTCCCAGTGTCACAGGCAAAGTCACAGTCCCAGGCAAAGGGGAAAACACCACTATGAATTACCAATATAAACCAGGTCCTCTGGGCTCTGTCAGATCTCTTGGAACTTTCTCATCAGCAGTTCTTCTACCTGTTGATTTGCCTAATGGAGTATCACCTGGTATTGCCTAAATCTTCCCTGTCACCCCTGCCAGCAATTTTCCATTGATTACTTGCTAAGCACTTACACAACCTCTGCACTGGGAGACAGGGTGGGAATAACAGAAAAAGGAGGTCTGATCCTGATTATAAACTGTCAAAAAAAATCCAGTATAACAAAAGCCAAGCTGGAATCATTTCCCTGATAGAGAAAATCATCTGAGGCGTTGGAAAGCAGATCTGTTTGAGACAGGCACTTGAGAAAAAATGGTGTGCAAATGTGCCCTTGTGCATCAGGCCAGCCCTGGTGCACACACTCTCATTTGCACTAACAAGCACAGATGTAAATGTGAAGCCCACACAGGATTAGTCTGTTGATGATCATTATCTCCCTGTGCTTGAAAAATTTAGCCCTTAATAAAATGCTATTAGGTTATTCCAGTGAGGTACTGGATATGGAAAGAATTGTAATAGGCAAAAATTGCTTTAAAGACATGTTAGGTACTAAGAGTCTTTATCCTTCCTTGCATTGACAAAAACAGACAACAGCAACAAAGACAATCTGGGGCCAGGTGTGAGCTGCAATCCAGCCTGGCCCAGGGGCTGGGGGAGCAGCTGGGCTTGGTTCTGTGCTCAGCTCCAGGGAGTCAAACAGTCACACACAGTTCTAGAGCGAGTACAAAGCTGCAGTTATCCAAAGGGCTCTGTTCTGTCACGAGGAGTGGGGCTGAAACTCAACCATGGCCTTGGGCCCTGGCAAGGGAAATGATACTTGTTGGAGCAAGATGTGATAGGGAGACACTGATGTGTGTGACAACGGAGGGGACAAGCCCCGCCCTGGGCAGAGCTCCTGTTTCAAGTCTCACATCACAGAGAGGAATCTGGTTTAAAGTGCACAGACCTGGCAGAGAGTACTGTGTGTGCAGCACCTGTAAGTGCTCGGACAGCACCAAACCTGATAGCACCACAAAAGTGAGACGGAGCACTCAAATACAGCGAGTGAATTCCCAACCCTTCCTGAAAGCAATGGAAGTCTGAGCCCCCTGGCTTCCACAAGCTCCAGGTTACACTTTGAATGTCTTCTATCCCTGACTACTTCTGGCTACTCCAAAGGCTACATAACCTCAGCTGTATAAAAGAGCCCAGAGATAGGAAACACCTGTTCTGCTCCCCACTACATCCTTTTCATAAAGATTGTTCCAAATTCAGTTTCTGTTCCAACCCTATCCAGTTTCACAGTCCTCTTATAAGAACCAACACTCTCATTATCTGATTGACTTCTAAAAATTGGAGAGAGCTTAGGCCAAGCAATCCCTCACAGTGAGCTCTACTGGATGAAATGATTTCTGGCTTCTCCCATCTCATGTAAATGGTTCTTGTTTAAAAGTAACTATCTACGGCTGTTAATAAGCTTCCATTTCATTAAGCACAGAGAAAAATTAGGTTTCATAAAAGAAACTCTATTATTCTGGGGAAAAGATAGAGAGGATTGTTTTTTAAAATTAGAAGGAAAATCACACCCTATTAGTGGCTCTAAAAATACGACTTGGAACATTGGATATAATTATACTGAGTTTTCTGTAGGAAATTCAGAGATGTCCATCCTCTGCTATCAGTTTTCACAAGCTTTTACAGAAAATCCTCTCTTTAAACTAAGCCTTTCATCTATTCGTGTCCCTCCAAGCCCACTCTGCAGTGGGATAACTGCTGGGAATTGAAAACAACAGATAAAAGCCAAGATTAAAAGATTAAGTAATGTCTCTACCTTTGCTGGATTATTTTGCCAGAGCCCTTCCTCTGTGGAGGTCCCCATATCCTTATCCAATGTAATCACTTTGCAACTTGTCCTTTTCTTTAATAGTAGGAAGCCATCCAGTGGCTGGTGATTTAATATATTAAAGTAAAAAGCATTAATGAAAAATGTGAGGATGTCAAAATACTCAGAAACGATTGGCTCCTTGAGATGACCCTTTCTGTGTTTTTTTAAGGTGGATGCGCAGATGACTTTGGTATCCAGTCTGTAGAATTAGTTTCAAGTCTCATTAGGTATGCTTTGGCATCCACCACACTGTAGCAACTCGTGAAGTTCCAGTACTCAGACCTACTAGTCCGTGATTTCCATCCAGACAGCTGGAAGACTCTAAGGAGTGGCACAGGTTCATTAACTCTTCTGCTGCATCTTGTTTGCATAAAAGTCTCTGCAAGTCTGGCAGCAGCGCTGGTACCACCGCATGTCCTGGCACAGGTTCTTCTCGCGGATCACCCTGCAGTACACTGTCCACTGGTCCCCTGTGCACTTGTACGTGAGGGCAGCTTGGGAGGAGACAAGAAAGGAGAAACTACCAGATTAGCCAGGGAACAGCACTGCAGGTGTGACCAAAATCCCTGCACCTGAGGGGAGGGAGGGCCACCCTCACTGCCGGCACTGGAGAGCAGGCGATGTTCTCTCTGCCAAAATATCAGGCTCTTGGAAGGGCTTCCTTCCTCCCCTGGACATGAATTGGGACTGCAAACCTCCTCATGTTGCACCTATTTTCTCTCAGAGGCAAACAGGCCTGAATGAACAAAACATCCAGAGATTCAACCCAGATTTAAGGCCATGAACTCCACATTGCAGCCAACGGATGGAGATGAATAAATCACACACCTGGCAAGAACACCTGAGACAGACCTTATGAATCTGACATGGGAGAGTTAACATAATAGAAACTGAGCCACAAATAAGGTTAGGACTAATATTTTAGAGGTCCAGTGTCCCTCACAGGTTGTGAAGGAAGACAGGAAAGAAGTGACAGAATAAAGCCTTCTGAATGTGTCACTGAGAGACATTGGACACAGACATAAGTCAGGTGAGGTAAGCTCCACGCTTAGATACTTCTGCAAATGTTATCCAGGACAAAAAACCCTTCTGAAGCAGGGACAAGGCCACATGGGTTCTGTAGACTACTGGAATTTTTTCCCATTTTTTTTTTGCCTGATGCTTCCATTGCAGAAAACAGAAAATTCTGTTTAAAGATAATCCAATTTGAATTGTTTATAAGCAAGAAGAGCAAAACACTCAATGATATGTCTTTCTGCTAATATCAAATATCATTGTTTCTGGCCCTAGTGATTCCAAGCCTGGTTTAGAAACAAAAGCATCCCAAATTACTTGCAGATTACTTTCAGCAGGGACTTGAGCCTCCTCAGTCTTCTAAACACGTGAGCATTTTATTGCTTTGTCCTAAAATGGGGGTTAGAATGGATTTCTTGTCTCATCAGTGTATCAAGGGCTTACTTCTCAAATGAAATGTTTTCTTTTCACTATGCTCTTAAGTGCTAAAGTATCTGGGAAGCACTCTCATATGTTCTTTACACAAGAGGTTAGAAGCACCCCAGCATGAGTGCATTTGCAAGAATGAAAGTCCCCATTTTCTCTTTAAAACATCTGGTCAGCTGTTGGGGAACAAATCTCAGTTCACAAGTCCAGTCCTAGTTTAAGTGTTATTTAATACTGGACAGTGCTATTAGGAAATGTTTTTCTATTATTTAGCAGCTCTGTGTTTTCATGTGTGTTAGAGGTTTCTCAGCCTATAAGATCAGCTCAGTTGTGAGGGAGGAGGCTGCTTTTTCTGGTAACCTCTTCTTGTTTCCAACCCAGCCTCTTGTACCAGAATGGGACAGGAGGCACCCATGAGGCTGTGTCAGTGTACCCGATGCCTTAATTTAGCTTCATCTTACTGGTGACGATGTGCAAAATGTAAAGAAACCAAGTTGTTTCTTGGAGCTGTGGCTGAGCACACAGGGCTTAAGTTTGGAAAAATACATTTTTAGTATATTTATATTTTTACCCCCTTATAAACCAAGCAAATACAATGAGGAAAACAATGAGATCCCTACGAATTTGTATTAACAGAAGCATTCTTAACTAGTGGCATGTCTCAAATACAGCGTTAAGGTATTTCAGGAAACAGATGGTTATCACCATATTCCCATCTCAGCCACAGGCAGAGGCAATGCAGAGAGGGTGAGGAGGAGGACAGTGACAGAAAATCACAGGGTTTACAGGAAGAGGCTGGATGCTTTCTTGCCCCCTGGGCAAATCAATCCATCAAACCACCTGTCAAGGTCATGTACTTTTCTTGGAGCACGATGAAGAAATGATCATACTTTACACTCACTGCAGCACAGGCAGGGTGTGGAGGGGTTTGTGAAGGAGAAGGAAGCATCTGTCAGCTCCCTCACCTCTGTGATCAATCGATCAATCAATCAATCCATCCAATCAAACATCTACCACTTCTGTGCTCCTGCTGCTCTCTCAGCTCCATCCTCTGCCAAGCACTCCACTTGGGCACAGCCTGAGGCAGGCGTTAGACAGGACCTACCCACACCAGACCTTTAGTCTAGAGTCTGGCTGAGCCTCTCCCAGTTTCTGGCCCTGGACAGTCTCTGCAGCCCCACTTTTATCACACTGGGAACCCTGGGCAGGTGGCACCTCCCCCCCAGGCCCCCGACTCACCGAGCCTGGGCGAGGTGATGGTGTTGACGTTGATCTTGTCGTTGCAGACCTCCTGGTGGCACTGCCTGTAGGCCGCCGGCTTGGCCAGGGCTGGGCACTCGCTGCCGTGGCGCCCGGTCACTTTGTGCATGCACTGCACCACGCGCGACTGCAGCCCCTTGCCGCACGTCGAGGAGCACTGCAGGAGAGAACACACTGAGCACAGAGGCTTCCGTGTCACACGCACAGCAAAAATCACTGCCAGAGCAGAGTGTGCAGCCACTGTGGTGCTGAGGGCTCAACAGGAGGGTCATTGTGGCAGCCAGGGACCCTTCACGTGGCTGCTGGGTTGGCCTTGATGGTTTTGCACCTTCAGGGAGTGCTGTGAGCAGAGGAACTCTCCTGGCACAGAGACGGAACCTGTTGTCTTTCTGCCTTGAGTTCACCTACTCTGACTGTCCCCTGTGGACGCCCATGGGGTTCAAGCAGACAAAAATGCAATTCCCCCCACGTGCACTCATGAAGAGGCAAAGCTGAAAAATGTGTAATGCTAATTATGGACCAGCAGCTTCCACCTCCCTCTCCGTGGGGAACCCAGTTGTACTTGGTTTAAAAGCCCTCTCCAAGACTTGGATGGTCTAACAAGGCTTCCTCCACAGACAGGATGACCACAGCCAGGCAGTGACATAAGATAAATCCCAGGATTACAGCAGAGGCTGGCAGATCTTGCGTGCCCAGACCTCTGAGAAGGTCCATTCAGGATAGGAGAGAACACATCAGGTATTCCAGTATTCACTCCCATCTATCCCTGCTAACTTGTCTGGCACTTGCCTGTCCTCCTGGGAGCAATTGCAAATTGTACTCACAGGTTTTGGCTGCTATTAGCCAGGAGGCCCAGCCTGTTCATATGCTCTCTTTGTTGTCATGCAATCAGAGTCCCTCCCTCTCCCTCCCTCTTCCTCTGGCCCAGTCAGTTGTGATTTACAATGTCCTACTTGCATGCTGTTCAATTTTAATAAAGCTAACACAGTGAGCACAGGGAGGTGCAGCAGCTGGAGTCAATAAAAGAACCTTGTATTTAACATAAAGGAACAATGGGTTGCAAGACTTGGGTTAGATTCTTGTTTCTGATAAAGCCACACACAAGCAGACGATAGGGGAGAGGAGGAGGTGAAGGAAAGCCCAGGAAGTATCAATAGAATGATGTAAAAAAAGGTCATGTTTTCTGTCCTCTGCTGTTTCTGAGCAAAGTCAGGGCATTGGAGCTTTGTCCTTGAAAAACATCATCACCTCAGAGAGGTAATTATCAAAAGAGAGATGCCAAACACTGGAGACTCTCAGAAGATGGGCACCACTGAGGTTGGACTGAAATCCAGGTACAAACTGTGTGTGTGTGGTGTGGATGCTTGTGAGACCAGGATCCAAGGGCAGAACACGTGGATGCACAGAGGTCTCCACCTCTACATCCATGAAGGTGAGCACAGCAAAGCCATGGTCTTTTTGGTCTGGAAGTATCACAAGAAACCCCTGCTGTTTGGGCTTTTTTTCCCTTACAATCTTCTTATTTCAATTTAGGTTCAACACATCAGTTTATGACAGATATTTTTACACTTAGATTTTTCAAGTCTTGAATTTACATAGAAATTTGATCACTGTCAAATAATACCTCAGCAATAGTTATGGTATTTAGGATTATGCTGAATGAACCCTTCTGTTGCCCTACAGTGAGCTATTCCAAAAATCAGGAATTAAAGTTCCTCATTTAAATCCCCTTCACAATTTGAATTTAAGCAGTGGACATTTCATTAGTTTTGTGTGTCCCTCAGCTCTTTCCCTCAGTGACTCAGTGATGGCCACTGGATTTAAAGTGTGCAATTTTTATCCTGATAAATGCAACTGTTAGGCCCTTCCACTTCACCAGTCAAATGCAACCTTTAATCCTCAGGATTTCAGTGGCACTTTCAGTCTCCGCAGTGCTTTACTAATCTTAATCCTCCCCAAATTCTTTGCTTGAGGAAGGGAACTGTACATCCATTTTACAAACAGAATAGCTGTTATCACATGGGCGTTAAATAACTCAGGCCGTGAGCTTCCTTCACATGATTGTAACATACTGAGTCTGAAACCTCTGTCTCTGGCTTTTAAGCACTCCCTGTCCTCTTAACAGGGGGACCTGGGGAGAAAAAGGGGAAAAAGGAAGAAAACAGCATTTTTCTCATAAGGTGAAGTAGGTTTTCAGATACCAACACACAAACATTCACCTACCTTTGTCTGTATTCCTGTCTCTGCATTTGTTAACCAGCAAGGAGGGCAAGCAATGAAACTTTTTTCCACAGACACTGCCAACTCCACTCCTCAGACAAATAACAGCAGAGCTTTTGCCCGAAGCAGTTTTATTCCTTCTCCTGGGAGACTGGGATCATCACCTATGCTACGCAATTAGTTTTTCACAGCCAGGAAGACAGATTTTAACATCTTTTTTGAACTCTTTTGGGCTTGGCAGCTAAAGGAAGGTTGGACATCTGGCTTATTTTAAGACGAAATTTTCAACTCAGTACTTGGATAGTCTCTTTCCTAGGAATTTCAATAGGAAATAGGAATAGATACAAAATACATACAAAGGGGGAATTGTTACTCACACTGCACTCTGAAAAGAGGACATCATTAAAACAGGCATAAAAATCAAACTCCAACTGAACAGCAAACTCCCACAAACACCTTCTCTCCTTCTCTGGACAGCTAAACGCACTGCTATGGACTCTCTGTTCCCAAACGTTTATGGAGCAAGGAACCATATCCACAGAACAATTTTCAAGGCTGGGTTCACCAGAGAAGACTGAGCAGCAATCTGCCTCCTCTGGGAAGCTGGGGCTGCGACAAGGGGTTGAGCAGAGATGCTGGTGCCAAACGAAGAAGTGGATTTTCCCTTCCACCAGGCACTGCCAGTGGTGTCACTATCACAAAAATGCATATGCAAACTCCACAGAGTTTAACCATAGTGCCCTAAACTGACAATACAGACGCTGTAAACTGGAAATCCACCCCCATGCAAAGATCAAAGGGTCGCTCAGTACTGTAAAACAGAGGGGGTTAATGAACAGCTACAAAAAGTGAACCTAATGAGAGCCCCTGAATCTCCCAGTTCAAACACTGCTTAGGAAGGCAAAAGGAATACAAAAATGCCTCCATTCACATTCTTTGGCAGTAACATGCAAGCCAGTGGGGATATCCAGAAGGAAATAAACTCACAAATTGTCAAGGCAGCAGCTGCATTCATCAGCTTAAAGAAGATTTACTCACTGAAAAACTCTAACCTTAGAAGCAGGCTATGATTTTTCAACTGGAATGCTATTTCCACCTTAGGATACTGATATGAAAGCTTGAAATCTAGCAAAGGTGCTGACAGATGTCTAATTGCTTTGAAAGCAAATGCCTCAGGAGAATATTAGGTATTAAAATAGAACGAATTTACAGAAAGTGCTGAGATCTGTCAGGGCCTTCATCAACTCCTGGTCTACAAAAGATCAACAGAGAAAGAGAGGGGAATGAGAGTGAATGAAGCCAGGGCAGGGCTGCTGTTGGGCAGCTCATGAACACATAAAGGAGTCCAAAGAATCTCTGTGTTGAGGCTTAATGGCAGCAGAAAAGGTACAGATTTACCAGCACAGAGACAGGTTCAGGACTGAGTGAGATAATGGATCATTGCTGAGGGCTCCTGGGAGGCTGGGATACATTTCAGACCCCAGGGCACCTTTAGAAATGTCACTTTTCTAACCTCCAAGGGATAGATGTAAATGTTTTTTTTTGTAAGAGACTTCTTCCAGCAGAAGGTCACAGCATCCCTCCAGCCAATCCTGAGCACACTCCAGTCTGGAGAGGGCTGATCTGTCACAGGGAGATACAGCTCTAGATGACTGTCGCAACTAAGCTGTAGGCAAGATGGGGTTTCTCTTTATTCATCAGTCTGCAGTCATCTATGTTTAAAGATACTGGTTTGTCCCCAGTTTGCTGGAAGTTGCTGAAGCCAAGGATAACACCACGGCTAAAGCTCCAATACTGAGAGATAGAGTCACGCTCTACTGACTTCAGAGTTCAAGTATTCAAGGCGTTAGGGTAGAGTGTTTTTCCCCTCGGGGGTCTTATTTCTCGCCTCTATGAAAGTCAGAAAGAAAGCAAGACAAGTTCCTACTAAAAACATTCTAACACAGCATCTGAGATGAATGACAAAGGTCCTGTAATTGCTCCCTTCCCGGGACCTTAATAGCACACACATGTGTGCTCTGAAAGCCAGTGCTCCACACACCTTCACATCAGGCTTTTTATGAGGATCACTAATTTAAACCCCATAGTTCTAGCTGAAAAGCAGCGTGCAATATGCTTTCATAAACACCGGGTCAACTTTCACCATGGCATCATGCTAAAGAAAGAAATATCTGTCTTTTCACTGATAAGATCTAATTAGCCCAAAGCAAACTGTAAGCTGTTTTTCAAGCTTCCTTGTTCTTTTCTTTTCTTTCTTTCTTTTTTTTTCTTCTTCTTTTTGAACCCCGGATCTGTAAAAGAACATATCTGGTCTTGCTTACAACAATCTTTCATTTGGAAACTTTTGTGAAATGACTGATTTGTTTAATTTAGCCAAAAAGAAAAAAATGCATACCCTTCTGACTCAGTGTGGGAAGAAACAATAAATTATGGCAGCAAATGCTCATGGCTGATGTGACAGTATCTTAGCAGGAAAAGAGAAGCAATTTTTGCAAACTGCCTACAGCTGTACTTTCAAACTGCACGACCCCAAGGAACAAGACCTGACCAGCACATCCAGCATGTCTCACTGCATAATTAAGCTTGGCTTTGCTATTCTGAAAAGTTCCATTGTGCACAGAGAGTTCAGAGATTAAAGGCTGAACACATGAATATTCTGGGTCATGACAGTGCCCCTAAGTACTTGTGCAGTGGAGCCCAGGTGGATGCCGATGAGAAAGTGCCCTTTAATCCAATATTCCAATCAGGCAGAAGCAGAGCTGTGAAGTGATGCAGTGCTGCCCACAGGGGACCATACTCTAGGAAGTCACCTGTAGCACTTGTGCCATGTTTGGATCCGTGGCAGAAAGTGGAAATACTCCAGAGCTTACTCCACCAGGAAAACTGCAAAGACCTGATGGTGAAAAACACCTAATGCAAAAGGCATTATCAAGGTAATTTTAAATAACCTCAGTAGTAGTGGACAGCTATGGGATCACAGAACTCAGGTCAGCCTGGATGCTGGAGAATCCCCCCTGCTCCTACAGCACTGTGTGCTGTTCGTGCTGAGCCAGGCTCTCAGGGCTCACATGAGCTCTACCCACCCTGACTCCTACCCCAGATGTTATCCTGAGAGAATATCCTGGGAACTGAAGCCCCACTGAATGCATGATTAGTTACTATTAGTTATTCATCAATTAATGATCAATACTCCCCCAATGCAATTTATTAAACAAAGTAATTAAACTAAGGACTCCTTTGGGTTTATTTAATTTCAGCAAGAGGCTGCTCATCTCTCATTCAGTCCTGCCTGAGCATTTTCTAGACATGGAGCTACTCAGCTCTGACCTGTGTGATGCTGGCTAACACTGTTTCATCTCTTTGCACAGTCAGTTTGACTGGTCCTAATGGCTCCTTAAAGTTGGTCTGGGAGACTGTCACCTCAATGCCTTGGTAGTCATTATAAATCTCAAGAGGTTATTGGAAAGACTGCAAAATTACAGCAGTCCCTGCTAGCAATGCATATTGTGTGCTGTAAGGATTCAAGGGGAAATCCTCTTCAGATAGGTATTACAGACTTTAAATGGTGAATTACTACTCCCCATATTTTCAAAAACACAATCCTGGACACTGTAACATCTCAGAGTAACTTGGAGAAAATGAATGCCAATATTTGAACAGGCTTGTCTTTCACTCTTTGTTCTTCTTCACTTTAAAAAACAAGAGTAAAATAGTCACAATGTAATTTCATTTCCAATTCACTGGTCTTGGTGGAAGGCTTTAACTTTCCATCAACAGAAACGCACTTAATGGACCAGGCTTTTAAATAAAAATATCTAAAAAAAGAAGTTACTCTTCCAGTTAATAGGATCACTGGAGGCTGTATTGGAATATGAGACAACAACACTGCAGCAGAGCGTGCTCCACTTCAAACAAAACACTGATTAATCTGATCTTTTTGCAGCACATTCTCCTTTACTATGGAACCTTCACAATAATTTGTACCATGGATGTTCCCAGAAGCTCCAGCAGAGATGAGCTGTGCGATTTCTTGTCAAAACAACAACCAGTTTGAAAGGCACAAGCAGGACTTGGCCTCTGGAGCCGACAGTGCCCAGGGGAATGACATGGCCAGCACTGCAGTCAGCATCTGTTCCCTTTCCACGTCTAGTTCCCAACTGGAGCTGCATCCACTGGGGCTGGCTCTTAGCCCAAGCCTAGGTACAGGCTCAACCTTGTTTTAGTCCCATTATGCAACATGTACATTCTGCCCATAGCTAAAGACATTCCACAGATGTGGGGACAGACAATCAAAAAGCAAAAGAGTGGGATTCATCTTACTGAACCAGCCCTGTTCAAATTCAGAGTGTCCCTGGCTGGTAAAACCAGTTGAGGGCCATTTCTTCTCACCTCCTGTAGCAAGGGGTGTTTTGAGATTTAGCCATTGGCAAGAAAGGCTCTGGTTTGCACATCAGTGATCATGTGCCAGAGGCACAAACCACAGGGAACCACAACTCAGAGCAGTCTGTGGGGCAGGACCTAGGTTTAGGACAGATGCTCTGGCTCCTGACCATGTCTAGGACCACAGAAGCTGGGAATTTGACTACTAATGACTACTAATTGTTGGATGCTCCCCTGTCCCACCCAGCTCCATCACCTTCTGGAGAACAACTGATGTGCATCAGTGAGGCCTGTGGACAACCTTCCAGTGCTGCTGAAGGCACATGAGCAGCCATAAATCACGAAATTGTTCAGTGGCAGGGAAGGGCCTGTCAGCTCTGACGTGCCACTGCAGTTTTAAACTACCACCCCTCCTGCAGAGTTTTTTCTCAATCCAACAAGAAAAGCTATTTTCTCCAAGGTAGAAGAAGATGAACTTAGTTCTGACCTTTATGAAGAATTAACAAGTTGTCTGTAGCTTATCATAAACAGATGTCGGGTCAAGCCATGAATTTGTAATGAATGTTAGAACAGAGGGCAGTTTTGCTTCTCTATTTATAACAGCTTTGAATACACCTCTCAAACCACAGCTGTCGTTGATTTACTCTTCTTATTATGTAATATGAATTAATCATTAAAAGTGAGGCGCATAGAGGATTTTGTTGATGTTCCCAATCATTTGGAGCTTGGAAAATATGCCTTCCTGGCACTGGGAGATCGTAGAGTATTTTTGGGAAAAAAAACCCCAAACCAACATGTTTTTTGGTGTATTGCAAGGCTGGGGGTTTATCTCCCAGAGACTAAGACCTACTGTAATACTGCCAAAACAATTAATTTGTAATTACAAATCCTTGTTACCACCCACTGTGATGAATGACTGCTGATCTTCAGTGTGAAGCACCTCAATGTCTGGCAGAAAGCCAGTGTTTTTCTTATAAAAAATGAGATTTTTTTTTCTCCCTACTGTTAATTTTCTCCTGGGATGAGAACCCATTGCCAGCATCTCACAGGCTCAGCAAAGACTGTAAAGAAGTTGGCAACTGTTGATGCTCGGGGAGGGCAGGTGGCTATAGGTGATTTTTCAGATGTGCTTTATCACTATTGACACTATTTGGCAACAAGAATATTGTTTAACATTCTACTTTGCCAAGCTGGTCCTTACTAGTGCTTTCCAGTTCCTGGAGTGTACAATCTTTCTGAATCCAGTAGAAGTTGTGCCAGGTGGTTATACAAGATGTGAAGTGGTAGAAATAGATCTTTCCCCTACTTTCTCTGCCAGTTGAAGGCCAGCTTGGCATGTCATACATGTGCTTTCTCCTGAGAGTATGAATCTGTGATGGTTCCTACCCAAGACCCAAAGATTCTGCACAGTCCCTTGGGTCAGATCCTGCTCTGCGTGGCACTGGCATAAACCTGCATTAACTCAAGTGCCTGAATCAATCTGGGTTTACCCTAATGAAAGAGAGACTGATATCTGACCCACTGTGCTGAGTGAGATCCTTGGCCTGTGGCCAGTGGCTTGTAGGGAAGAATGAAAGACAGTTACCCTGGATTTACATTGGGTTATCCGAGATTAATATAGGCCTTAGTATTTACAGAGCACCTACTGTAACTGCAGAGAAAAAAATATGGCAAAGCCAACATGCTACAAGGCTTCTATGTGTCTTTCTTCTTCTAAAAATCTTTTCACTAGGCCAGGTAATATAATAGGTTAATGAGCTAAATTGTTGCCTGAGGGACAGAAGTTGCATATTTAAACTTCCACCCACAGAGCTGAAAATGCCCCTGGTGAAAGTCAGAGCTAATGATGGAGCTTGTGTATCTGGCTTGTAATTCTACCTTCCTTGATGTAACACCAGTGAAATGGAGAATAGTCAAAAAAATGAAATGGGGAGCCCTGAACCCATTTTGTGCTATTGGCTCCAAATACAGAACTTGAGTCAGGACAGAATTTGAGGCATGTAAAATAGAGAAACAATTAGGTAAAACTGGAAATAAAGAAAAATCCAGAAAAATCTGGTGAAGAATTGCTCCTGCTATATAACCTTGCCTCCTTAGTCATACCTTAGAAGAGTCCAAAGGACAACTGGAGGAAAGGAACTCAAAACATACAGCCTTGGCCTGTACAGAATTAAAGAATAACTAAGGTTGGAAAAGACCTCCAAGGTCAAGTCCAACCTTTAACCAAACAACACCCTGTCCACTAAAACACAGCACTGAGTGCCACATCCGCTTGTTTTCTGAACATTTCCAGGGATGGTGACTCCACCACTTCCCTGGGGAGGCTGTTCCAATGCTTAACCACTCTTTCAGTGATGAACATTCTCCTAATAATCCAGCCTGAACCTCCCTTGTCCTAGCTCTGGTTGTCTGGGAGAAAAGCCTGACCCTCACCTCAACACAACCTGCTTCGAGGTGGTTGTGGAGAGCAAGGTCTCCCCTGGGCCATCTTTTCCTTCCACATCACTGCTGGAGCAGAAGGGGAGAGAGCTGAGGATGGGGGGAAGCCTTGGGTGGCTAAAAAGCAGCCCCTGGTGCTGCTCACCTTCAAGCACAAGATCTGTGTCACCACCGCAACTCGCCAACACCTCCAGCTCCCCTGCATCATCTGGGACACGTTTCCAGCAGCTCCAACACCAAGTCCAAGTCCTGCAGCTGCTCCTTCCAGCGCAGCCTGGAGCAGGGAATGGTGTGGAGCTGGCCTGTGTGTCCTGCTCAGCTCCCCAGAGAGCCACACACATAAATACAAGCTCTGTTCACGGGCTGCCCGCGCTCTTCGCAGGAATGTAAGCCTCAACATAAAGTTTGTCAGCAAAAATATAATTCATCATGAAAGAATGAACTACTGTCTTGCTAAAGCATCAAGAGGCACATTTTCAGCAGTCTGGGAGTCTGAGACAAGTGTTGGGAAACTGAGCAACCTGTGTTTGTTCCTCTGACCAGCACAACTACAACAAAAATGTAAAAATGCTTCCAGCGCTAGAACATTTAAGAGCTCGGATTTCAAACAAGGAGGAACTATTTCAAAGTAGAACGAGTGTATGAGATGTTTGTTTCTTTAACTGAATGCAAACTGGATGTGGAATTTCCTCTTGGAAGAAACGATTGAATGGGAGATGGCTTGGACTCCCTTTGTATATTGCATCATATATAAAAAAGGATGATATAATGAATTGCAATTCTGAAGAATCCAGGCAAAAATAAAGAAATTATTTCAAGTTAACACCTTCAGTGGGTCTTGCATTGTGCAATTCATCTTTCTATCAGGTTTGAAGACTCTGGGGCCAGGAACAGTTTAGTTATGAAACTTGTAACACCAGTGCTGAGTTACATGCTAAAAATAATAATTATATCCCTTTAAGATAATGGGTTTAAAAGGGAAGTGGCCACAGTGCAGAGAAGCTGCAAGTTTAGTAGCAGTGGTAACGGAGGTCTAGTAACAGAACAACTCTCTGTCTTTAGAATTCCAGTACAGTCTGTTAATCAAGCACTGGGCTAACAAAGTAAAACTCAGAGCCATTTAAAATAATTTTACAAACCTGGCCTTATGTGTTTGCAAAGTGAACTGGATATATCAGTTCCTTGTGCAACACTTGAAACATGCTGCAAATACATTAAGAATATACAAACATGACAGCCAGGACTGTGTTGCTGAATCTGCTCAATTAGCTCCAAATGCTTTCCACAGCTACAGGACACAACAAGGACCAGCTGCAAATAAACCTGACAGAAAATGGGATAAAATCCCTCTTCTTTCAAGCACGGATAATGGCTACAGAGCTGTTGCTAAGGCCAGTGGATGAGGTTTGGCTGGTGGGTGCAAGTCTCAGATCAGCCTCATCGCCAGCCCTCACCTCTTCTACATTGGGGCTGAGAACTTAAAATCACAATTTGTCTGGGGTAGGTATGGAGGTTTTACTGCTGCTGGGAGCTCCTTAGGGAGCTGATCCATCTCCTCATACACAGAGTCCGTGTATTCTACAAATACTGCCACTACTAACACAAAAATAACACAGTCATACCACCCAAACAGTCTGCTCTGTTTACATGTTGTATCTGGACTTGACTTTTAAGATGAGGTTTTCCCTCTCTCTTACATGACTTCCCAGCATCTTCAAAGAGGATCTTGGTTTGGAAAATTAAGGATCAGAGGCCAAGTCACCAGGCAAGCTGTTTGCATATAAAGCACCAAAGCCCATTATTTTAATCTGTGACAGTTACCACTGTTAGTTAAATCGTGCTTCCCTGATGGTTCCCAACAATAAGCAACAAATGCACAACACATTAATTGCACAAAGTTGTTGCTTGTTCTGAGATCAATTTGCATTAACAGAAAAAGTTTCCATCTTAGTCAGCACAAAGCTCTCTCACAGTGACTTTTACAGGGCTGGGAACAAATGTTTTACAGTGGAATTTTGCCCTGGAAGGATGAATTTTAAAGAGTTCACTATAATCTATGGCTACAGACTTTGTGTTTCTCTTTAAAGGAGCAACTGTTTTAAGCCACAGCTGCTGATAGCTGTAAAGGCTACCCTCCTAAGTTCAAGCCCTGTATTAAAGCTTCTGGATCGTCATGATGAAAATCCTTCACTCAGGATTTGTGAAGAATTGAATTCCACACCAAACATTTCAGCTATCTGGGTTTCTGGAACAATACACTTTCTTCTAAGAATTATACCTACCCTTTTCTAGCAATCTCTACCTCTCTACTCAGAGAATAAGAATCTAATCGTGTGACCTAAGTGTCCAGTCAGAATTAACCAGTATGTCTAGAATTTTAAATGCTCATTATAAACCAAATCTAAGAACATCCTGCTGGACTCACACAGGGTGAAATTCCTGGGAAGTAGAGCACTGGCACAAGCTCCCTGAAGACAGAAGCAGGCCACATATGCGACACACAAGCTTTTGTGCCCTCCTGCACATGGATGATCCTGATCCTGAGTTAAGAATCACAAACAAGTGATTTTGCACTGATCCTGCCCTGCTTACATGCGGACACTAAACCCATCAACAATGCTGTTTATTGTGACCCATGTAGGATTGCAGCCTTCCCAGCAGTGAGCCAACGTCTTTATCAGATTGGAACTGTTCATACAACACTGAACTTTCATTCCATATAATCGGTGAATACACAATTATTTCATATTCCTCCCTATCAAGAGAATGCAGGTCCGTTTGCATGCCAAAATGTTTTAGCATTCCACAAATAAATAACTAAATAAATAATGTTGTTTCACCTGTTAACACATGGGAACTGTTTGTTTTGGCCAGCTTGCATGGACTGTGAGTGCCAGGTTATGAATAAAATAACGTTCAATACTGTAAACATCTTGTGACATAAATTCCTGGCTCAGCATAAATACAGACACTCTGTATGTGGCAGGTTCTTCCTGCATTCTCCAGCACTGACACCATTAAATTAATGTATCTATGACAGAGTATATACGTAAGTGTAATTCCTAAAAAAAAAAATGCCATCACAGATAAGCCAATTTGTCCATCCTCTGCTTCACTGGATTTTGCTTGCTGGAGTTGGGGTTTTTGGAAAGCCAAGTGTAACTACTGTATCCCAGTGGTTTCTGCACATGCCGCACATTCCAGAACACAAAGTAGGTTTTCTGCTTAAAGAAAAGCACATTTAGAAAGATAAGATAAAACCAAATTTGAATATAATATTGCTGGGAAATTTTAGTCCCTTATGCAAACACAAAGCCAGTAATGTAAGGATGCTTTCTGAACAACACTGGCAAGGGTTGAGTTTCTCACACTGCCAGGCCTCCTTCCCAAGCAAAACCTTGTATTACTTTAAGATCAGAATGCAAATACAGAGCAGACTCTGCTCTGGTTTAATTCACTGCATTCAGGAATTAATTCCACTGACGTCACTGGAGAAACAAAGTTCAGACAGGCCTAAGTGAAGGTAAGCTCCAGCCCTGAGGAAGGAACTGATGGTTTTGCCTGTGCCTTTAAACTCAAGCCTTTCTTTCCTTTCAGGTGGCTGCAATGAGTCTAGGACTGGACTATGTGTGTAGGTCCCAGACTACTCTGAAAACCAGTTAAACCTTTGCTTCCTAAATATTTAAACTGCAAATTAATGCAGGCAGCACACAGGAGCTCAGCGCCCTGAGCATCTTTGCTCTCAGAAAGAAAAGACCACAAAGGGTTTGCTGTTACCTTGGACCAGTCTCCTGTTTTCCATTCATAACAGCCTGTGTGATCCTCGCACTCCTCCTCATCTCTCGGCCTGGTGGCTGCATCACATTTGCCTTGGGAGTTTGTGCACGTCACTGTTCTCTTCTGAATTCCCCTGCCACAGTCTGCTGAGCACTGAAAAAAACCAGGAGTTTGGTTTTTGTTACATGGTACTTAGAAATGATAGCTTTTATGTTGGTAACACAGCTCAGAGGAAAAGCTGGGTTTATGAACACTGAGGAAAATTGTAATCCTTAAGATTTTATTACAATAACCTAAGCCACTCATACAGAAGTAATTTGAAAAGCATGATGACTGCTTGTGAAATATTTTACTTATGAAAAATGGCAATTCTGAAAATCAACCTTCTTTGAAAAATGACAGCTGGCTTTTTGCTAGAAGTGGTGCCACTAAATCTTGTGTTGAAGAGCTTCTCATTCATACAGAAGATGGATACACTGAGATCTACACAGAACTGCCACATCCCTTGATGTATTGTGAGATAGAGCATGAGGTGTTAAATGAAATTTTAAACCCCTGTAGCATGAGACCACTGTTACAAACATGTTTCTGTAGCACAGTTTGTAGGTATCAGGGCAAAGTCACAGTCCTCACACATGTTCTCATGTGAAACACACACATCACCTTCACTTTTTGATTTGCCAAATGCTCATTGCTATCTTAATTCTGAAAAACTCTAACAGAAATTTACTGTGTGAGCACAAATTATCCACAAATGGTTTTGTACCTGGACTCTACGGAATTAGCATCTAAAGAGCAGGGATATCTGGTCACTTACTTGTTATCTTTGCCAATGGTTGGAAATTCTTGTTTAATGAAGAATTTGTCTTGATTTTCTTGGCTGTACAAGGTGGGAAAAGGACACTGGCACAAACCAAACCCAAATTTCTGTTTTCAATAACCAGTTTGGTAATAGAGCACCAGGTCTGCTGTCACAGCCACCTGAGTCCTTGTCACCACCTCTGAGCACAGCGAGTCTGCCTGCTCCTCATTCTCATGCCACTGCAGTGGTTAAGAGTGAGAAATTGTCTTGCAGAGCTGCTGGGGACAGGTGGGTGGAAAAATGATCTATGTACCAGCTGAGATAAAAACTAACCTCCTCTGGCATGTCAAGTTCTCCCCTTCGGGGGGCCAGCAGGGAAAAGACAGTTGATTTGACACTGAATAAATAGTGAAGATATGAGATATTCTGTGAGGTCTTTTGAACGTGTTCCAAGAAGCTTCTCCATCCAGGGGGTCTATGCTGGAAACAAGCGTCAGCTTGATATAAATTACATCAAATGGGCAAATCTCAGCATGCCTGTCTAACCGTCTTAAAAACACAATCCAGGCAGTTCTGACCTGCTGGCCTTGTTAAGGACATGAATGACAAGCGTTTATGAGCTGGCAAGCAAACAGACATGCCTTTAAATACTTCACAGCACTACAAAGTGACTTCTTGAAAATCTGGGAAACCTTCCACTTAATTTACTGTGTGCTGCTCATGGCGTGACCCCCTTACGGATGCAACATCTTTGTAAGGAGCACAATGTATAGCTCTGCAAGACGGGGGTGAATTCTTCCCAGCTTTGCAGAATCCCACAAAATGCTTTGCTGGACTGCTCAGAGTGCAAGGCTTGCCAGAGATCCCAGGCTGGAGCCCCCTAAATGGTACCTTAAAGCCATGAATTTGCCCCAAGTTGGGTAGACTTTCCTAAATTATGTATCATTTTCCTCAGGCCCCAGGGTGGACTCCTCAGGGTTGCACTTGTTCATCTCAGACTACAAAGCACAATATATAAAAAACTTTGGAACAGTCCAATTTACTCGAAGTAAATCAAGCTGAAGTGGGAGTATTTTTCACAGTAGGAGAAATCTCTAGGTGGGTTTTACAAGCAAGTCTGGGAAAAACACCAACTGTTTGTTCTTCCCACAGCTTTTAAGTCATTCACAGATTAATACTGCATATACTTTCCTAGACAAAACAGCATGAGCAAGAAGGTTTCCAACAGATCTTTGGTGGTCACATATAAATCACCCTCTTTAGGAGTTTTTTTCCTTTCCTCAAGACATCTGTTTTCATGAAGAATTTCTTAATATATAGATTTTACAGAGAGTCCAAAAATTAATATGCCCAGTTTCTGTGTGTCCATTTGAGGTCATTAAGTCTTATTTTATTAACAAATTACTTTGTCAAATCCCATGAGGCTTTGCAAAGGAGCAACACAACTTTGCAGTTAAGACACAACTCCTTTATCTCAAGGAAATCCATATTTTTTTCCACTCTCGTTCTCTAACAGTAGAAACATTCACCTTCTCCTAACAGTCTCTATTTTTATCATTAAAAATGGGTTGAGCAGTGTTTCGTCCAACACAATCTCAAGTGTTTGGCAATACAAGGGGAACTTAATTTTTTCCACAATGAAGATTGCATTGGAATTTACTGTGAAAACACACATTTTTGACCAGGGACCAGACATCAGTGCAGTCAACTGTGTTGTATAAGCAAGAGGTTCAAAAAAATAGATCAGAAAATTAATTTATAAAATGATACAATTACAGGGATATTTATTCCACAACATGAGATTAAAATGCTAAGGAATAAAGTGATTACCACTGAGGAAAGTCCTAGGTGTGAGAAGGGTTCACACTGGCAGAGCATCAAATGTGTCCTGGAGTCAACTGGGCTTCGTAACAGCAGAAATGGGCCAGAATAACAAACTTAAAACCACAAGTGCACAGTTACAGACCCAACAAAAGTAAACAAATGTATCAAAGGAAAAGTAAACCAACTATTGAAAAAATTATCTAAAAATGCAGTGTATTCGCAAAGGAGTTACATGGTTGTGGATGTGGAAGATTTCCACTGATCTGTAACTTGACTTACTCCATTCCATGAAAAGGAGAGAGAAGTACCTGGGATTGTTAACAAAAAACTTGAGCAAGAAATCCACATGTAAACCAGGTAGGAATTGCTCCCTAATCTCAGCTATAAACAGTTCAGCTGGTTTAGCTATAAGAAATAAAGAGGGCATCATCTCGAAGGGGAACAACTACAACACACAAAAGACCTATCAGAAAACTTACTAAAACTTTGGGTGTGTTTCTGCACATCTTTTGTAATGAAAGAACTCAGAAAGAACTCAGATCTCATGCATCAGTGAACAGATCCAGCACCCCACTGAAAGGGAACACTGCTCTCACTTAACCATCATCTCTCTTGCCAAACTAAGATTTCCTGTCCAGGAGGTGCACAATGAAATCCCATTGTGTTTGTCAGGAGACACTGTTTCTCAGGATCCCTCCTATCCTGAGCTTCTGTGACTTTTAAGCACATTTCTAACAATAATATTTAGCAAAAGCTCTTTGACAATGTTTTAAACAGGAGCTCCCTGTTTCAAATAGAGGTGAATAATGAGGAATCCTTCCTACCAAAAGGGCTGTTGCTGGACAGCCAGGCTGGAATGAGGCTGGTAGAGCTGCAACCCTGCACCCAGAGTGAAAGGATCTCATCACTCAGGTGAGCCTAATAAATACAATATCAAAGTGAACACAGGCATCCTGTAAGCACTGTTACAGGGTTCAGACAAAGTTGCCCTGTACTAGCTGAGTCCTAGCCATGAACTGCAGGCATACTCCCAGATCACTCTGCTGTTAAACAAAACACAGGCTAACTGTCTAGACCACACATTACTTACATCAGAAATGCATTCATAATACTTGGGAAAAATTTCTTAACTCTGCAACTACTCGGAGATGCACCTTTTATACAAAGTATAACCAGCTTTTTCATGTTCCTGGAATTACACGAAATAAGGCTGGATAGGGCCCAAAGACTGTACATTCTCTGTAACATGCAGATGCTTGATAAGCCTGGTATTTGCTCACACCACATTTAAATGGAGCCAGAAGCCCTGCAGGATTACTACACTTCTGGCCTCAGGTCAGTGAAACGTTTTTCCTTCCTGGTCAGAATTTTCAGATGGAAAGATACAGTCACTAGAGCATATCTAAACCCTGCCTTACTAATTCATCAAGTCTGGAAACCAAACCTCAGCTCCTTAACGCTCCTCTCAACAGATGAGAGTCCTGTCCAGTGCTCCAGTGCTGTGAGGATGCTGACCATGAGAACTGTGGATTAAGGCCAGCGCATCGGGAGCTTTGAGCAGTCTGACTCCTTCCTTGGATGAAGTTCCTACCTTTGACCACTCTGATGCTTCCCAGATGGACAGGCAGTCCCGTCCCTCACAGCTCTGCACCATGGCTGGTTTGTTGCCCAGGCAGTAGAGATCCCTGGTGTTGACGTAGGTGCCGTTCTGCAGCTGGTAAACACAAGTGACGTCCCGGTGCTGGACACCCTTCTCACAAGTGGCAGAGCAGGGACTCCAGTGGCCAGTCACCCACCTGGGAAGGAGCCAGAGGATAAATGTTAGCAAACTGTTGGGATAAAACATTATGCTTCATTTAAACCCAGTGAGAAATGGGCAGCTCTTCCTGGATTTGAGGGTGCTTTGATGGTGCCGTGTTGTCGTCAGCCTGAGCTCACTGATCCCCTTTGGGAGCTGAAGTGTGTAAAGCAGGAGTGTCAGTATGCAAATGAATATTCCCTCCTGACTTCCAGCTCCACTGACTGCAGCAATTGCTGGAAGCACCAGAGCAGGGCTACAAGCCAGTGAATAAAGTGTCTAAGAAAGATCTGAAGGAGGAGGGATGGAGGGAAGGACATCTCTTTCTAAAAGACAAGCAGCATCGATCTTTAGCTTCCTGCAATCTGTCAGTGAGGAGCATGTTCTCTGTAATTACAGGCATTTTTGAGTGCAGTGAGGGACTGGAGCAATAACTGTGCAGTCACTGAGCACTGGAAGACTCTCATGCCTTTCTCACCAGGAAATTGACCTTCCAGCCTTTTATTTAGGACTGTCATCCAGATTAATATCCCTATACCATGAATCTTTTACTTGTCACCCAAAGGCTGTCTATTATGGTAAGTGGCCCAAACAAGACTTCTCAAAAATAGGTCTGCTGAGAAATCCTATTTCATTCTGCTGGAGGCTCCTGTAATCCAGGTAGAGCACCTTATTCACCACATTTCTTTTGAAGCTGTTGTGTTACTTCTCTGAAATGAATCCAAACAACTGTTTCCCATCTTCCCATTCCTGAAGGGGGGAAGATCAGTTCAGCAGCATTTGTAGAAATATCTTCACCTGCTGCAATTGTCATGAATTAATTTGTAAATGCCATGACTGGTGTGACAGCACTGGTGACTGTGCTGACAGTGAAGGCAGAAGCCATTTGGTTTGAGCAGGACTGCACAGACTGGCCACCTGTCTTTTGTGGAACAGGGCCCTGCTCAAATGTTTCTGTGCATTAAAGCAGTTGACTGACACATCTGTGAATTTCTGTTGGCTAAAACAGCTGGCGAGACACCAAACCTGTTTCTCCAGGCTGCAGTTTTGGTGCATCTCTGTGGCCCAGGGCTTGGTATTTCTCTTATGGAATGGCAAAATGTCAGCTGGGAAATCAAATACTAGGGCTGAAAGACTGATAAAAATAGCCCTGAAGTGCAGAAATCAGTGTTCATGGAAAATTAATAGCCAGGCCCCCTTGATATCAGCTGGGCTCTGCCCTGCTGGAGCAAACATGGAGGGAATTATCCATCTGGGTGAAGGAAGCTCTTGACAAAGGCCTGGAGGGGATGAAATGACTGTGCTTTATGAGCTGAATGTGAGTCACGGGGCTGGGAAAGGGTTCTGTCCAGGCTCCACTCAGCTAATATTCACTTCAGCACTGGGCTCTCACTGTGATCTACAGCTACTGGCAAAAGAAAAAGGGAAAGGGGCTGAAAGCAAAGAAGAAAGATAAAAATACATTCTTGGCAGAGGCTGTCTGTGAGCTTGCATTTAGGATGGGCAGCACACAGTATGCCAGCTATTTCCAAGATGCCTTAAGAAGCAAAGTTATAGCTTTCCTTTCAGGAAGGAAAATTCCTTTCTAATTTTTTTGTTTGTTGCTCTTGTGGAAGGAAGAAATCACCTTGTTTCTACCCTGTTTGGTGGTCTCTAGTCAGTACCAGCACATACATGACAGAGTGTAACTAGAATATTAGCACAGAAAAAAACAAGTATTATCATCATCATAAGAAGAATGATTGCATAGGGCAAGAGCTGAAACCCAGGGTATCAACATAAAGTTGTGTTTCTGGTGAAAACACAATCTCCAGCTCTTTCTGGTGGTCAGCTTCAGCCACCATCCACTACATCCACCCTTGACCCGAACCCTGTGGTTACAAATCAGGTGGGGCAATGCTGTAAGGGATCTCTGAAACCTCAAAGCCCACTTTGCCCTGCCTGTGACAGTCGAAATACTTAGAAATTAAAGGCTATTTTGAAGTGGTGCCTTTACTTTCACATCCAGGAGACAAGTGACATTAAATGTCTGAATAATAATAATATGAATAAAGCAGGTTATTTTCAAAGGTACCGATGGGATGATCACTTGGACTACAAAACTTCATTCTCTCAGTGAAATCTGTGCTTGGATCAATGGCTTGTAAAAACAATCTGGCAAACAAGTAAAGGTGAGTCCTACGTGCAGTCCTGGCAGCACCCTGAATCCCCACAGCTCCCCCAAAACTCTCCTTCACAGGCAGCTGAAAATATTGTTTTAGTGCCCGTAACACACAGATCACTGCAACTGTACTTCAACAACATTCACAACCTATGTGGAAAGACAACGGATTTATGGATAAAGTGCTTAAAGATGAAAATTCCTGCCAGTTTCAAATTTTTGGAAGGAATTTGCAGCAAGATATTAGCAGAGTTACTAACTGTAAGTAATATACACACAAGGGAGAAAAATGTGATGTACAAATAGTATCACCTTATGGTTACTATTAAATTGCACCACAGGCAGATTTTTGTCTCTACAATGTCATTACACCCTCTGAACACACCTAAGTGTGTTTAACAACAAGACCTACTTAGAGGTTGATTTTCTTTAAAAAAGGGTAAGCATTTTTCTTATGACAATGTCAAAAGTAACTCCAGTGTTGTAACTCCAAACCCCAGGCTGGCTCTGTATTATTAACTGAGCCAATTAACTGCTGTACACTAAGCCCTGTGTATATCATACAAAGCATTTGGCTTCCAGTTACACTTTAAGCCTGTAAACTGATCTTAGGGATTGTTTGACACCAGAGTTCTTTTCAGTTTGGTCTTTCCCTCCCAGGTTATAACCTATCTTCTGTGGGGCCATGGGAGTGCTCCAGCTGGAGTCCCTGGAGAGCCTCTCATTTTGCCAACAAGCACTGATTTACGTGACAAACACACTCATCTTTCTCACAACCACATGGATGGCTTTATCCCTGGTATTATTTTTTGTAATCTTACCTCTACAGAAGATTCAAGAGCTAAGTGATCCCTGCTGGTGGCTAGATTCAGGAAGAAAGTGATGAGCTTTTAAGCAGAGATTTTACCCCAGCCAGTGGCTGTCTTTCTAGCTAAAATATGCCCGGAAGGGTGTGATTTTCAAAAGCATCAAAAAGCTGGGATGGGCAAGACATGCAATCTGAGATGGCTGATCTAAATCTTTGTCTTCTGAGTCTTCCTCAACCTCTGACCTCTCAGTATCTCTTCTGAGGATTTGGGAGTTCTTCTTCTAATCAGCTTTGGCAAGACTCATCTGGCAGGCCCCTGGAGCAAACTTGAAATATCTTCCGGAGATTCAGTTGATCATTTGATCTTTCTATGGTCTGGATTAGTCATTAACCTTGAATTATCTACTCTACCTACTTGCCTAAGACTCCCACATTTTCTAGGAAAAAAAACTTGTCTACAGTACTATGTACATAAACATAGGGGAGATGAATGTCTCCAAATGAGGGCTTGTAGCTAAATATTTGGGAAAAAAATGTTAGGAAGATAAAATGAATCAAGGCTGAAGGATGGGGGTAAGGGAGTGCAATCAAAAGACATTAGGTCATTTTTCAGATATAGGCAGCCTCTTATAACATAAAGCCATTACATCTTCTGGGGTAAATATTGCAGGCCATTAAATTTCACTTGGTTGTTTCTGCCTTGAGCCCTGCAGAAGAACAGTGGGTTCTCTTTCACTAACTACATGTCCATGCCCTGTTCACACATTCCCTCACTACCTACAGGGTACTTTTGTTCCCTTCCCACTGGGACATTTATTTCCCTGCTTTCACAGTAATAGCTTGGATGTGACCAAGGACGTATTTGCAACAACACATTTTTTTTGTTATTAAACCTATTTTTTAGAGCTGGCTCTTAACTACAACCAGTTTAGAGTTTACTGCTGAGTAAAGCATCAGAGGAAATTTCCTACAAAACAAGTTGGAAAAAGTCCTTGTGACAGAAACATATCTAAAGCCCTGTAATCTGAGGGTTCTATTTCTAACAGATTTTATTGAATACCTTTTAATTTAATGTACAGGTAAGGATAACTCCATACCCAGTTAGCACTGGTTGTCTTTAGCACCAGTTTGTGATGCAAAATCATGTCTAAGTCACTCCTGGTTTTCTGAGCACCTGGTTGAAACTGTGGCTCTACTGATTTAGGCAAAAGTCAGACCAACTTTCAGCAGGGCCAGGATTTCACATTGGATAATTTTAGCACGGAGACTTGGAAAAGATTTCTGAGAATCAGTCATGTGGAACTGACAGATATACTTTGCTTAGAGCTGTCAAACTAAGCTCATGCTCGACAATGTAGAAGGAAACTCTCTTTACAAATGGAATTGTGTTTGCCATGCAACGCACACACTGCTATTGGATTGTCCTCTTCCCACAGGCTCCTGAAGCTCCCCACCACCTCTCTGCTGCACTGGGCTCAAAACAATCAGGTGAATCTTGTCTTTTGGGAAGAAGTTGTGCCACACCCAGTCACTAGAAGGCTTTTTTTTTTTTTTTTGAGAAAAGTACCAGGAATCTAATAGAATAATACAGCTGCTGATGCCGAAAGTAGGACTCCAAGACTAACATTCCTGTCTGATTGCCTTTATAAACAGTGCTCAGTAATTTTCCAGTACAGTAGTCATTCTGCTAACAGACTTGCCAACTTTCACTCACACAGGTTTCTTTTCTTCGTTAGTGATTATCATTTTGACAGTTCTTTTTTTTTTCAATTTCCTACCAATAAGATCAGCCATGGAACAATGTTTTATAACTTACATACATCTTGGGAAGTTCTTTTTTTAAATGGAAGCCATTGTATTCCCCGTTCTCCTCCCTCAAATGAGCAGATCTCTGAGTTTTGGAGGGCTCAGTGTGGTGTTGGTGTGAGGAGGTGTCCTGCTTGCTGGCAGCTGCCCCACTAGACTAAGGGACAGAATTTCAGCATTCTCAGAGCTCCTCTGCAGTGAGTTTTCCCTACCCACCTCCACAGCTGGTGTAGCTTTAATGGGGGAACTGGTTTTCAGCTCCATTCCTGCCTTTCCAGAAAGGCAGTGCCTTTTTCTCAGCTCCCACCACAGGATGCAAACTGTGAAGATCATTATAGCAGGCAGCAGGAGGAGTGGATTTCACAATTAAATATTTTGCTAGATTATCCTGCTAATCCTTTTCTGTGGGTTAGAACTGTGTTTGGCCTGAAGAGCCTCAAAACAGAGCAGCACAGATCATTTAACATTATAAAACAAGGCAGTGGTCAACCACAAGGTTGTTGAGTCAAACTGGGAAAGAATGTGATGTAAGCCAGCCTAGGTGTTTACATCAAGGCTAAGGGATCTGTCTCATGACTCCATGTGAAAATTAATGCCAAATTAACTCCTGCTCTAGCAAGTCACCTTGGATTGTATGATGTAAATGGAGTAGTCAGTAAGCACTTTTAATTCTACACTGTGTTCCCCAGCCTTCTCTCCCAGAATTGCTCCAATGAGTTAAACTGCTGGATTTCCTTGAAGATACAAGCAAATTGTCTTTCAGTGGCTAATTAGCCACTGATTGGTACTTGATGACCTGCCTACAACCTGGAGCACAGGAGTTTTTGTCTCCTTTTGGTGGATGGGGATCACCACCATCTGATGTGGCCAGCACAGGACATCAGCCACCCCTCAAAAAGGTGCCCAGGAGTGTCTCAGGCTTACTGGTCTGCAGAATTTTGGCTTTTGCTCCCACAAGGCCCATAGGAGCCCTGCTGCAGGCGGTGTCCCCGAGGAGCTGCCACCAGAGCGCAGCATTCCCTGCTCCAGCCGCTCCAGCACAGTCCTGGCAAATTCATTAAGCTCAAGCTGATTCTGGAGATCCCAACTCCAGCTTTGGGAAGTACTTCAAAATGAGCTCTTACGTGGTGCCTCCTTGGATCAGAGGGTGCTAACATTACTATTTATGCCAGATTTCCAGGCTAAAATGAAACTCTCCTCACGGCTGTTCCTTCTTCTCTTTTTTTTCTCATGTAACCAAATCCAATGCACATTGAAGATATTTCTCAGCACAAGGCACAGACAAGGGTTTGAACCTGTTAGCATTGAACCTTATGGATGATAAACATTTGTGCAGGCTCCAAAAGGGCCTGACTGCATAAATGAAAGGACTGACCCATTTGGAGCCATCAAATGTCCAGCTCAGTCCCTTCAGCTAATAAACACCCACATGCCTCCAGTTTAGTGGGATTTCTATACAGCCCTGTGAGTAATTTGCTAACATTCTCAAAGAGTTTTCCATCATACCGTCCCTCCAAATTCTAGTATTTGCAAGACTACTGCTTCACAAAATAAATCCGAAATTGTTTTGCTCCCCATCTACCTGTGATGAGAACACACAGAAATGGGGTGCAAACAGCCCAGAATCAGGAGACAGACTGATTTCCGTATTATTCTGATTTCTGTACTCTTGGACTGTTAAACAGAGCACTGCTACAGAGATATGGTGAAGTCTAGAGGGACTCGCAGTCAGCAGGGTCATATGGATACACACCATGAGCTTCAATCAGACCAGGAATCAAAGCAAGCCACACCATCACCATCACTATCAACTATCACACACTGAGGCATCATTATTTTGGCACTCTCCAGCCTTCGGACAGGTTTTTGAGGTGCTGAGCCAACTGGGGCCTTGACTGACTCTCAGAACTGGCTTGATTTTTCCCTAGTGGGCACTGTTGTGGTGTGTGAGCCCTTGGAGAGCTTGGTGCTGGATTCCAGCCCACGGATGGAAAAGTGAAAGAGAAGAAAGAAGGAAGGAAGTGATCCATGTAACCACAGAGCTGACCTCAGCAGTGTGCCAGCTTTTAGAGCTGATTTGGAGGGCAACAATAATCAAGGACACAGTGGTAAAAGGATGCAAGATAGGCTTCCTCCAGGCACAAACTCAGTGGCTGTATTTCTCTGACTAAAATAACTGGTTTTCCAGACAAAGGAAATGTAGTAGATTTAATCTGTTTGGTGAAGAACTCCTTTTGCTGCATTGGAAATGCTTACTGGTGATACACTGGGAAACGTGGATATAACTGTGTAATTCATATGAGAGGTGAGAGCTGGCCTCTCATCTACCTTTAGTGCTGCAAAGGAGTATCAGGTATGAGAGGAATTTAGATCAGTTACTAGTGGGCTTCCTGAAAGGTCTGTCTTGCATTTGATCTAATTTAGTATGTTCATTAATGACCTTGGCACAAAAATAAGAAAACTGCTGAAAAATTGGGGAAAATGCTGACAATACAAAGTCTAGAAGCAGTGTCAATGCCTCAGAGGATTAGGATGTCATACAGGAAGAACTGAATAACCTTGAGTACTGCAATAACAAAGCTAAGATGGAAATAAACAGCACACAGTGCAAGGCTGAGTGCTCAGGGACCAATAACAAGCATTTCTGTGTTAAAGCAGGGTTCATACAATGAAACAAATGAGGAGGAAAACATCTCGGATGACTGTAACCCACAAATATGATGCAGCCATGAAAAAAGCAATAAGAAGTTAAAGTAATGAATTTAGCCCAGAAAAATGACAGAAGGAGGAGATACAATGGTTTGTTGTATCCTGTGGCAAATAGCCCAAGGCAGAGAGGAAGGCAGGGAAAATACTGTGTATGAAAAGGAACAGAGCTGATGCATTAAAAAAAGGCTGAAAAATGACAATGAATAACTTAGGCTGGAAATAAAAAGTTGTGACCCACACGAACAGCAAGGTCACAGGAGAGCCTTTCAGTGACAGGAGGAGCCTATGGAAAAAGCACAGTTTATAGAAAGGAGTCTATGATATGCTGCTGATAGTAGCAGAAAACTAACCCTTGGGCTCAGGAGATATTTTCAAGTCCTAAACAGTAAAACTAAGGGCTCAAGGTCTCCTGTGGTTTTCTGTAGATGTAGCCAGGGATTTCTGGCATTTATGCTGCTGTTCAGCATCCATGTAAGAACACCAAATATTCAGCAGGCCCCTGAAAGGACTCAACCTCTCCTAAAATCTCTTACAGCAAAGAGGAGAAAAATCACCAGTGTTTGCACACAGTCCATTACAAGTCCAACAGTTGGGGAATTTCATGTGGTTTTGGTCCTTTTCCTGCACTGGAGGGGAGCAGTTTCATAGCCACAGACCCAACCACGCATGTAGAAGTGTGTGGCCACTGGCCGAGCTGTGTTTTCAGTGAAAACAGCTGATGTGATCTGTGAGTTCTGAGTCTGGTGCCAGCCCCAGGGCTGGCTCTGCCCGTGTATTTGGGTTGGTGCTCGGTGTGCTGGAAGCGACCCATACGCGCTGCATGCAGGAATCCAGATTCCATCTGGTTACAGCGGGGTTTTGTAAAAAATATCTAAAGAGCTAGGCAAAGGATTAGAATAAAGAGGTGCTAATAGGGTGCAGTTGGGACAGGAAAGGAAGCTGTAAAGAATTTAATGGAAAAAGAGGGTCAAGGAACATAAAAAATAAAATAGGAAGAAAAAGAGGCTTTTTTTTAAAAGGTGAAAGAGTAACAATAATAAAGAATGAAAGATTCTTTTATTTTTGCCAGTTTCAACAAAACCCCAAAGAAAATTCTCTTCTCTGACGTTTAATTTTAAAACATGTCAGTGTATCCAATCAAGTTTTAAATCCTGCTTTGTTTTTCTCAGATGCTGGGTTGCAGTTGGAGAATTCCAATCTTCTCCTTGGCCTCATGAAAGTACTGTCCCCTGCCCTACATTATTTGGCTCTCCTGAGAGGTGGCTGAAGTTCAAAGGGATGTATAATTTACAAAGCACTTTGGGATTGTGCTGGAAGAAAGACACTGTTATTAATAACATACCCTTTTTTTCTCCTGATCACTTTATAAATGTGGGTAACTATTTTTTTATTTTTACTACAATCTCAACAGCAACAGCCTCTTTCTCCCCTCAAACAATATGATCTCACCCCATCCCAAAGAGTTTGCAATTTAGGTTATACATGGATTGAGAGAGGAAACAAAGGGACAGTGTGGGATGGTGAATTAAAAACACACAGCCCATCCAAAAGTGAAACAGAGACTGAGTGTCCTCTGACCCAGTCCTGTGCAGGCCAGAAGACCCCTCTCTAGAGATAAATACTCTGAAAGGTGATTCTCTTAAATTTTGAGTGAAAGTGCAAATGCAGTTCAGAATGCACAAAACAGAGCAGGTTTAATAGAGAAAGGAGAGCATTGTTCCTTCTTCTGAACTCAGGTGAAGGGCTTAGGTCTGAGTGGAAACGGGAAAGGACTTTATTGTAACAAGATGCTACAATAATTTTACTTGAAACCCTAAAACAAATTCAGGGCTCATAAAAAAAGCATTGACATGGCGAAAGAGAATGGTTTCTTTAAGATGTTCTTGGTCAGAGAATATGCTAAGCATGCATTTCTAATGTCTGGGTGGGCAAACGCAAGTGGAAATTTAAATTCTGCAGAGGCACAGAGAATGTGCTTCTGAAAATGTTTCCAGTTAAAAGCATGTTAAGTGTGAAAGTGTAGTCTACACGGAAGGAGTGAGGGAGTGTGGTCTATCAGATCATCTGCAAGGATTCTGTGGCCTTTCTGGGTTCTAAACATATTCAGTGTCTGCTGTTGTTGCTTTGAAAAAAATGGGTCAACGAGAGTGCCACTGTGCCAGAGTTCATTGCAGCTGGGCAGAACTGTGCTAAACTGTGCCTATGAACTGCCTGTGTGACTCCACACAGAAGAAAAGAGACCTTGGAATAACATTAAGGGCTGGATCCAGTTCCCCAAAGGAACACCGGCTGGTACAGGAGCAGAGTAATCCTTTCTCAGGAGGTTTTGTGTGATTTAACCTCACCCACTGTCACTGCCCTGGACAGGCAGCAATGCCATGGTGGAAGGGCACCAAAGAGACTTCCCCAAGGGCTCAGGGTCATGGAGATCCCTCTGAGCACACTGTGGGTCTCAGGGCTGTGAGAGACCTCACGGCCAGGACCTCCCGTCCTTGCTCTCAGCTGGTAGAAAGCAGAAGATGCCCATGTCTTCCAGAACTTTTCAAGCTGCTTTTCTTCATCTCTACCACCTGGAACCCCTCCATATACCTGCCTGGGCTCACTCCAGTCTCCTCCTCCTAACAGCCTTCCAAAAAGTCTGGGAGAAATACTTCATGTCAGGGCAGCAACATAAGCAGATGCTTCTTCTTTCTTTCTGAGAGAGTGACATGACAGAAATTCCAGCCTCACTGAACTTCCTCATGGAAATGACAGTTGTTTCCTCGAAGCCATTGGGATTTTGGCTCTCCTTACACACCAGGAGGGTATCTCATCATACCTTTCAGTACTGAAAGCTGTATAGCCCCAGTATTGTGCAGCAGCAATAACAGGCAGTGCAGACAGAAACCGAAACCTGAACCAGCCTTACTGATGGATGATCTGACACTGCATTTCTCTGCTCCAGGGCACTTTAATCAGAGTGCAGGTCTAATGAGAAGGAAGTGTGCTGTTTGTTGTTTCCCCCATTGTTTCTGCCAGCAGGATTAGCTTTGTAGGTTTATTTCCCTGGCTTGGCTGATTATCCAAGATGCAGGAGCCAGCAGGTTGGTTTGAAGATGCTTTTGTAGGTATTGTTCAGCTTTATCTGAAATTGATTTTATCACAGAATATTCTGAGTTGGAAGGGACCCACAAGGATCACTGAGTCCAACTCTGAAGTGAATGGCCCTGAAGGACACAGAGATCAAACCCCTGATCCTGGTGTTATTCTAACTACTATCAAAATTGGAGTGTCTACACTTCTCTACAATGCTAAACATCACTGCAGAGCAAGAGTGAACTTTTTTGTTAGCAAACAAACTGAACAAATTAATTTACTTTCCTGTCTTTTGTCATTTTGGCCAGAAATGTCTTTTTTAAATATAACACACATGAAAATTAATTTAGCTAAAAGTGCTTGCCAAATTAAAAAGGGATATTTTTATTATTTTTAGGGATCTCTAATAACTACTGAGGAGAAAAGCACGCTTACTGAGGAAAGCATCTAAAATGTGTTTCATCATAATTTAATTTCTTGACTTCAGGGTTTTTGTAGTACTGTTTGACAGTTAATCAGACCCCATTCTGCGCTGATTAAAAAAAAAAGGTTAGATATGCAGTCACTGTACTCGTTTCTAACTTTATACTGTTAAGTTGTTCTGTCTCCCAGGAGGCAGCCAAAGGGAAAAGAAAACCATCCCCAAACAATGCATGAAGGCAGCCTGCATGGAATCTGGCCTTACTGACCACAAATTAAATGGGCTTTGTCTGAGGTAATGAAAATCTGACCTGCTCAGCAAAAGGAAATGAGTATTACAGCTGCTTACTGTGGCTAACAATGTGTCCCAATACTTTGAGACATTTTCACTGTGTTCACCAGATGGAGGCTTTGGAAAGGGGCAATTTCTGAAGGAAAAGGATATTGGTTTTCAGTGTTTTTTAACTCCTTACCGTGACTGGCAGGGGTGTGTGTTACATTTCCTGACCTGGGGCTCGGGGCGGGTCACTCGCTGGCAGTCACTGTCATTCACCAGTGTCATGGTCTTGTTAATGATCCGAGTGCAGGACACGATGGTTTTCCGCTCACCTGCAAGCCAAATCAAAGCCAACTCTGAACAAAGCCACGTCCACTCATTAACCACAACTCAAAACCTTGGAGCCTCCTGCTCCCTCTACCAGATGTACTCTACCATCTCTGCAAGAAATCTTATTCTCCACTTCTGCCTGACTTTTGTACTCGCATATTTTGGGTTGGGTTTTTTTCAGAAAAGCTACAAATCTTTCCCCAACAATCATGCAATTGACTATTTGACAGGAGCAGCAAGTTGGGCTTTCTCTTTCTAGTGTTTAACGTGGAAACGAGCTTGAAAACAATTTGTTTTCATTTCTGGTTCCTCCTCCACAGGTAGCTGTGCCCTGTCATCACCTCAGGCAGATGTGCTGAAGCCACACGACCTCCCACCCCCAGCGACTGATAATGACAGGACAGCTGCCTCCTGCTGCTCTCCAGGCAGGAAGTCAGGATGAAAAGCTGTGACCAAAATTCGAGTCATTAACTGGGCTTGTTCATATTTCACAAAGACAAATGAAAGCAACCAAAATAAATTATTTCTCATAATAATCATAATAAATTATTCTGCTCCTCCAGATATAGTGCTTTAAAACCCTTGGTGGAGGGAGGCATCTCAGGAGGAGTCAGTATTTCTCACATAAACTGTGCATCAGGAGTTCCTTTCACCCAGTGTGGCCCTCAGTGTTCAGCCTTCCACTGAGTGGCATCAGGAAAGCTGTGCCACAGGGAGCATGACAGTGACCAGATGTGACAAGGAAAGTGCCACTCCTGCGCTGTGTCACTTAGCCTTCCTGCTAATTATTTTGGTTTCTCAGGTTTGCTTTCTAACCTGGAGTCTGCATCAAATTGAGTTTATTCACAATCTGCAGCTGATAATAAAAACCAACTCATGTTCTGTTAGTAAAAAGTTTGCAAAAGTCTGTACAGAAGGGAGAAAGGCCCTTCTCAGCTTGGTTAAGTAGTAAAAGCATTGGGCAACCAAAATAAAAGACCAATTATCAAGCTACTACTGGTGGGAGCCATGCTGGCAGACACTGATCTGCTTCAAACATGTAGCAGTCTTACAACAAAAATCAGAAGAGCCACCAACAAACTTCCTTTTCACTCATGTGAAGGCTTAAAAATTATTATTTTAACGCATGAGTAAAAGTGTCTATTTTAAAGAGAGTTCTATTTACAGAAAAAAATCCGTAATTTCATTGCAGTGAGGGCAGTGAGCCTGCAAATGTGGAGATGAGCTCCTTCCTTCTGTTGTGTCACATCATAAATAACTGGGTCTGTTGGTGAAGAAAGACTGCCCAGAATGCTTGGAAACGATCTGTTTTCCTCAGGGAACAACCTGCTTCTTCCAGCTCTGAAAATGCAATGGACAGTGTCGGACAAACCAGTCTCTGCTTTCACAGCATCAACTCCTGCCAGCGCTTCAGCAGATCTGTCTGGGCACACCCAGGGATCCTCTGGGAAGGGAACTTTGCCATGGGCTCCTGGGCTCCCAGCATGTCCACCCAGCACGGGAGCATCCGATGCAAATCTCCAGGAGCTGTCACAGCAGCACTGCCCTGCTCCATCCCTGGGGAAGGCAGTGCCTTTCCCTGAGCGTGCCTGAACACCTGTGGACAGGCTGCTCCAGGAATGTGACGGGGGCTGGAGATGTGGGGCTGCACACAGCACCCGGAGCCATCCGTGCAGCAGGAATCCAGGTGCAGCTCCAGCCTGCGGTGACAGAGCAGTGTCCCTGCCAAAAGGCTGCCTGGAAATTAACTGTGGGGACGGGGAGCAGAGCTGGGAGAGCCGGTGAGAACAAGCTCTCGTTTAGAGTTCATTATGGCAACACCCATTTCCATGGCTGATTTCCACTGTGCCCTGACACCTCTCCTGTGGCTGGAGCCTGCAAACACCACACAGAGATTCCCACCAAGCTTCCCGATGTCCCTACCTCCGCCACACTGCACACTGCATCCTTCCCAGCCGCTGTGCGTCCAGATGTACAAGGAATCCTGTTGCTTTTCTGGCTCACTTCTGTTTTCAGCAGTATAGCTTACAGGGATGGTGTATTCATAATGAATTCCATAATTCTGGTCATGGAATAACAGCACCTGGTTCGGCAGGAAAAGAGAGGCTGTTGCAACACACTGTGCTGGGAGAGCCAAGAGGCTATGGAGATAGCACTGCTGAAAATGCTGGCTTGGGAAAAAATTCCTAAAATATAAATACCTCATGAAAGGCAACCAAATCTTTACCTAGAAAACTTAAATTACAGTGGTACTAGTAAAACACGGCAACTGTAGGAGCAAGAACTGCTTATGATTTTTGAATTTTTAAAGCAGTCACAGGGATGTCTAAACCTGGGATTCAAGGCATAACTTTCAGCCTCACGTGATCAGCAGGCCACTCGCTATCCAAAGAGAAGGACAACAAGAAGCATTAAATCAGCACTTTTCATCCAATAACTATTTTAAAGAGCATCTAGAGTTAAACATCTGAAAGAACAAGGTGATGCTTCTCAGAGCAAAAACAACTAATGCAAAAAATGTTCCATGTTTCCTGGTCAATGTGGCACTCAAGGTAAGTGTGACTATTCCTGCTGACAAGCTGTAGCAGCAGGATTTCAATCTCAGAAAACTGTGGATGACAAGCAAAAGCCATATCATACAGCTGCTGTAACACGTATTTTCAACCCTATGTATTACTAAAGGAAGGTAAAACCTGCTCCCAGCAGCAGGCTGGCTATTTCCTATGGAATCACTTGTGATGTCCCCAGTGTTATTACTCCAAAATTCCCTAACTATTAACAAAGGAACAGAGAAAAACATTTATGTTTTCACTGTAGGCAGATGAGAGTACTGGTCCTGTTTTGATTTACATGTTGGACTTCATTTGGCTCTCACTTTCCCTGGCTTGAGTCAGAACTGACTGGAAGATATCCCATGGAGTATGGGGTCCATGGAATCTGAGTTACCACACTATTAACAAATACATTGAAGTACTACTGTAATGTTCATGCTGTGGCTTTAAACTTACTTATACTTATTATCCCATAATCTGAGCAGCATTAGACAGGTGAATTGTGCTGGCTTTTGTCACCTACTGAAATAGGAGCAATGCCTTATCAAATAAGGTATTTTAAGCAGGGTTCTCATAAGTGGAGAAAGCAGCTGCCTATTTGAAAAAAGACAAATTTGCAAATGCTATTTTCTCCCAACAATAATTGTTTCCCCTTCAGATCTGCACAAATCATTCCTGCTTAACCAATAATCTCACTAAAGCTGTCAGGAGCTCGTTTAACCAAACAAATGTGCTGAAAGAAGGGGTCCTGGCAGCCTGTGCTGTGAACACTGGGGGGGCTCCGCACACTCAGCACCCATGAGCTGCTCTGCACAGGGCAGAACCCTGGGCTGAAGAGCCTCTTCCAGAGGATGTGGGGAACAAAGACATGATTTTGCTTCAGCTACAGAGGGAGCCTCACTACCAGGACTGAATACCAGGGTTGAAACCAGCCAGCCACCATTACAATTTCAAAGATGAATGTTGTTTTTCTAAAGACAATTCAAATACTAGGCAGACAGAGGCAGAGAGCTTGAGCCCTGCTCTGGCTTTCTTGAAGTGCAGAGATACAAACCTCTGTTCTACAGAACTGATCAGCCAGCCTTGTCTAAAGCCCCTTTCTGCTCTGGCAGTGTTTTGTTGTCCTCTGCTGCAAGAAGAGGACTAGCTACACAAACATCAGTTTCTCCAAGAAATACACACACAGCAATACACTTGGAGAAATGCCTCATGTATTAAAAACCAGCTCCTAAAAAGAAATCCTTATTATCTCAATATGGGTGCGAGACTAGTGAATCTAAAGGCCCATATGAAACCAATTTCATGCAATTTCGTAGCCATATATAATTGGGGGGTGTGTGTATGTGTGTATAATTGGTTTCAAATGCAGGTCACAATGGATTGACTGAGGCTTCTGGCTCTTTGTCAGTCCAGTGTATTCCACCACTGTTTGAACAACAGTTTTCTATTTAGAGGGAACTGGTAACCATCCTGCCTTTCTTGTGTTGAAAGAAACCATGAATGTGGGTTGAACCCATGAATTCTTGTGTTGAATGAAACCTACCACCCTGTATCAAGTAAAAGATTCATATCTGATTTGAAGCAAAGACTTCATGTGTGTTTTGTTTACCACTGGCAGTGATTTAAAACCACATGGTCTGGTAATTTTTACATTCCTCATTTTTAATCATTTCTATGAGGGAAGGTGAAGAAGGAACACTTCCTCTGCTTATGTCTGCTGAAAGGGCCTGTCTGTACCTGGACAGGACACTCGTGGAGAAGCTCATAATCACTGGATTCCTATGTCAGCTACTTACTCCTTAATGAAGGGGAAATGAGCATTTCTTTAAAACCAAAGCTCTGCTGATGCTGAGGTTCACAAAATGCCAATAGCAGATTTTACTGCAGTGGACCTCAACCGAGTAATGTCCCAAGGAAGGTTCCAAGAGCTGCTGAAGGAACCCTGCACAGCATCTTCCCAAACGGTACCTGTGCAACTCCTGTTTCTCACATGAGGTGAGGAAGACCTTGGCAGTACAAGATACTTTGTCAGAGTCCTGGTTTCAGGAGGGAAGGCTCATGTTAAGGCCAAAGTCAAGCAGAAGGTGATGTTTCTGATGGTAAAGAAGGTGTCTGTATCCACCTCCTTTGAGTGGGCACACCCTGAATTACACAGCTGAGCCAGGAAAGGTGCTGGTGTCCCCAGCCCTGCACTTCTGAGTATTTCAGCTGTAACCTCTCGGAATACAGCTTTACAGTGGTCTGTGAGCCTGTAAACTCACTCATCTGCCTGAGAAAGCAAAGACAAAACCCCTCCTGTGCAGCAGATTTTGACATCAAGAAAGCACTGACAAAGTGGAGTATTACTGTCAGCTTTTTGTGCGTGTGAGAAGTTCAGGCATCTTTGGAGCTTTTCAAACTGGGTCAGGAAGTGTTGCACAATGAACACTAGCAAGCCAAAAAAATCAGGTGAGCGAAGGGAGAGAATGCTGATTTTTAGCAGTGCTTACAGATAGCCTTCAGAGAACAAACATGGCAAAATTCACAAGCAAAAGAAACAGCACAGAGAAAAATGGAGTAGAATAAAAAAAGTCACAGGAAACAACGAAAAAATGAAAAAACTTTTATGCAAACCTTGCTATAGAACATGTAAAGCTTTCTGCAGATATATGACACAGGCATCATTACAGCTGTCTCACAGATACAAATGTGAGGGTTACATCAGCATTAAGGGACTGACCCATGGGTCACCCCATCACCCACCAGTGACAGCTCTGGGACTACAGTCCTGCTCTTCTCACCCCTGTGGACTTCTTATTCATGTTCAGCCACGTGGCTGTTCATAAAATACCAAGCTGGGTTAACAGAAGGACCATGCTGAACATTAGGAAAAAATGTCAAAAAACACCTTAAACTACATACAACTGAAAAAGCAATATAGAGAAAACAAAGAACATTTCTGTGTGTAATCAAGTCACTACTTAGATTCAAATTCACATATATCATCTGGGCATGCTAGATCTCCACTTCTTCTGTTAGAGAACGGAGTACTTAAACACAGAATACAAGAATACATTCTGGCAAAAGACGAAAAAACCTTTCAGCCAATATGCTTTTAAGTGCGTGATCAGGTATGGCCAAGAAATAAGAAAGGTCCTTCGGAACCTACATCCTCTAGAATGGACCTGTCCTACTGTCTGCAACACATTACAGGGGTATCCTGCACTGGACATGAGCTGACTGGGACACTGCCTGTTCTCCCAGAATAGAGCATCACTTTTTGAGTGGGGAACTGGGCTTCTCCAGCCCCTGCAATGCTGCAAAAGAACATTGTGGTGAGGAAGCAAACAATCAAAATTCAGCTTTCAGCTAGGATATAAACCCCTTCTGTTGCATCACTTAAGAAACACAAACAAAAGATATAAAGTTACCATCAAGTGCAGTGGTATTTTAGTTGGTCCTTTGGCAGAGATTTTCTCCCACAGCCCCCTTCGCACGTACCGGACAGTGGTGCCTGCGATCTGAAACTCACCAGGAAGCTCAATTTTCCAGTCGCTGTTAATGGATCTCTTACTGGAATCTTTTAAAGCTGGAATGAATCAAACACCACAGAATGAAATGCAAGAAAATTTGTAATTACAATACAGATTAGTGAGCCTTTGTCTCAAGCGACCTCAAGCACAAGACGCAGAAACCTTGTAATGCATGTGAGTTTAAAAGAATAAGACCCCCCCACTTTTAGATGGCCCACTGTAATGTTTCTAACTTGGATATATTCTGTACTCCAGTTGATGAAGGTATTTTGAAGAATTAACATAAAATTCATCGATTATTTATCTCTAAAGTCTCCTTTTAAATGCAACAAGATAACACTGCAATTTAGCTTCCAAGCAGAATTTTCTTTCAGTTTCCAGATTTCAAGGCCGCATTTTCCTAAACTCTCCTTGAGAAAAAGATCAATCAAATCTGTGTTGAAACACACATGAAGATTTGCAAGTGCAAAATACAACTGATGCTAAGTTTGTGTGTGCTCCATAACCAAACACTGAACAAATTAACATTCAGCTGTCACAGCTGTAAAGAGAAGTCAAGTTACAAAGCAGGGGCTGGTCAGTGGGCAGAATATGAACTTGGCCACCCTCTTTTCAGAGTCCAGGTGCTGGACACAAATGCATAAGGTCAGGTGCTGTAGGGTCACATCCATCCTGTGCCTCTGTGCCTCAGTAAGGCCAATATGGAAAGCTCAACTGCAGAAGGAAGATGAATATTGAGAAGAAAAGATACTTGGAGTTGTATGCCCTTTCTTCCAGCATAACTATTGCATCAGGATTACTGATGTCTTTCAAACACTCAAAGACAACTCCAGCCATAAGGGCATCACAGTATTGTTGATTCATCAGTGCAAGCTGATTTAGGGATTGATGTGTTTTCTGTATTAGAACGGAAGTAGAGTTATCCAGATGTTGGTGTGATGCACTGAGGGAAGAGAAAATTGGCAGACCCTGTTCCAGCGGAAAGTGCCAGGCCCCTTTGTGGAGATCCACTGACCATGATCAAATCTGCCCTGACAGCAGACAGACAGAATATCCCACGTGTTACTGGGCTTCCTTAGTTCGAGGTTAACTGTGTCTTTTGGCTAAGCCTTTAACAAGATGTTTTTTTAACCTCTAGCATCTCATGCCTATTTTATTCTCTTCCAGTAAAGAACACAACTTTGCTCTCACTTAACTGAGTGTGTTGCAAGAAGGTAAGAGAAGCTGTTTAAAGCCTTTGGAAGTCAATAGGAAATCTCCCATTGTCATCCCTTTGGATTAAGCCCCCATAGCCAACAAACCCTCCCGGATGTGCTTAGGATATATGTATAATTTGTAGTGTCTAAAGTCAGGTGGAGTCTGGAGCAAGTGGAGGTCACAATGTTCTCTGCATCTGTGTGTGCCTTTTTGAGGACCTGTACCCTGGGAATTCCTGGAAAAAGGTGGTTATCTGCCCTGCTGCACACAACCTTCCTGATAGCTTTCACAGTCCCATGAGAGGCTTCAAAATCAGGGTGAAGGGGAACTGAAGTGGGAGGTATGAGGGAGAATGTTTGTTCTGAGGAAAGTTCTCTCTGGCACATAGCCCAGGGGTACAGTGGTGTCCTGGCATTTGCACGCTGCAGCAATGTGTCTCTCCCTGAGGCTCACTTCTCTTCCTGCTTTGTTCCTCATCTACAAAGTACCTTCTGCAAGCTCCAGACACAATTCTGAAGCACGACTGCTTTCCTCTGCCAAGGCCTAGTGGCTTCCAGGCAGATCAAAGCAGCCACCACGCTGGCCCTGAGGAGCCATGGACACGACTAATCAAAGCTGTGGATGAGATAAAACTATCTCCAAGCAGCATGGCTGACTAGGAAAGATATGCCAGCACATGCTCAAAACTGTCTAAGAGGTTGAGTGACTTAAGCCATGCTTTGGTTCCAATTCACCATCAAAGGGAGATAATTTGCTGATGAAAACCAACGTTTCATCTTTGTGAACCTCTTTTCCGGGCAAGGTTTGATTTTGACTGCTGCAAGCACTGTTCCCTGAGTGACTGAGGAGAGGGAGAGTTTGGAAACAGACCTGTTCCCAAAGGTGCTCCTCCAGGATTGCAGAAATTGCACTGGGGACTCAGCAGAGCATTTGGGCCAAAGTGCTTTCACCACTGCTTGCCTCCGTTGCCCCATCAGCAGAGATCAATGCTGCAGCTACAAAACCCTCCATGCCTCAGACACAGAGAACTCCAATGACTTTTGTCACACACAACCACTGGCTGGCTCTGCCCAGCCCCAGAGATGACAAAACTACACCCAAATTTGTACAGTAGAAGAGCAGAAGGAATAGGAACCCCAGCAACAACCTGTAACTTCTGTTTTTCTTGTTGGCTGGAAGGCAGGAACTGACCAATCAATTTCTAAACCTGGCATCTAGTCAGATCTTTATTTCCACCGTGGGTCCCTCCAGCTTGCTTCCCAGCCTGTGGACATAAACTGCCCAGGCATTTCCTGTTCAAGGTGGTTTTTAAGAGTTACAGCCAGCCAAGGCAGCCAGCGTGGGCTGCCTGTAGGTGGAGGGAAATTCTTCAGGCACTGCTCCCAGCACATGGAATAATGATTCCGAATTATGCTGGGCTTCTTTCCAAAATGTTGTACCTGGTTCTGAGTAGAAATAGGACCTCATTTGACTCAGCTTTGTCAGTGCTATTGAAACAGAAAGTCTGTCCACACTCAGACCTGGATTTAAGAGCCTTATCAGAGTGATTGGGGTTTTTTTCTTGGTCAGCTTTATTGTCCTACTGGAACGTCCCTGCTGCTATTCTTCATCTCAGTTCAGCAATACATTGCTGAACACATTTTCTTTGTGTTGAGTGTTCCTTGAAAGAGAAAACCCTGGAAAGCTTAGAGAGATTATCCTGCCTCCTGACCATGAACCAAAGGGCTGAAAGCACTCAAAGCTTTAAAAGAGCCAGATTTTTATCTTTATGTGATGCACGCAGGGCCAACTGTGCTCAAAAATACACAAAAATACACTCAAAAATACACAATCCCGATCTTCACCACCCAGTGGGGAACCATCTGCTTTAGTCAAGGTTATGTTGTCCCAAGGAAGGCCAGTCTTACTCCATGTAAGACTCTAAGTGCTCTGCTATAGGCCAAAGCCCAAATACCCTCTGCAAACCCCACCAAGACAAACAAAAAGGCTGGTTTCCAGAAGGCAGAGCACTTCCAAAATCCAAAGAAACACTGGCTCCCATTGTTCCACCAGGCTTTGCTATGTCAAACATCTCATGTGTAGGCAGGATCCTCTGGCAGGCTGGCTACAGCATTATGGGAATAGGAGCAGTGGTGATACTGCTTCCTACCAAGTAGTGGCACAAATGCCAGTGGTTTTGGCCAAAGGGCAGCTGAATGACATAATTTGCCCTTCTTTTTTCCCCTGAATCTGGAATGAAAGAGAACAAAAGCATCTTTCCCGGTGATATTGCCGATTTTGGCAGCATCTCAAGACAGAAGGCCCATGGCATTAGACCTGAAATCCTGCCACAAACACTATGCAACTGTTTTCAGTAGGATCCTATATTTCAATGCTGGATATTAACATCTCCTTTTGGCTGGAGATGAAGAATCTTAAGCAAAAGATGTGGAAATCAGAAACCAAGGTCTGAGCTTTGCTCTGACTCCCTGCATAACCATGAGCAAGCTGCGACACCTTAGCTTCCCCTTCCACAAAACAGACTGTGACAAGCTTTGTAATCCTCTGAGTTTCTTCCTCTCTGGAAGCAAGTCCATGGCCAAGCAGCTCTGATTGTGCCAGAGACCTTCCATGTGTTGGGGTTTTTTTGGCTCTTGGACAATTTTCCTTGAAGCCCCTACTCTGCCACAGGCTTCCTGTGTGATTTCAGGGCCATGGGACATTAGCTTTTCTGTGACCTGGACTTTCTAGAAGTAGATGGGGGTAAAACCCTTTATCTATTGCACCGTAATGACACAGAAGGAAATGACCCAACCACTGGAGAGAAGAGGCAGAAGACCAGACTGACAGATCCTCGGTGTAACTGACTGGCTGCACTTTACAGATGCCATTCTGACCTTTAATTCATGCAATGAGTAACTGAACAACAAATTCATTGACAGACTCTGCCCTACAACAACTTCGCTTCATCAGCCATGTCTAAACCTTTTTTCCCAATAAATAAAGGAGGAGAGGAAGCCTGTTTCCCTCTAAAGGAATGCAGAAGTAGCAATGACAAGAGAATTAAACAAATTTTTTGGCCTGATAAAATAGAGGCAAGTGGACTAGAGGCTGCAGCTAAGCTCATTTCAGAGTGCAGGATCAGGTCCTGCGTACGGCACCCAGTGAAAATGTGCTGCTGCAGGAAATGGCAGCAGGTTACTGAGGGGTATCAGCTGCCCTGTCCTGCTTCTGCTTCAGACTGAGCTGGGCGCCTTCCTATCAGTACCTCTGCCATTCCCTTCTCTAAACACACTGTTCTCTTCCCCACTCTCTCCTGAAGTGCTGTGTGCTCCTGGCAGCTCTGTGCAACCCATTGCCAAGTTCTGCTCAGGAACTCTTCTGTCTATATATAAAAGTACTCTCTGGTCCTTCCAGGTTGCACAGGGCCTGTAAGTGTCACATACTATCACATCAAGCAAACATCATGAAACCAATCCACAAAAGCAGAGATTGCAGCAAGACTGAAATCACCAGCCTCTCCCTGGCAGCAACAAACCTTACAGGTTGTTTAGAGAAGGATCATTTTAAAAGAAAACAGAGCTGAACTTTAATCAAAACATTTTTTTCTTTTGTCTTTTTACCCAGAAAGCTGTGAGCAGGTTTATCCTCAACCACTCTGATCCGCCGGGCACCCGCAGGGATCACAGCGGCTTCGATGTAACCTACAGCAACAAAAGAGGGGTGAATGAGAGCAGGGCAGGGGCAGCAGGATCAGCCATCCCATATCTCCCCGTGAAAAACTCAACTCCAGGCGGGGGATTGAGTAAGAAACACTCCAAATGAGATCCCTGTGCTGGCAGCCAGTTTTCACTGCTGTCACAGGCGTGCTCATGACTAACATTTCAGCAGAAATGCATGTGTGTTGCTCAGCTGTGACTTCAGGCTTGTTAATTAGCTCTAATCAGATCTGCAGCCTTCGAATCACCCTGGTTTTCCTGCAGTATTGACAGGGATGCACGAGGACACTGCAAAGTGTCACTGTCAGGAGCAACACTGCACTGAACAGACATTTGAAATGATGTTTCCAACAGATGCTCCTGCTTTGTCCTCCCTGCCAAGGCTGTGGTGTCAGAAAGGACTCACTTCCACAAAATTTTTTATAATGCTAAAACTGAATAGAGGGAATCAGTAGAACAAATGAGGGGAAAAAAGCAGGTTTTCACTTACATTTCAGCTTTGTACAAAAATTCTACAGGAGATAATGATGTCCTTGCACTGGGCTGCTGAGAATTCAACAGCTCAGACTTAACGCAATAACAGAGCTGGAAGTTTCTCAAGGACTGATCACTGGTCACCCCTAAACGATTTTTTAAGACCAATTTTGACGCACAGAATACTGTAAGAATAAGCAGGAGCTATAAGGATATGTAGCCTATTTTCCCCCACTACGGAGACATGTGGATTTACAGATTTGTTCCATGGGGTGGAAGTGGTGCCTTTAAATAATAAAGCAGAGGAACATTAGGGCCCATTTCAAAGAGCCAGGCAAAGTTTTTCCACTGGCTTCACTGGACTTTGAATCAGGCCCCTGTGGATGACACTAATCTCATCACAACCATGACTTGATTCCTTCTAATTGGCCACCCAGTTTACTTTGCAGTGTATCACTCAGCACCTTTTTGGGGTTATTGCTGTCCTCTTTCTTTTAGATGTTAAGCAGCTTATCCTGTATGTTCCCTCACCCACTTTTCATGCTTTAAAGGGTTCTGTGAAGCTGTTCTGTGTCAGTGATGCCTTTATGGGAACAGTGGGCTGTCTAGAGCAATGGGTTGGAGAAGTGCTGGCACAAGGAACAGTGATTCCTCTAGCACTTAGCAGTGTTCAGGGAGCTATTTTAGGGATAAAAGTGTAGCTGAACAGCCCTGCTTTTGCTGTGCTGATACAGACAGGACTCAACGGAGGATGGTGACAGCCTCTTGCACTTCAGGACTCAGTGATTCCCCTGCCACTGTGACATGGAGTGAGACAGATTCGGGGTTTCAGACAGTGGATTGATTTCCGGAATATTCATTTCATGAGCAAGGCTTGAACTCTTGGGTTTCATCAGTTGCAGAGGGTGAGCTGCTGACTTGGGCCAGAGAGGCTCCCTCTTTCCCTGGTTGCTGTATCTGAATGACACTTTCATTTGACCCTTCAGTTCAGTTCTCTTTGCACTTGCTCCTCCTCACGTACTTCTCCCTTACTCAGGATATGTCAGAAATGGTCACTCATCCCTTGCAGGAAAACCAGGGAGAGGGGCAGCAGAGCTCAGACCTCGTCTGTGCATGGAAGCCAGAGCAGAGGTTCTCTCAGCTGCTGTTCCAGTCTGGGCTTCACCAGGAAAAACCATTACTTCCAGGGTCAATTTTTCAAAGCTAATACTGAAATCTGTTATGAAATCAGAGCAAACAGATGTTGGGCTTTATTCTAGACATTGCCAGGAGCTGGTTTTTCATGAGCAGATATACCAAATCATAGTCAACACAAGAGTGTTTCAGATATCAAACATCCTCACTGCACCCCATGCAGCTGCATATAAACCCAACCAACAACTACTCAAGATGTGAACACAGAAAAAGTGTGACCAGTGACAGTCTGCCACAGGGAAACAGCTCTTGAGACACCCCTGAACACCCCTCTTAGGAAGCCAGTTTGGAACATGCCCAAGTTTCAGGTAATTTAATGTATCTACTAGGCAACTATTTACTTATTTAGTTTTTAAACCAGATACAAATGTCCAGAGCTAAATCATGCAGGGGTTGGAGAAGAAGTTACTCTGAATTTAGTGGAAGGCAGTTACTAAGAACTCTGGATCTGTCCCCTGATCCAGCAGCAGCCAGGAGTGTGTCACACTTCTTCAGAGGTGAGCAAATCCTTAGGCTGTGCTGGAGGCTCAGCTCAAGCCATAAATACACTCATTTCATCACTGTGCCGTGAGAGAAACACCATGTGGAAATGTGATAGTAATGTTACTTTTTACAATAGTAAATAGTGAAGTGTAAGCTATTAATAGAGTATTAGTTCTGGAGACTGTTTGGTTTGGTCTCACACCAGTTTTTTCTCCTTGTGTAATTTCTAATCCTGATTGATGACTTTGGGGGGTTGCATTCACAGCTCCTGAATAAGAAGAAACACACTGTGTTACCTCACTGTGGCACAAACCTGACTGCTGACCTTCACTCCTGTTAGAGAACTGCCAAATGCTTTGCAGGTGTTTGGATCTGACCTGTCCTCTCAGAGGTGAAGCAGAAACCTTGGGCATGTCCCACCAGGAGCATCTGGGCACTCATTTGTTATCTCCAGCAATGTTGTGTGAGTTAGTGGTCAAATTCTGTTGCAAACAGACTGGATATCACCCAGGCAAATTTGCCACAGGTACAAACTTGGATCACCTCCACCACTCCAGTCTGGTCCTTAGAGCTGGTGTGAGGCTTCCGGTCACAGATTCCTGATCTTTGAGATAACTGCACCAGGAAACACCTCCAGTGTTTTCCAGGCACGTTTTATTAAGCAAACTGTAACTGCAGATTTCCAGAAAGATTATCAAGCGTCAGCTACAACGACCAAAAAAAAGTCTCAGAGTTGGCCCCAAGTCAAGGACTCTCAAAGCTCTGTTAGGTCTTAAGATAACTGTCTGCAAGGCCGGGGTTTGCAAGGTCGGGCCTAAAGTTCTGCTTTAAATGAGGAACTGGTTAAAGACTGATGAGATTTGGCAACTATCAGGCAGTATTGTTAGTAATTTCACCCATAAATCAGCCTGTTAAGATGAAGCTTTGAAAATACAACAGGAGAACTTCATTATTTGATAATTTATAGTGCTGTATGCAGTATACTCCACCTTGGGAACAGTTACTTTGGCACACACCAATCTTTCTGGATAATCTGCATTACATCAGTGTCTCAGGAATGTAAGACTGTGATTGAAGCAAATCCTAGATACAAATTTTATGGTGTAACCCGTATTAGGAAAGACACCAGAACAAAGAGGTGGCTTTGTCATCAAGGAGATTAATATGTGAACAGTGGCTACTGTATCTTCATTTAAATGCTGGAGAGATTTGCAAGAGGAAAGCAGCCCACACAGAAAAACCCATTGTTAGCCATTGTTATTACTCCCAGAAAGAACAGAAAGTTTAGTGTGAACTTCAGAATGCCATTGATCTACTGCAAAACTCTTCTGGTTCACACTGCAGTGAAAGATGGACTCTGAGGTGAAGGAAAAATTATCCCATGGCTGCAAGTACCAATCTCTGGGCACTGCACCTTCGTATCTTATCCCTGTACACACCAAAATCAGGTGTGAGAAAGTCAACAGTGCTCAGCCCATTATCAAACCTCCCAAAAGTGCTTTGAACACACAACTCAGGGTAGAAGCCAAGGAGATCAGGCTGTCTTGTCTACCTCCCAGCCCTGGCCAGCACAGCTTCCATGATATTTCAGGGATAAGCATCAGCTGGGCATCTCAGACTCCATCTCCTTCCCACCTTGCAGCTTTTGCTGAGTGCTACTTGCTGCAGTGGAGTGCAAATTATGTGTGTATTTTCTGAATAGCTGTGATGATTCTCTCTTGCTTTTAGCCTCAGAACAAATCCTCCACAGCAAACTGTCCACTTCCAGCCACGGGATAGCTCATTAGGAAGAAAATCATTTCTCTGGAGAGCCATGGATAGATTTCAAAGCCTCCTACAATTGCTGCAAAGTCGGCTACTAGGATTTTTAACTTGCATGTCCTGATGAAAACCTTGTAAGGGATTTGTGAGTTAGAGATTAGGTAGAGCTCTATTTTCTCATAATTTACATGTGCACCCTATTGATAAAAAAAGTTTTTATGTTGGCTAAAGATGCTCCCAGCCAGCACTACAGCACCACTGTTCAAATTTCTTTTAAGAAGTCCTGGACAAACAGTATATGCAATAAAACCCCCACTTTTCCACCACCTTAAGAAGAAAAATTCATAGTGAAGATGTACTTTTCCCAAAATGATAGTTATAACAACTGGCATATCTCACCTTATTAGATTCTCCCATTAAAAAAACCCCAAATATCTGTGGTCATTCTTTTGAATCAAAACCAAATGAAAATCTTGATGTGGCTGAGAAAAATCAAGACAGAGACACAGGTCTCTGAGCAATACAGGAACAGCCTTTGAGAAGCTGTCAGTGATAAATCAGCTCCCCAACAGACAGGAGTCAAAGAGCTGTCCTTCATTTCTAGGTCCCCTGTACAGTGGCAGGGTGACAGAGGTGGACTTCAGAACAACTCTGTGTTTGGTTTTGAAAAATTATTTCATAGAAATAGGTACAGGGCATGCTGCCAGTCAAAAGGAAACCTCAGTCTAAACAGTGCATTCAGCTGGCCTGCTGAAGACAGCCAGCTGCACACAAGTGTATGTGATGTTTAGCATCATAAATAAAGGCTTTTGACCTCTCCAGCAGAAAAATGGAGTCCATTTCCAGTTGGATCACCCTGGATCACAGGGCTTCTGGACCTCCTACGAGGCACTTTGAATGTTCCACCATCTTCCCCATCAGTGTGGCAGAACCTCTGTGACAGTAAAGTTGGAGGAAAGAAAGATAGACCTGGTTCATTTTGTTTGGTGCATGAAAATTTGGCTTCCTTTCACACAGATAGGTTCTCTAAAAGGAAAGGATCTGTGCTTTGTACTTCTGACCAGGCAAGTGAAACAGTAAAAAGACTTGAAGTTTATCCATGGCTTTTGACACCAAATTTCCCCGAGCTAATCCGACAAAAAGAAGATAAAGAACCAACACCAAAGGATTTCACTGACACCCACTGACACTGCAAACAGCATTCAAATATCTTACACGAGAAACACTTGGGAACAGCCTTTGCCTTTGCCATCACACATGTGGAAACCTTCTTACAATGACTATTGGTTACTAAGAAACAGAAAGGAGTTGGCAGGGGTTTAGTTCAGTTCACAAGGCTCCACAACATCAATTGCAATCACAGGACACAGAGGGACCAGTCCTGCAGCCAGAGGAGTCCCACGGGCACAGCCAAAGCCCAAGGCTGCAGCTGCAATTCCCCAAACACATCCCACTCCAAAACAATCAATGTCTTGGTGTTTGAAGTCTATTCTCTTCTGAAATAATAAATCAGCACACTGGACTCAGGGTCTTGGCCTTGACTTGGATCACAGCCAGGTCTTTGGGATTTGCCACTGAACTGTGCAATCATTTACACACCCAAACCTTGAACTTGTTATCACCAGCATACTGTGGATTTTTCTCTGCCCCAGCTTCCATCAAATTTTTGCACAGTTTTGTTTAACTGTCAGTTTAAAAAAAAGCGTTTTCTTTCCTTGAGTAACCTCACGTTCATTTGTGATATCCCAAACCTGGAGCTTTGCCTACTGCATGAGATTCAGTGGGTTCACCTGAGGACCTGATTCTGCAAAACAACAGCATGTGAGCAGAAATGGATGGGAGCAAACATAAAATTTAATTACTTTCCAAATTAAAACAAAACATCTAATAAATGGTTACGAGGTTATACTGGTAAAAACAATTATCTTCTAGATTATGTGAGATGGGTAAAGGTGGAAACACTGCATTGACAAAGCAACACTTGGACAGGTTTGTGCTTCTGAGATGATCAGCAAAGAATCCGAATGCTTGAACACTGTCCACAAGTCATCAGGACTTCTTTCTGATTAGGTTCCAGGGCACTGGGGGTGAAAACCTCCTGCAGTGTCCTGGCAGCCAGTTAAGGCTGACACTGTTCTGTTCCTACAGCCTTGTAAAGTCACCACCTCAAGCAGCCTGTGTAGCTGGAAACGGGTGCAACCTCCCGGCAGTGACCCAGAAATTTCTTATTTATCTGCACAAGATGTTTTGTAGATTCACTGGAAAAGATAAAAGATAGCTGCTCTTCAGAAGTATGTAAGAAGTTCATGAAAGCTGTATAATCTGCTACAGAAATGGAGAATAGCCAAGGCTTTTTCAAGGGAAATGAGGAACTTCTCCCACCACTTGTATTAAATGCAAAAGACTTGATGTAAGTGGGTGGAAAATAATTGGGACAAAAGAGTCAAAGGCAGTAATGCAGGAAACCATACAACAGCTTAGCCAAGCACACAAATGTGCTCCAGAGATGTGGTCCCGGTGGGAAATCCCACCTGCATCTCACAGGAGGTGACAGATCCCAGCTGGCCCCACAGGTGAGGAGGAGAAGGGTGCAGAGAAAGAGGTCAGCAAACAAAATCAGAGCTTCAGACTTCAGAGATGAGACGTTGACTACAGGGAGCATCTAAGCACTGCCACTGCTTTAACCACTAAACTGAACTCAAGTGTGTGCTTAAAGGGGATTTTCACGTGCTTTGTGCAACTCAGTCCTGGAGCAGCACATGCTGAATGTATTTCTCCATACAGAAATGGCAATCCTGTATTCACTGAATGGGAAATGATTTGTTTTCTGGACAGTTGTTTCCTCCTGGAGCAGCTTCCAAGTTCTGGACATGGCTTTCCCTCCCTTTGGCTGATTAGGATGTGTGATAACAGGTTTCTCAGAAGTGTAGTACAGAAACCCTGGAACAAGGACTAATTCAAACACCAAGCTGTACATACATTAATGTTTAACATCAGAGGGAAAAGTCTTAATTCCAAGCTCCTATATCCTATACTGGATACTTTTGCTGGCAGGGAATCAGTAAAAATATTCAGAGGGGAGTGCTTTTTCCTTTAGCTGAGATATTCTGATTATAACATGAATCATCTACAACATGCAACATGCATCATTCTGAGACCTCAAAGGTGGTGCTGAAATCCAACTTCCCTCCCACTGGGAAAGATTCTGTGATTTTGTCTCCTACTTAAAATCATCAGCACCAGTAGCTCTCAAAATGAGAAACACAACTTCACTCTGAATTTCAGGCAGAGGCAGTGGCTGGTATCTGGGCAACTGAGTAAGAAGCAGGTGGGATCTCACACTTGAAGTGAGTTGGGGTTTGTTTTGTGTTTCTTAGGTGCTTCCTAGAGCTGTTTTTGCTAGGTGACTCCAATGCTATCCAAGAAAAAGAGCTGTCACTGCCACTCTAACTCTCCTCCAGCAGGTAGAAGAAGCCCACAGAGTGTTACTCACCCATGCCCTTGGTGTGGTTGAAGTCTCCTTTCACCACTTTGCAGGTTTTCCCATCGCCACTGCAGATCCCACAGCGATCCTCTTTGGCAGCTGAGCCAATGATCCCATCACAGCCAATTTTCTAATGACAACAACCAGAGGCCCCATTACTTTGCTTGCAAGGTTAGAGCATCTCTAAACAGTGAGGTCAAGACTAAGATGGACATCTGACTGAAAACTTGAATGGGGAGAAAACACTGAATTCTTAATTACACTTTTGAAATACCTGAAAAAAGACCTCATTAATCAGATGGCTCAAGATACCTGAAACATAAGAGTAGTTCAATGGAAGCAGGTCAGGTTCATATCTGTCCAATTTCTACCACAAGATTGTCTATGCAATTATGAAATTTTCCACAAGCTTGCACTGTATTAAGAATTATAATTCAATTGAAAAACAAACAATAAAATGTAACAGTTTCACCTAAAGCTTTGTTATAAATGGTGTTTTCATCATTTTCTATACATACCTATTTTTTTTCCAATAAAACCCCGCAGTTCTGCTTTCACAGATGGGAAGAGTCACAATATTCTCCCTGTAGTTATCAGGATTATCATCATAATCTTCCTTATTCACAAAGCATTTACAGGTTATGATGGTGAGCATTCCACATTTGTAGATCTTGAGGCTGACAAGACTGTCATTAATCTACATAAACTGTATTCTGTCCTCAAAATAATCAGCAATTCACTCTTAAAACATAAATTTCTACTGAAATAAGCATTGTCATTATGCAAGTTATTAGCAGAGACTGCACTGTTAAAAATTAGTTTAAGATTTATTCTGCGTAGACAAACAGTTTCTTGGCAAATGAGTAGCAGGACTGTCACTAGTAAGACTTATTTGAATGAGGCTATTGGGTCTCTCCCTTCTTTGCCTTCCTATAATGAAGCCGAAGGAAAGTTGGAGAGATATCTTAAGGAACAATCAAAACAACAAACATTTTGAAAAATAGGGTTAGCAGGGAAATATTAAGAGAACTTGGGCTGTTTATCTGAGCCTGTCTGCATGTAAGCAATGCAATTTGGATCAGAACTCCGACATTCCCCTTGTTTCAGAAGACCCTGGCCACTGCCTGAGTCCAGATGTATTTCAGGGATCAAAGATTGCCAGCGTTCCACTGTGTGCTGATGCAGAGCTTGTCTGGGTAAATCATTAGGGACAGACATGCTGAGAGAGGATGATCATCCTAAACACATACCAGGGAAATGCTGCTCATTAACTGGCACAGCACCTACACTGGTGCAGAGGAACAGCAGGAAAAAACCTGTATAAATGTATAAATGGGAGTTAAAAGAGGTAGGAAGAAGATCATGGAGTTTCTGGCAGTTGCAATTCTCAAGCCTAAACTTCACGCCCATGTCCAACAAATAGTTTTGGGATATTGAACGTGATTCTGCCCCCAGAACAGAAGGATGTCCCAGCAGTTCTCCTTCCAGGAAAATCAGGATGATTTATTAATGGGGTTGCTGAAAGGCAGCTGGAAATAAATGCCTGCTTGCCACCCTGCTGAGATACTGGAAAGGCTGTGTTTAATTTAAGGCTCTGGTGCTATCTTTTATTGTGCTGCATTGTTATTAGCACTATGTGAGCACACAGATGAATAAAGGGAGCATAATGAGTGTTGAACCACACTTATTCCCAGAGCTACATGAGGAGACTGTAGGACTCTAACGGAGGCAGGGAAAGAATGGGGAGTTGGCAATCACAAGCTTTGTATTTACGCTGGAGTTTCCCAGATAATGGAAACCAGCGCAAGACAGAAAAGCTTGGGAAGACTGAGTCCCTCCTCAGCTGAGACTGGGGTTCAAGACAAGCCATTTCCTCACACATTTACTTGGTCACCGACACCCTTTGACTTGAGAGACCCTCTCTGAAGGCACGGAAAGACCCCACTGAATCCACAAATGTAACTCCCAAAATCTTTGCTGTTTTTCACTTTTCATCTTCACCCTAATTCCCTGTGAGTGAAGGAACTGGGAATGGCCCTTGCACCCTCCTCTTCCAAAGGCATCATTGCTCCCATCCGCTTTCCCTCAATTCAGGCCTTGAGACTTAAAGCCCCCATCATATTTGGGGCAAGAAATGGCTTCTTACAAAGGAATATCTCTAAGAGAATAAAACACTTTTTTTTCTTGGCTTCAGGATGAAAATTGGTGCATTCTTGCTACTTTATGGGGGAAAAATACCTTGGAAGCACTTTAGTGTTGTCTACATAAACATTAGAACCCGTTTCCCTCTCCCCAAGGTTTCCAATCATTTCCAAACTGAAAGTGCATTTAATAATAGTACACTTAATAACAGTACATTATGAAACAGCTTTGGGTAAGATTTGACAGTTTCCAAAAGCTGCAAAGTCATTTAGAAACACATTGCAGTGACCACCTTGGTCACTCTAATCTTTTGCGAACTCCCAACATGGAAAATACTTTTAAAACCACCACCATGGCCACCCTTCAAACAAGTGGATCAGTGGATCAAAGCAGGAGAGACAGGGCTGGAAGAGCAGAACACAGTGGGCATCACTCTTCTGGGAGCAAAGTACCTGCCAGCAGTCCTTGGACTGTTAATTGAGAGATACGTCCAGGTTTCTCCAAGGTGTGAGAGTCCCTGAGATTCCAGCACTGGGTGGAAAAACTATTGAGTCTGTACATCAGCAGCTTTCCACTGACAATATGCTCTGTGTGTTATGCTGTGTCCATCCTTTAACTACAGAGCTGTCCTCAGCCTGCAGAAAGCTTTCCAAAAAGTGAGGGCCTAATTAATGATATGCAAAGGGAAAATCCCAAGTTTAACTGCTCAAAAGTCAAGTTTTCACAGTGCAGAAATAATTCCTTAAAACCTAAATAGTTCAAGGGAGTTGTTTGATCTTTGCCATCTCTCACTCACTTTGCGTTACTTCCTGTCCACTGCAATGTACCCGTCAAGGCACGGGGATTCATTAAATTGAGAAGCAGAAAGGGGAAGCTTTACATTCCGAAGAAAGAAAGACCTTGTAAATAACAATAACATCCCATGTGTTTCCTGACCCAAGAGTTATCCTGCAGATGAGCACACTGAGCCCATGGACCAGCCCATCCAGCAATTGCTGGATACGTTCAGTTCCATCAGTCTTGAATGGACTGGTGAGAAGGGAAGCAGAAGAGAATTAAAACATGGGAATGCTGGCAAGAAACATAAAAATAAGTCTTTTAGGGCTTCAAGTCCGCAGCATGGACAGTCAGAAATGTGTCCACAGGTTTCGCAATGCTCTTCCACCCAGGCAGTCTCCTACTCTGATACCACATTTTGGAACTAGCCACTGACCTTCAAATTGGCAGGTAACTACACGTTTGCTGAGCCAAAGGCCTGAAATTAATTCTCTTTAAGCCGGTATCTCCACCCACCCACCCTTCCTTCCCGAGCTCCCCCTTCTTCTCATTTTTATAATTAAACATCTGAAAGTACTGCTTGTTGGGTGGTATTTCCAGCTTCAATCATTGCTGGCTCAAGCATAGGAAAACTCTTTTGAATACATATCACTTGGATTCTTCTGTGTGAACTATTCTCTGTATTGCTTGGATATTTTTTAATGATATTTTTATTTGTATTTTCAATGGCTGTGAAAGAGCTCAATTGATACAGCTTGTGAGAGTATGTTTTGCTGCATAAACACAATTATTTTTGTTATATACACCCACCCTGTGCAAGAAATGACATTGTAGGCTCACAAAACTGTAATGCTTCCCATATGCTGAACTAACTGGCTGTCTCAATGGATCAAAAATAAATATTGATGCAACATGTGCCATTTTACAAATTAATCATGTACAGAGCAGGCTGGTTGTGACAGATTCATCTACATTGCTAATTCCTTTTGTCCATAATATCCAATGTCCATTGATACCTCCAGGGATGGACCACATGAAACAGGAATGTACAGATGTCAGCAGGTGACATTCAGATCTGAGGGGAAGAGAATTCTTATTTCTTTGTTTTAAACATGTCTGCCCCTGTGGAGGATTGTGGGTCACTGTCAGGGCTGGGTGAGGTGAGTCTGGGTCCCTAATCAAGCAGTTCATCTCTAAGTTACTCCTATTTCTGTTCCACAACAGATTTTGTGTGATGGACTGGAGTCCATGTAGGAGTTAGTTCAGGAAATATCCTCCTGTCATTTCCTAAGCCTTCAGATTTGGTCTGAATCAGAGCAGCTCTGCTAGATCAGGAGTTAGACACCTCCTATTTTAAATTAGCATTGTCTCATCTGCATTAGATCTGCAATGTCATCTGCAAAGTACACCAAAAACTTGTAGGATATCAACAAAGAGTTGTTTTTTGTCACTATGCCCCACTCACCAAAATCTCTGGTACTCTTTTTAGCCCCAGATGACATTGCTACAGATCCAGACGTGAAAAAAAAAAAGGCAATTATGAAACAGGTTTCTGTAGTTCAGACAATCCTTCTGGATTTTGTGCACATGCACTAAATAATTTATCAAAGTACAGTGCTAAGCCAAGTTGTTGTATGGAGACAAGCTACCCAGTCTGGAACATCTTGTACCACAGTTTGTAATGCAGGAATATGAATAATGCATGGAAAATACTCAAGTGAGGAGACAAAGCCAGAACTGCAGGCATCAATCAAATGCAAAAAGTGGGTACTAAGTATGTAAAAAACTGTTTCCAGCAGCAGGTCCAGTAGACAACTTCAATTTCTCTGCCACCTGTGGCACTCTCTTGACACTCTGCCTGTCCAGTTTGCAGAAGCTATTTTTGAAAATCTGTCCATTTTCCAATTTGTGCTCCCCTTTCACAGAGTGTGACAATCACTCTCAGAAGAAAGTAGTTCTGCAACATTTTTGTTGTGCCAGGACAGCCCAATATGTGGCTTATTATCATTAAACATACTGTGGATCCACCAGCCAGTTGAAAGTAGGTGTGATATGACAAAACATTCATGAGAAAACTGCAGACAGAGCCAAAACATCTTCACCTCTTAAATTGTTAAATCACAGCAAAAGCTGCCCTTGATCTCTAGCCCAGTTCTGCTATACAGGAGGTCTCTCTTTTCACAGAGACCTTAAATTACATCCTGAAGCACAATCTGTAGTCCCCACTGGAAAGTTCTCATGCTGTCATGAGTCTCAGACTAATCCTCCTTTGAGAAAAGCCAGCACAAGGTCATGTGCATCATAAGTCAGCTGAGCAGCTTGTCTTCTCCTCACCCCTCTGCTCTGTGACATCTGACACTTCTTTTAGCTCCACTTCTGCCAGCAGTTTTGAATTAACCTCAGCAGCACAGAGCAAAGCACTGTAAGGGGTTAGAAAGCGCCCTGCTCTCCTGAATGTTCTCTCATCAAACACACACCCACAGGCTCAGGGAAGAACAAAACCCTCAGGGAATCCTCTCCCTGAAAGCCATTTGTCACTTGAAGAGAAATAGGAGAAGATGAACCCAATGTGAGGTGCAGGTTGCGGTGCCCTAAACCATCTCCCCCATGGCTGCAGTGTCCGTGACAGAGAAAGCAAACTGCTGCAAAGCCTAAATGAGCACTCACCCTCCTCCTCCTCCTCAAACACATCAGGCTGCTCCTGTTCTCCAGCCTGCTACAGATTTTCTGTCTCTGAAAAATCTCTGGAGAAAATAAATTCTCCTTGATGAAAAACGAAGAGCATTTTGAGAAGAAAAGGTCTAAGACGCACACACACTTTGATCAGGGGATCCAGTTTGCTCAGAGGATGGTAAGAAATGGTGCATTTGAAATGTTCAGCCTTAAAAACAACTCCAATAAACAATGACAAAATTGAACTAAGACCTTATGATTCATCTCAAAAACAAGGAGTAAGGCTAGAAAAAGTCCAGGTGATTTAGGAACCTCTATGCTAAATTTAGGGCTTGCTTTGCTCTTTGGTGCTTCTATGCATGATCAAAATAATAACCAAGTTTACTCACTCCAGCTGCCTTCAGGTGTAAGGGATAAATACAGGGATGCTGCTGCTTTTGATGATTTTGTTTTAGGGATAGCGATGCTGACACCAAAGGCTTCATTGACACCTTTTAGATTGGAGTTCAGCTTTAAAGTGAAACTGTACTAACTTCACAAAGTACATCCGAAGGAAAACTCTCCTCCCTTAGTGCCCAAATGTAGCTTCAAAGAACTGTTCCTGCTTTCCTTCCCAAAACCCTCCTCCCCTTGCAACAGTTTTTCTCTGTTCATCTACATTCATTCATCATCCAAGAACGATTCATGAGCTGCATTTAGGAGCATCTAATGAAGGGAAAAGATCTATCACATTTCCTGGGCTAGATGTTCACAGGCAATGGTTATTGCTAATTTGTCTGCTGCACTGACAGTGTGTCATTCCTGCCTTTGAAAGCGTCTAACTAGAACGATTACATAAGAAAATAAATAACAGTAATACCACCCTCTGATTTCAGCACTTATTCTCTGCACCAGGCCTCCTGCAATGCTTATTGCCAGGCTTTGTCTACACTGGGTAAAGAAACAAGAAGAGGAGTAATTAAATGAATATGGCAATTAAATTGGTTTAATAGGCAGCTAGTTAGACAAGTATCTGTGGCAAATGGGGTACACACAGGCACATATGGCAATTCTCAGCACTGCACTGCATATAAGGCAGGGAAATATTATAAATGAGTTCACAGGGCTTTCAAATCTGCTCGGCTTGAACTGATCATTTCGCATTTTTTCTCAGCCAGATGCAAATGGACTGAATGTTCTGCAGCTGTCATCACCTCTCTGCACAGTTAAAGGCAGTTGCCCCCAACTCAGAGTGCAATTTGCTTTTCGTGATGTACCTCCAGTGCTCTGCGCTCATAAAGGAATCCATTTGGAGGGAGCTGGCTACTGATCCTCCCTGGATGAAAAAAAAAGTGCATTGCCATGATGTCTGATTCACCATTTGTGGTTGATCTGAAGGTTTGGAGCAGTAAAACTGGCCAGCCCAGAGTAATGGTCAATGGCACACAGCTGGAAGTGCACAGCTGGCCTGCCTATAAAAGGCTATTAATGGGGGTTTTTTAAGCTTTTTTCAGATACAGCCAAAAACAGGGAAAAATTAAGTAACTTGGGATGCACCATGAACCTGGCTCTATGCAAAGCACTTGTATCAAACTTGTACTGGCTCCCCAGATCCTCACTATTCATATTCTTCATTGGAATACATTAGAAAGTCTGAATTGAAAATGCCTCTTCTGCATCATGTATCAAGAAACAGTGGGAAGTGTCTTGTGTAGCAGTGCAAAATTCAGTCCAAAGATTTTTCACTTTTTTCTTTACATTGTTATTAGTAAACCTGCTTTATGTCCCCAAAGCCTCTCTCACACCCAGGTGAGTATTGTGTTCATTTATCTCCCTGCCTGAAAGGCTCAAAGCAAAAAAAAATTGGCAGTTCTTAACCACTCACAGAAATCAGAAATAATGACAAATTTGGTGTGCCCTGTGCCCCCAGGGCAAACCAGTGAAGTTAGTGGAAATAGTGGGTGATGCTAACAAGCTGTTCTGGTGGATACAATGGGCTGGTTAACACCAGGAAGAGCAACTCCTACCCCAGAATACAAATCTAGATGAGGAGAAGCTTAGGGGAAGAACTGCCAGGAAGAATCCAGCACTGGCAAGGCTGCTGTAGCCAAGTGAACTCTTTCCCATCACTGTGGTGTGTGCAGCACACTTTGAACATGGGCTATGTGATCAGGAGAGAGGAAACCCATGAAGGGTCTGCCCTGTCAAAGTGCCTCTGACAAATTACCTGAAGCTATCACCAGGAGCACCCACGCCAAACAACTTCCTGTCTCTTATGATCTTTAAATACACATTTTCTCATCTTCCTTCCTTTGTCCAAACCTTAAATCTCCAGTTCGTATGTGTCTACACAACTCCATTAAACTTTCAAGGAACCTGTAGCACCAGCCCTAAGAGCTGACCTCCCCAAGCATTCAGTGTGTTACAAACTGTCACACTGCCCAGCAAACATGAAGAGTTTTATCACAAAGATCTCCCACACCTCATTTTGGGTCTGTGTGTAATTCGGTTAGGGAGATCTATCATTGCAACGGTTACGGGCCATCACTCCAAGGAAAAAGGAATCAAATCTGAAGACTCTGGCTCATGCAGCTGCAGGAGCCAAGGAGCAACTGGTACTGAAAAGTTTCCTCAATGTTTCTAGGAAGAAACCAGGTGAACCTGAAAAGCATCATGATTCTGGCAAGATGATGCTTGTAACCGGCTAGTGACAATCTCTAAGTTGGTTTGCAGCTTCACTGCTTCTATCAGTGACTCAAAAAGGAGCAGTTAAGAGGTCAAACTTCCCCTCCAACCTGCTCCCCTCAAACAAGTCCCTTCACAAGTCCCAAGCCATGCAGACAAGCAAATGTGATTATTGAGCATTCTCAGCTGCTCAGGAATAATATCATACCTCGGGCATTCAGCACAATTCTCAGACCAAGACACAGGGCTATGGAGCACTTGTAGTGGGCCTTATAAAACAGGGTTGTCCCCTCCCCTCAGGGACAGCCTCCCAGCCACCCACACGGTGCTGCCCCTGACTGAATCTAACACTAGAAATAGAACAAGAGAAAGTTACTCCACCTGGCACTTGCCATGTACACAGAGGTCTGTCTCGTAAGGCCCACAGGGAGTTCCATCCAGGACTCTGTCTGTCACCAACACAGGAGAATCCTTGCCCAGTGGAGAGCAGAAGAGCTCACATGGCTTATCTGGAAAAATAAATACGACAACTGCCCTTGGGAACAGCACAAACAAGTGTTTGAGGCAGTGGTGATACATTCTATACACGAATGGATTTGGATATCTCATCTTTGAGGGAGCATGAGGCTTTCAGTTTAGGCCTGTCATTGCCCCACTTTAAAATAACAATATTTAAAGAGTTACATTGATGAGCCTGGGCTTTAACAGCACAGAAGACCAATCAGTCAATATACTTTTGTGCATCTGTTTGTAAAGAGAAGATGTTTGTTACAGGGAACATTCATCCGTCTGGAAAGAATGATCAAGTCATTGTGTCTCACAAAATTCAGGCTACAGCTACTGATTTTAGAAGAACAAGCTCCCCAGACCATTTCATATCCCACCAACATCCGGCTGAATAGCAGATGAACAGCAAGATCCAGCAAAGGAAGTATTAAAGGAATGTAGGTGAGATAGGCAATCATGCTAGGATGCCCCAAAGTGACACAAATTTTAAAATATCACAGGGAATCCAGCTTTTTTTTTCAGTTCCAAAGTAACTGGAACTTTTTAATGTTTAAATTCCCAACTCTCTGATTCCCAGATTTCAGACTGGGAATCAAGTTAAGGCACTTCTCTCTCAGCATTTCAAAAAGATGAGTAAAGCACTGACAACTCTCTATGTTCTATTAAGAAGGCTAAGGAACAGCAGGGCAGCACCAAGAACAATTAACTAATTAGTCTTTCAGCTGTAGCTAAGGGGGCCTATTGCAGCCTTTTCACCAACAATGGGAGCCCTGCAGATGAGAAACTGCAGTGAAAGAACACCAAGGAATTACAGAGGGAGATGAAAAAAACTCACCATCCATGATGACAGCTGTCAGGAGGCTTTTCTTCTTGTTGGTGTACCTGTCATGGGCCTGGCACTGCTGGTCCCTGAAGCTGGGCACCCCTTTGGGGCAGGGCAGGTTCTCACACACCGTGTGCTCCACGCTGGCCCCCCGGCAGTTCTTCCCACCCGGCCCCGGGCTGAAGTGGGAGACAAAACCAGGGTCAGAACCAAACACCCGGAATGTTCCACCTTTCCCCTCCCACTCCAGATTTTCCCCCTGCCTCAAACACTCCTGAGGATGGAGACACAGCAAACATCTCTTCAGCACGTGTCCTCCTTGCAATTAAAATACCATAGAAGCAGCTATAACCTGCCCTGTAGGCAGGGTATCCGGAAACAAACCTCTGCTGCAGATAACCTCCATCCATGAAATCCATGCCATTCCACACATTTGTTTTTCAAACATGCAGGAAAGGCCGTTAATGCAACATCAGGACTAAGCACCTGCAAAACCTATCTGTTTTTATTTATGAATCCCCAGAGAAGAAGCAAAACGCAAATTCTTAACAACAGCCTATATTTTCTTTGCAAAATAAAACAAAATACAAACAAAAAATCACAAGTAAGCATGGAATCTGGAATCCCACGTCTCAAGCCTTGTACACTATGAGCTCAAGCACTGCCTGGGATTTCTAATAAACAGTGCAATCCAAGCCCACCCTGGCCCATGCCTGAAACAATGACTGTGTGTGATCTCCTGGTAGACAACTCCACAGCCACCTTTCACTGTATTTATGCCAAGAGAATCCACCCACTAATGGAACTGAGGAAATCAAAGCCCTTTTATGCTGTTGCAACCCTTTTACATGACAAGAGGGGACTGGAGAAGGGATGCTCTGTTTAAGCCAGTGGTTTTCTCCTCAGTTCAACTGTACAGCAACAGCCCAAAGCCTAGACAAGAACACAAGGCAGTACAACTCAAAAGTCTGCACATGCAAACTGGCTCATGAAACACTCCTACAACCATGTGCAGGCAATGCATGTAAACGCTCAAAGAAACTACAGAGAGGAAAAACCAAATCAAACAGTGAAGCAACTGGTTTAAAAATACTGATAGTCCCACAGGCTCAAGAGTCAGCTGGCAGGAGCAGAGATTCCTGTAAAAAAATATCCCAAGACCAAATATATATAAAATAAAAGATAAATCCCTTAGCCAATATTTTTGGACAGTGAATAAACCAGCTGCAGAAGTGGGCTGAGGCCAGGAATCTGTAGCAAAAGAAGATCACGTGTGTATCCCCAGCCAAGAATGTATATGAGCAAGAGAATTTTAAAATCAGTGTGCAGTGCTGGAAGGAGCATTTCCTGTAATTTAAGGAACGATGATGAATGGATTTAGGTTTGGTCAGCACTGTAGCTGACAGCAAAGAAACCAGCTCAGTCCCCTTTTCAGGAAAATGAAAAGGAAACCTGGATTTTATAGACATGCAACTGCAGCTCAGATAAGGAGAGGAATAAACAAAAATATCCTTTTCACATGATTACAGATCAGCAGCAGTAATTGTGAGCCTAGCCATCATCTAGGCATGTCTTCAAAGTGACTGTGTTGTTATTCAAAATTTCAGCCCCAATTTAAAAAGAAAAGCTTTGGGTACTTTGTGTGTAGAAGAAACATAAAATCTGAATAAAGCCAGAGATATCCCACTTGGAGGGCTGCTCCCAAGGCTGTGAAGTTATAATAAACACAACTGGGGTGGTCAGTTAAATGGCACCATTGTAACCTGCTCAGGACTCCAAGACAATGAAGAGACTTCCAGATGGGCCTAAACTGACCTGAGGGATGAAGGACAACACCTACATTTCATCCTGAATCAGAAAAACATCCAAGCCCAAGCAGAGAGCATTGGCTTGTTTGTAGTCACTGTGCAGGAGCTAAACAGCACCCAGGGCTCTCTGCCTGCATGAAAACTGTCCTGTTCTTATGCAGCACATCCTGACTGACAGAACATCTCAAGGGGCTTTGCCAACACAGCTCTGGGGCACTCTGACCATTGTCAGCCACTGCACTGCTCCCCAAGCCCAAAGCCAGCACTTCCTGCCAAACTGATCTCTAAGGCACATTGGCTCAATCTGGTCTTTAGATCCAGAGGAGCCCCTCCTCATTCACTGCAGCGCTAGAGGGCAAACACAGCATCAGTTTTTTGCCTAACTACATATTTCTAATTCAACTGTATCTACTTCAGAATCACTGCAATGGGAAACTTCCAAGGGTGACCGTTCAAGCCACTTCCACAGAACCTACTTCAAATCACTCCAGGATTCTGACCTGGTCATTGCTGCTTGTGAATGAGAAATTTCTCAGGGCTTCTGCACAGCTCTGTTGCCCATTTCTCCCTCTTACAGCAAGGGTTGCCCAAGTGAGAAAAGGCTGCCTGTGTGGGAAAAGGACTTACGGGGGGTTGTCACATTTCCGCTGCCTGAAGCGCACCCCGGTGCCGCAGGTCCGGCTGCACATGCTCCACTGGCTCCACACGCTCCAGTCCCCATCCACGTGCTCGGGGATGGGGGTTTTACTGACACACTCCCCAGCTCGGCACCACTGCAAGGCAATCAGGTTAGCACAGCCTGGGAAGAAGCCCTGACCTTGCACAGCTGGACTTTAAAGGATGTCTGAGAGACTGCAACAAGTCCACTTTTAAATTTCTAGGGATTTGAGGCTTTGGTGAGATGGAGGTGGGAGGAGGAAGGGAGAAGGGGAAACAAAGAAATTTAAGTGGCACTCTCAATAAGCCCCTGAAGGGAGTTCTGTCATTAAAAAAAACCACAGAATTTAGCCCCTTACTTCATAAAGCAGATAATTATCTAAGTGTTAAGACTTAAAGCCCCATGATTCACAGAAACTGAGTCCAAGAAATTATACCCCAAAGCAATGCCTTCATCAGCACCCTTCCCAGTATGTTCAAAATGATTGAAGTATTTTGGAACTAACTTGGTTAAAGCCCCAAATCCCTCCGATTCTAATAGGTTGTGCTGGCTCCTGACCAAGCAGCAAACTTGGCCTGTCCAAGATATGACACAGTGAGCACTGCTAAGAAACCTTATGAAAGAGTCACCAGGATTCCTGCAATTAGAAAAATATGGGCCTAAAAACCTTTTCTCTCCATTTCCTTGTTATGCCTTCCAGGACAGAGCTTTTCTTGTCATTGTTTATCTTAATTGCAAGCAAAGAAAAGGTCTCTAATCCTTGATTTCAGCAGCCAGCTTTTTAATTTTACCCTTTCTCGCCTCTCCAACTATAAAATAGACGAAAAATATTAGAGTCCAAAACCAGTAAGTAGGGGGCTGAGAATTACCAAACCAGTCAAGTTCCAAAAATAAATATATATATATATAAATACAGCAAATTATACCTCAAAAAGAACACAGCATCACTGAATTTGAGCTCAATTACTTTGAGCTATTTGTAGAAACGATAAAGTTTTTAAGTAGTCTCTTTTTCTTTCCCCATCTTCCTCCACTCTCCAAATGTCAGACTAAATGCTCTGCACACTTTCTACCTCAAATACAACCCAGAACACCACTTTCTACCTCAAATACAACCCAGAACACCACGAGCTATGAGTTTATGCTAAATACTGAACATCTTGGAAACATTATTCCCAGTGCTGGGAAACAAAAAGTGATGCTGCTGAGCATTCTGATTACCTTGTCTGCACCACATTCGGTGCCATCCAGAGGGGGGTCCAACTTTGTTTTACAGGATGTGTCTCCTTCCACCAGACACCAGAGCCCAGCACACATCAAATGCTGTAATCACAAAGCAAGGAGATGCAGTTATTACTTTTGGAGATGCCAGCCATCATTATGGGATACACTTCAAAGCTCAGGCAGTCTTTCTCAAGTGAATCCAGAGGCATCCAGTTCGTTTGGGAGCAATTATTTTTTAAGGGTTGATTGGCATTAAATGGTGAGGCTGGAAACATGAAAGAGATTGATGGATGCCACTGACAGGAACAAAACCTACCCCAAACAAAAAATGTGCTATTTAAACAGATTTCTTTTCACAAGAATAAATCTGGTCCATTAAAAAGGAATCCTATATGGGAGGCCATGTTGGGTGCTTTGGAACCATGCCACATGCTTAGATGTCCAAGATGCCTACTTACTCCTATTTTAAAAGAAAGATACTCAAGTAACTGCAGCTGGTGGTAGCAATAACCAGCCAGCAATGCCCCTGGGGAGAGGTGGAATGAGAAAGAGGAAAGGATGTCATGGTGTGCTGTGCAGCAAAGAAGGAGCTTGGTGGTAGGCAGAGTCCCCAGTGCTGCTGCTCTGCTCAGCCCGTGTGTGCTGCAGGGATCTCAGTGTTAACCACAACTGTGTGATCTGCCAGATCAGTATGTTTTCAGAATTCAAGAAAAAGCACCAGGAAAAGGGGCCTTTGCACTGGTAACATGTTCCACAGCACCCACCATGCTTTGCATTCCATGGAAGTGGAAGATTTCAATACAGTGCTACATAGCTGAGTACCAAAGGAAAGAAAAAGAAGAGTTACATTTCTTTCCACTATTGTTCACATTTCAATGTAATGGTAAAAAGATGAGAAATCTGACTTCAGTGCCAGCTGGTCTTGTCAAGATTTATTGCACCTCATTAAATAGTTGAGTCAACACGCTTCAGCCTCATGGTTCTTTCCCAGTGTAATGTAAGAGACTGGGTGCATGTGTGTTTTGTGTACAGGCATGTTCGTATGTCTCTATAAAATAGATCATGTCTCTATAAAATAGATTTGTACAAGAGAGGGTGCAGATGAGATAAATCCCAGTCCCAGCGATGATGTAGAACATACTGACACAAAACAGCTATCACAGCAGTATCTGCATCCTGCTCACTTCCACATTTCTTTCTGGAAAGAGAATTTTGCACTATTTAAACCCAAAGAACATTCACAAAAAGTGGAAGCAGACAGCACAATTCAACATCTGTATTAACCACAATGCAGAAGGTCATTGTCAGACAAACAAACAAACAACAGCAAATACTCCAGGGAAACCTAAATCAATGAATTTTCAAGACATTTTCGCTGAACAAGTAGAGCATATGGGAAAATATCAGTCTTTAGTAATTTTGACTAAATGACTGTGACTAATTAGTGGTTTACCCACAGCTCTGAAAGCACTTAAGCACCAATTAGCCATGAGGACATCACACGCTGTTTTATTGAGAGGTATAGTGAGGCAGAAGCATTGACAAGGCAGAGATTTCAGAGCCTACTGAGAAATTAATTGTTCCACCCCATAACTCCGAGATTCTCAACCCCCTGCCTTCTGGAGAGGACTAAAATCAAAAGGTACATCTATTAACCACCCGTAAGTATTAGAGGAAGAACACAAATCTAGGCAATAAACCACAATGTGAAAGCACTACCAGCAAAATCTCCTTCCAAACTGTAGTTGGGGACAATATTGATACGTAAAATGAAAAGAAGCTTTGGAAAACAGTATGCAGACAGCAAGTATTTCCACTCTTCCAGTCTTCAGCCCTGCTCTTGCATATAACCACAAAGCTTCAGAGCAGAATGTGAGGAGAAACACTCCAGCCAGATCTCTTGAATGACCCAGACAGAAATTTTGCCCCAGAAGGAAACCCTCTGCTTTCTGTCAGGAAGACATCCTGGCTGAAGATGCAATGGAAGTAACTACATCCCTAAAAAAGTTGTTCTAGACACATATGAGCACCATTGCTAAATACCTGTGCATTATGCAAGGCCCATATTTGTTCAGCTCAGGTCCCTGGATCACAAATTGCACATAAATTAGGGTTATTTCTGCTCTTTGATGTAAAACTGAGAGGACAGAGGGGGTGGTCAAAGTCATAAAAATTAAACAGCTTTTTGTGAAATTTTGGCCAGAAACCAGAATCTCTCCATAGCCCACAAGAACGTGGAAGGTGACAAAGCCAAGTCACATGCCCAGGTATGAGCCATGGCATGGGGAAGCAATGAGCAGAGATCACCTCAAATATGTGTGTTTACACCTGCAAAACTGGGCCAAGCCTAGGGATACAGACAGTGCAAATATTCACATACATGTGGGTGTGGTGTGTGTATATATACGTGTGCGTTTATGCCTATATATACAGGTACACACACACAGTATTATGGGGAGGTAAATAAAGGAAATATCTCTCTCAGCAACACCAACCTTTCTGAAATCTCCCATCTTCGAGGTATGGAAAACATTGGATTTTTATAGCATCCCTGTGTTTGATTGGGAATCCTAAATGCAAAGCATATTTCAGGAAACAGTTACAGAAAAATCTGGTAACAGTGCTGAGCTCTGTGTTCTGGTGCCACACCACTACAAAGCCCAGGCCCTCGTTAGCCCAGTCCCCTGCATATAATAGTGTTCAGATACCCCAGCAAAGATGAAACCACCAGCTTTGGGATTGTATGTTCCCAAGATATTTTATCATGTTAATAGCTCTTTTCAAAAGAGATCATGTATCCTCCTCAGCTACAATAGGAACCCAAACAAAACTCCCCATTAAACAGCAAAGCAGTCGCAGTGACTGACTTTTTAATAGTTAAACAGCCAGCTTTGTGGTGAAATATCCAAGTGAGAAATGGCAGGACTTGAAAGGAAGTTGTTGTGTGTGAGTGGCAGCTCAGAGCTTATGCTGATACAGAAGAAGCCATCAAAAGAACTGTATTAGTGTTAATTCTGCGTTCAGCAACCAGCTTTCAGATGGCAGGTCCTTACCTGCAAAGCATTCCCTACAGCGTTCAAGAAGTGCCAGTGAGGATTTTCCAATGATAGATACTTTGTACTGGAAAAATATTGATTTGTTGAAACTGTCTGTAGGGAAAGGTCATCTTTGGATCAGCTCCCAGTTTGAAATATTTCCAAGAGCAAAATAAAATTTTTAAAAGGGAGATGGCTGTTGAAAAGTAGTGTTCAATAAAAAATTAAAATTACGTGTTTAAAAAAAAAAAAAAGAAAGAAATGCTTTGTCACCCGAACCCTCAAGGAGTTTGTACAGAAAGAAAATAAAATTTAGAAACTGAAATTAAATGAAATTTTTATAAAGGTGCAAATTTTAGACTCTCAAAAACTCCTGGGAGATAGGGAAGCTTGTGTGCACAGCTGTTAGGAACCGGTCCTGGGAGAGGTCATGATCTGGAAACTCCCAAGCTGGGAGAGATGTGCTCAGCAGGTGAACAGCGCTTCCGATTACAGGGATTATAATGGCATCTATTTGACAAAGGGGCCTCACTGTGCCAGGTGTTTTCTCTCCCTCAGAGATCTTGCCCTCTAAACAGACTCCTGGGAGCTTGGGGATAAAGGAAGTTTTATCACTCCACTCTAGGTGGAAAGATGAGGAACAGAAAGGGATTAAATGTCTTGCTGAAAGTCTGCTGGGAGACAAGCTGAACCAGAGCTGCTCGAAGCTCTCTGCTCAGTGTCACTGCCACAGGCTCCTGTGTCACTGCCTGCTCCAGCTAAAGCCAGGGTCTGGCTCTGGGCTTTCCCATCTTTCCCAGCTTTTCACACTTTCCCAGGACAGTGTTTCCCTTCCCTGGGACTCCATCCCTGCGTGCCTGCATGGACTCGCAGTGTGCGGAGCTCACACGCAGCTCAGCAAAGGGATCTATTTTAGGTTCCTTAGCTCAGTGCTGCAGCTGGAAATGAGGAGAAGCCAGAGTTAATCCAGCCAGCTCCTTGCCCAAAGGCAGCAAGTCTGGAGCCTGCTCTTTCTGGGGTAGCTACTGCTAAAAACTGCGTGATCCTGCCCCACGACCTCACGTGGGCTCACAAGAAAGGGCTCACAACACTTTCCCAAGTCAAACCCTCAGATTATTACCTACAAGGGGAGCTTCCAAATCTCCAAAGCATAGAGAGAATCCAGTGAATAAAGATGTCCTTCCCACCACGGAACGACTTTACAGAATCTTGTTAATTCCCTACACATTCACTCCCTCACCTTGGCTGCATTTCTCCTGAGGATTGGTTTCTGCTGCCCACTGGAAAGAGGAACCTCTCCTTTCTTGCAGCAGAATTAAACCGCCATGAAACCAATTTTTCTGTCAAAATGAGGGGACTATGAATAGGAATTTAGGAAGAGTAAATATCCTTAAGGAAGAGGAGCAAGAGACCTCATAACACACAGGCTTGCTTATAAATAGGTTGACTTTCAATGAAGTATCAGAACTCTTTTGCCAAGGTTTTGGCTCAGTATATTGCTAACCAGGATCCTAGATAACACCTATTAGGTACAATAAACACACAATTTACTCTCGCTTTCCTGTTCAAAGCACAATGCAAACGTTCTCAAAGCCTCACAGGATGCTTCTGAGCAGCAATTCTTTACATAACAAGGTGACAAAAACAATGCCCCCAATTCCTACACCATCACTGTCTAACTTTGGGTGCATAAACAACCCAAACCAATCACAAGGGAGGTGAGCAGCACTGTTTGATGGAGCTTCTTGCTGTTGAAAATGAGAGGAGAAGTGTTCCAAACTCAAATCCTGTAAAACTGGAAGGCACTTTTGGAAAGGAGCCACATGTCCCAGACAAGATAACTGTGAAACGCTGATCCATGTCTCAGCGGCCAAGCTGCTGACCTGTGTCTAGAGCTGATGTTCCAAGGTAGTGCCAGACAAACAGTGGAAGACTCCCAGACTGCAGGGAAGGCACAAAGAAATAGAAATACTTTCTGGTTTTTTTCTTTTTTTAACTGTACATTGGGAAGCAAACAACGAAACAGGAAAACAGTGTCTCTAGTTTCAGCAATTTCTGGTGCTCTCAAGGAAAACTGAAAACTTTCACTGTCTGAAATACTTCTTTGCAAAGCACCAGATTTATTTAATTTTTTTCATGTACCTGGAATTAAACTAACAGTCAAAAGAAAGAGATTGGAAAGACAGCAGTCATAAGACCACAAACTAATTTTATGGCAAAACATTATGCTGAATACAAATCTTCCCAGTGCCTTTGGGCACTCATGTGACCAGCTCCAGGCATCCACAGACATGGAAAAACCCAAGGAGAAAAAGACAAGTTTTGTGCACTTTCCTACCAACACACAACTCTCACCGTGTGAACTCTTGAGCTTTGCTGAGCCCAGGTTTCAGCATCTTAAATGAGAGAACTCAACATGTACATATAACATCAGCTGAAAAAGTCATGGAAGTGTCTTTATATGGCCAGACCTTGAAGTAGAGATACATAAAACAAGGGACTGGAACAGTCTTTGAATTAAATTATTGGAATTTTGTACTGTGACTTATTACCAATGTTTAAAAGAGCTGTTCTTAAGAGTACCATTCATTCAACAGCTCCCAGTGAACTCCTCAGGCCCTAACACCTGATTGTACAATATGAAAAATATTGATTTTTTTTGAACAACAGGCAGAGTTGTCTATTAAAAAAAACCACACAGAAAATTAAAAGAATGAAATCATGGATTGTGTTTCTTGGCCTTGGGAAAAGAGAAGCAAGGGACAGCAAAATAAATACAGATATGTACACATACTGTTCAGATGTGGTTGTGAAAATTACGGGGTTCTCTTGAAGTGTTTTGCAGATGGGAATTTCCCAGAAGGCCAGTGGGAGAAGTCTGAATGCCCTTCAAGCTTCTTATATACTATTTTCAGGCTGATAGTCAATCGTATTCTGGCTAATTTTGTCAAGTTCAAACTTTAGCTGTAGATGCCACATCACAAGGCTACACTAATTCTTTCTCCTTCCCCTTGTCTTATTAAGAAATGTAGGATTGCCAAGCTCAAGTGTTTAATTCTTAATAGGCTCTCTCTACTATTGTTAAGAGTTTATTATGTTTATATTCCTAAATTTCCACGTTGTATTTTTATAATTTTATTTTGGTTCCCCTCTCTCTTTTTATTTTTCTTTAAACCACTGCACCAGAATGTGTTTTGACCATCTTCCAAACTGAAACACGTACAAAAATTTCTGAAGCATTCCAATAATTGTAAACTGGGCTGTGCTGCCCAGGCAGGAACTCTGCTTCTCTCTCATTCTTTCTCTCTGTTAAACAAAAAGTATTTCCACTGAAAATAAAGAGAAAAAGGTATTTTTGCAACATACAGAAGCAGTGAAATAGGACACTTCGGCTTCATAGAAACAGGCAGCGTGAAAACAGTCTGAATTCTAACAATCTACATGAGGAAAACTATAAACTATAGAATGGCAATCAAGCTAATTGTTACCTTTACTTCTCAAAATAAAAAAATCTGCTCATTTTATTTTAGAATTGTCAGGCTTCTATCCTGCAAGCCTCAAGAAAAACCCAACCTATCCTCTTCCAGATTTATTAGTATTATTATGTAGACAAAGTCCCTGGTTGTATAGAAACTGACAATACAACCTATTATTTTCAGGATAAACCAGCTTTCAATCTAATTACCACGTTCTTGTAAATATTCTATACTTTACTAAATAACAGGGCTCACTATCATGGTCTGCATCTCAAAAATGGCCCTGCAGAGAAAAGGCAAACAGAGGCCCATTGATTCCCATGCACAGAACCCAAGAGGCCACTCCAGCAGTCTCTTGCAAGATCAAGACCACAGACAGACCCCCAATTGCTGAATTATACTCACCACCACACCATCAAATATGCAAACTGAAGGGATTCATAAAATCCACTTGATCATTGAAACTGCTGCTCTTTCTTTACTTTGCTTTTTGGTTCCTCTCCTTTTCCATATTAGCCAAGAAATCTACTTTGTCTCCTTTGGCTTGCAATCAACTTTGCCCTCTTGTTCTTGTAGCTTGTAGATATTGGAAAATACTTATATCTGTTAAAAAACAACCTGAACCTAAGAAAATCAGTGGAGCCAATTCTAGCTGGTTTAATATTTCTAAAAACAGTGCTATGTCAAAACTCACATTCCCAGCTACATCTGAGCTGACAGTGTCCCCTGTCAGAAAAAAATCTCTTTGTAGCAATGCTAATCTCCTTCCAAGTGCCACTCCAGCCTCAGCCCAGTTTTGTCTCAAAACAGTGCTGGACAATAACAGTTACGTAAAAACCCGCAAAAATGTGTTAATAATAAATAAGCCAAAAGGCTTATAAAATAAAAAGCCAAATGGATACATGAGATAGAAATCACATTTTTTCCCCCATAAATATGATTTCAGAGCAAAAGCCTCTGTTGGTAGGCGTGCCAGTCTGAAAAATAAAGATTAAACAGGCAGAATGTTTCCATGTGAGGTTTCAAATGTGTTTTGATGCATTTTTGGGGGAGAAACGCCATCTCTGCTCCATGGGTGATTCAGCAGAAACCACCTGTGCCATTCCTCTTGGAATAAACACAGGGAGAGCAAAGGGTTAACCCCTGCTCTCGAGGCATCATTGCCTGGCTGGGGTTGAAGTTTTCTGCTTCCTCTCTCGGAGGGGTCAAATGAATTCACAAAAGTTGATTCATAGCCCAGTGTGGAGCTGAAGGACAGAGGCCAGACAGGCTGAATTGCCTGTAATTTGCACAACTGCTCCCATGTTAGCCCTGGACTCACATCAGCACTCAGCAACTAGAGCCCCCCAGGATCTCTGTGTTTGGGGTGCACTGATAATGCCCTGTGCAGTGTCAGAGGTGCATTTCCATTCGGCTTTTCCTGCAATTATCATGATGCTGCTCAGAGCTTAAGAATCACACAGTCATCTATTTAATTTCTGCTAAAAGTAACTTGTCTGCCTCAAAATAAAGGCCATTGTGTAACCTCTTAGGTGGGTCAAAGCTCTGCTAACACTGTACAGCTTCCCATCTGGAGACAGGCAGCATGCCTGGCATGGCTAAGCACACTTACACACACTTGTACATCCTGCTAGATAAGCACTTGCAGGGATCAGACAATGCCTGACATTTGAATGGGAAAGATGAACAGAAAGCACCATCGGAAAGAACTTTGATGCCTTTGCATATTCCAGGAGAAAACTGTGTAACTTGGATATGAAAGGGGAGCTACTGAAGGGTCTTGAGAGATTCATTAACATACGTGAAATCATAGAACCATAGAGTGGTTTGGGTTGGAAGGGGCCTTAAAGATTATCCAGTTCCAATCCCCTGCCATGGGCAGACACCTTCCACTATCCCAGGTTGCTCCAAGCCCCGTCCTTGGACACTTGTTCTTTGCCCTAACAAGAACCCAGGCTAAAAGCCTGATTCACAGCTCCTTAAAGAGGTGACATGCACTAGAAAATCTCAGCCAACATCTTGGAGGTCATAGATCATAACAGACTATGGATCTGGACTGTCATAAACTCATTTTTTAGTATATTACAACATAGGAGCAAAGGAAAAAGGAATGTCAAGAGGTTTAGTATATGTAAAGCTGAGCTTTCCTCATGTATTAATTTCTGTTCTGTAAATTTGGAGCAGAATAGCTGCAGGATAGCTGGTTTAGCAAACTTACACACCTGAGAGCTACAGATTTGTTCTAAGGCATATGAGTTACCATTAAAAACAAAATGGAAGAAAAATTTTGGGGATGCAATCTCAAATATTCAGATAAGGCCGAATATTCATGGATTAAGTATCTTGTTGGACTGGTGTCGGAGGCTCAGCCACTGCCAAGCATTGAGGGACCTGACTCTCTGTGAAGGCAAAGATTACATTCCTTTAAAAAACTGGGCTTTGATGCTGTTAAAGGAGAGAGCTTACTGCACAGAAATTTTCTGCAGTTTCTCAAAAATGTTGAAATTTTGGAATCATCTAACCTCTGAAACTTGCTCTAAACCAAATGTCATGATATTTTTGAATGTAGGGCCTCTAGTTTGCCTGACATAATTATGTAGCTCAACTATCTCCAAAGAAATATTGTAATGTAACTCTTTTATTATGTAAGGAAATAGGCAGTAGACACATGTAATCATAAAAAAATTGAGCAGGCTCATTTCCTAAAGTTTATTTCTTTTTCGTAACAAATATTTACTGTCAAATGTTTATTGCTTTTACATTTGGATTTTTAAAATATTTTATAGAATTAAAAATACCACATTACCATTGGCTAAAAGAGGAGACAGCTGTATTTGCCAATAATTTCTACAGCTAATGCCAGTGACCAGTGCCAATTTTTTTTTTTTGGTTCATATTTTTGTAGACAGCTTTGAGACTTATGATACAAGTATTCTGCAGATGAGGCCTGAGAAACACAAAGGTGAAAAGAACACAAACTTCAGAGGTTTAAAAATCAAAAGCGATCATTTCCTCTAAATAATTTCCTTTTCTTGCCACCAGACACCAGTTCTGAGTAGCATAACAGGATGTAAATATTTGCTTAAATTAATGGCATGTGACATAACTGATGCAGAGCTTCACAGGGTGAATGCTAATTCTTAATGCACATCTGTAACAGAAATAAGCCTAAATAAGGGACTGCAAATTGGTTTTAATCTGCTGAAGTTCTACCAGGCTTTTCATTAGAAAGCACCAATGTCCTCACAAAACATGCTTTTCTTTGGGAGAAAGGAGAGAAGGAGAAAAAGAGCATGGTTTTCATTGTGTTCTAAAGGTGCCAGATAATTAGACTGGTGAAAAAATCTTGGGAGACACAAGCACCTGCTGTCTGTATCTCACAGAGAATGGTGCCTTTTGGCACATTATTCTGGCAAACAACACGCCCCTGAAGTAATTCCAGACTGGACATGCAACTGTGTGAGAAATGCTGACCACCTACCAGCGGGCTGACATTCTCATTAGGCATTGGAATATCCAGAAACAAAATGGTTTTTTATCATAACAAGGGAAATAGCAAAAATCTATTCCAAGAGCAGCCCAGCTGGGTGACACCCACACAAGTGGAAGAACTTGAGTCATGCTGGGTAGATCTGAGGGTTTTTTTACAGACCTATATTCTAATACTTTGCTTCCAGTACAGTAGTCCTGGTGGTCTGCATTTTCTTGATGGAGCTGGGAAATACAACCTATCCAGATTCTTTTCCTATTGTTTTATATTAGCTAGTTTCCAAGTCCAAAACAAATAAAACAGCTAATGTGAAACTAAGAGCATTTTCCCAGGACTTGCATGTGTTCTACAGTTTTAGTAATTTGGCACCTCAGTTATCTCTGATTATTATTTTCTTTCTTAACACTGATTTAAGATCCCAAGCTTGCTCAGAATGGGAATGAGGGACAACTAAAAAATACACATGGCCAGTTATTAAAAGCAAGAAACCTGTCTGTTTCTTGCCTGTCTGTACAGGAGGGGATGCTGCCAGGTGGTGCTTCATGACTTTCTTCTGGATGTCTCCAAGGCCACACTGGAAGCAGGGACTACACCTCTCCCTGTCTAAAGCAGGGTGCAGATAAGATCTGCTCAGAAATAAAAGATCTGATTATGTGCAAGACCTTATGAAAAGTTTAGCTGTCTAAATTCCAGAGGATGAGTCCAACAGCCTCATCTCAAATACAACATACTTCTAGAAACAACAATCAGCATTTCCATTTTGTCAACCAACCACACGATACAAGCCACACTGCACCCAAATCCTGATTAAACATCGTGTTGCCTAGAAAACTCACGGGATTCTCCAGAGAATTCTGTAAGGCCTCATGAAACATGCAGACCTCAATATTTCCTCAGCACAGAGTTAAGAGTCAGCTCCTAAGAACACTGCAGTGGTCTGAAGGTGAAGGCCGTGAAACACCCAGCCAGCCATCTAAGCTGACTCTGTGAAAGTAGCCAAACACTCTTGTGAGGAGAGACTTTCACCTCAGCTGAACTTCCAGGAAAACAATCTCTACAGAGCATTTCAGCAAAACAATGTCAAAAGGGAACAAAGTGCAAACACCAGTTTTTCTGAGTCTGCTCTGGTAGATTACCAAGGACGGGAAAGAAGAATGAGGCCTAAGCAGGAGCTGCTGACACGGAGCTCAAGGCCGTTTGATTTTCCACCAGCAGCGCTGAAACTGAGGGAAGTACAGACTCCTTTTCTCTTCCCCAGGGCTTGGCAGCTTTATTTCTACTTCCCACCTTGTTTTCAGCTACAACTCATGAGCTCTTACCTCCATATTCTTACAGAATGTGGCGTTGGTCCCGAAAAGGATCTGGCACTGCTCGTCGGCGCTGTAGTGCATCCCCGGCAGCTTGTGAGGGAGCCGCACGGAATATTGGCTCCGCGGGTCTGTCACCAGCAGACAGGTGCTCACCTTGGACCTGGGGAGGGCAGGAAGGAAAGATGCCCTTAAGGGAAAGCACCTCTGAACCGCAGTGTTAGATCACTACTACAGAGGAGCTGCTGTCCTCTCTTTAACAGGGAATCTCATGTGAAACAGGGGGTTTTCCCCAGAAGCCTTCTAAATCATTGAGAACTATGGAAAGAAAGGTCCTTGGGAACTCATGGATGGCCCCAGGCCTCAAGGCAGGACAGACTACATTCACCACATTCTGGGTTACACATTTGTCTAAACTGTTCCTAGAAATCTGACAGAGACTCAATTCTGCCTTGGGCAACCCAGCCCAAAGCCTCACCAGCCTTGAAATGACAGCTGGAAAGTCTTCCATCATGTCTCACCTCAATCCCTCCAGCTGAATTCTGAGCCCTTGACTTTTCTTCTTATCCATCACAGGCATAAAGGGAAGATTTTTCTTCTTGCCTTCACAACAGTCTTTTACAAATTGGAATATCACTGTCACATCTGGGGCCAGATGAGTTCAGATGCAACTTCTTTTTAAAATTCATGCCTTTAATGTGGCAGTAAATATCCCATTTTCTTTCATTATTTTCCTTTCTTTCTCATCTCTAACTCCCAGAGCGGGAAATTTTCCATGCTGAACCCACTCCTAGCACAAAGCACTGTGCCAGGCACTGTTTGTCAGGGCTGCACTAAAGGGTTAAGACCAGAACTGCAGAGTTCAGACAACTCCAGTGCTTGCTGTAGTACACAAGATTTAACAAGCAGCAGAAAAGGAATTCTTCCTGAACAACTGAATATGATGAAATGAAATATGGATGCAGTGGGAAAGAAGTTTACAGTGAACTGTTTTAGACCAACGCTCACTGAGGAGTGAGAAAACATCAGAATTGCCTCCAGGTAAAGTCAAGTTTCAATAAAATAAAAGCTATTTAATAACAAGACAGTAAAAGCCACAGCACAAAGCTGCAGCATCCTTCAGCAGAGATTTCTGCAGGCCACCTACACACAGATTTCTGCCATTGAAAAACTGAAGTGCATTTTCTGTAAAAAGAAAAGTGTTACGGGATTTTTTAAAAGATGTTATCAGCACATTGACAACTGCACACAATTCTACTGCCTCTCTTCAATCCTCAGTTTCAAGGGGCCACTGCAATGGAGATAGATTCAAATTTGCACACTCTAATGACATATGTACACTTTTTTAAAAGAAAAATTCTTAATACTTTCACCTTAAAGCAACAGAGTGGATTCTTGCCTGATAGGATTTTTGACACTCAGCACAATCCTTACTTTAGGAAGTTTTCAAGGTCGTCTCGGCTGCACGAAGACCAGGAAAGGTCACTTGGGTTCCTGCCCTTCACCCATTCTCCAGACATAATGTGAGACCTCCCAGCACAAGGCTGATGATCATCATCGTGGCTCATTCCCATGCTGTTGGATTAGAACAAAACAAGACAAAAAACCTATCAAGTTATGGTGTAGGTTTCTCATTTCCCATTGCCCTTAGCAATGACACTCTTAGCAATTAACAGCTCGACAACAGGCTGCACATACAACACCCAATCAGTCATGTACTGCCCTGGGCACCTGTTTAATAAATGAACTATAGGTTCCTTTAATTTATCCATTGCCTTAATTTCAGAGTGTTTGGTGTTTGTGTGTTTGAAACTTTTAAACATACTTCTTATGGACTTTCCTCCTAGGAAAGGTAATTATTTGAGGGATTATGGGAAGTGACCCTGGAGAAGTGATGTAGCTCAGAGAAGGTTATCTGCTGGAATATTTATTGAAAATTCTGGCTTGCTTTCCCAAATCTACTGGATATGATCCTTATAAACATACTGTGAGAACGATCTAGAGATGGACCTATTTTGTTGTTACATCACTGGGTCTCCAGCTGGCTGGCTGGAGCAAGCCAGGAGCAGTCCCTTTAAGTATGGTGTTGCACTGTTTAATCCACGCTATTTCCCTACAAATCTGAGGCTCCTGTTTGCTTTCTGACTGTGCTCTTGGCTTTGCTTCTCCCCAGTCGTGGGACTCGACAGTTCAGAGCCCAAACACGACATTCATTTCTAGTTGCAATGAACCAAAACCCACTTCAGCAGTTTGATAATTATGGCTTAGGTCAAACCACCATCTCTGCTAAATTTAGCTTACAGTGAAGATTATATAGTGGAGTCTATTATTTTAGGTTTATCTCCAGGGACATTATTATTTCTAGCAAAACTACATTTAACATAATTTTTAGACTCAGAAGTTCATAGTTATTCTTGTTTTTAAACCTTTGTGGTTTTTGAACACTGCAGAAACATTAACATCAAGCACATTTTGTTTGATGCACGCAGGAATAACCTAACAGTCTATTAGTAATTCTAACTTCAAAACAGTAAAGAGTGAAATTCCTGCTCCACTGAAATGAATGGGAGTTTTGCCATTGACTTCAATGGAGCCTGGGTTTCACTCCAAATATTTGACCCATGTTGTTTCTACACACAGAGAAAACTCCTCACATGCTAGGATGAAAGTTCCAGCAGTATTTCTCCAATGCAAATAAGCCCATCTAAAGATTGTGCTCCTAAAAGTCAGGAAAGGAAGGGCTCAGTACCATGAAGCAAGGGATGTGAGCTTGTCAGGAATCTTCCAGAACAAAGTTCACCCCAAAATGCCAGTTTAGAAGGCTAGTGGGCATGCAGAAATCCTGTTAACTTTTCTAAGAGAGACCAGGCAGGTTTCCAAGGTTTCTTGCAGTTTGTCTGCCTTGTGACTGCCACAGTGTTGAGACTCAAAGCTGGGTCCTTTTTGAGTTTCTACTCTGTTTCTGTGGGGTGGGACCTGGCAGCCCTCCTGTTCTGGCAGCTTCCTGAACAGCCTCCTGGTCGGGACATCAGCTGTTCCACCTCAAAAGAGTGAAAACAAATCATCTTCCTGACTTTCCGAGTGCTTTAGGCTCCCTGATTTTATCCCTTCCAGAAAAGACTGGTGTTTGGTCTAGGGTTGTTAATCAAGAAATGCTTTCACTTTCTGAATAATTTCAAATATTTTTTGTCAAGTATGTTGAAAGTGAGATTTTGTTGGCAAAAAACAAGGGTAGCAGTTACTAATTAGTACATTCCTGTCCTTAACTTTATTTTAAACCTGACCTTCTGAAAAATGTCATGCCTAGGACAAATGCTGATGCTGCCAGACCTTACTGAGCATTGATTTTGTAGGAGGTTTGAGGCAGATAAACAGTATTCGCTATAAAGATTGAATCAGAACTCACACCTCAAGTCATTTACAGGCTTCTTCTGAATTCATTCAATTCTTACATGTGTGGAAATCTACCCACTTCTGAATCATTCCTGTTTTCTTAACAGAAATTCTTCTAAAAGTCATAAGTATAAAGGAATTGAGCCTGAAAGGAATACCTTTATTGGTATAAAGCAAAGGAGCTTTGCCAGTTTGTATTAGCTTTGGATCTGGCCTCAAGGTACACAGGCAACCCCTCCTGGCCTCTCAGTGATGAGTTTCTGGTACAATGAAACCAGCAACACCTTTGGAGCCTGTTTTAATTGGCAATGCAGAACTTTTCTCAGCACCTACTTTACCTTACAATGACTCTCTTGAGAAAATGATTAAATGACCTGCAGGACTAAGGCATACCCTAGCATGCTAACATATTTTTTTCTGAAGTTCAAGGGTCTCCAGCTACATCAAAGGGACCAGGTTTTCCTAAACATGTAGTAAATGCAATGCCATGCTGATTCTTTTCACTAATGAATAGTCCCCCTCCTTTTAACAGAAATAAATGGGACAGAGCAGTGTGTGTTTGTACTAAACGCCAGTGCAAACTGAATCAACAGTTTACATTTCCTTTGCTACCATCTAATCTTACCTGCTATTCAGAATTCACATGGAATTAGAAGCAGGTAATCAGTCTCTTGAAATATTCTGCCTTGGGAAGTTCTATTCTTACATGAACTGATCTTGATCAAAGAGTTGATAAGAAAAGCTCTTACATTAGAAGTAGCAATGTCAAAATGACACTGCACTGCCCTGCAAACCCACTGCCCTCTGTGCTCCCTGAGACACAAATGTCCATTTCATCAGGAATCACAAACAGATGCTGCCTGTTACCCTCAGCAAAGCCAGCAGAGCCATTATGGATGAGCAGGACTCTGTTTCCCTTTGTGCTGTTACTACCATAGTCACTCCTCCATCCTAACCCCACGGGAAACTTCAGCCTTTCAGTTCATCACATTCTCCTCCTGGAGACAATGAGATTCCACAAAGGCAAGCAAGGACAGCACAGACTGTCAGCTCTTCAACGCCTTTCATTCAGTGTTTACTCAGAGTGAGCACCCTGGGACTCTGGTTTCACACTCCAGCTTCTTCCCTAACATAAATAATGCATTGCTTACCAGTCAAAGACACCAGGGCCTCACTGGAGGAGTCCTGCAGCACATTTACTGTTGTTGCTCATCATGTGTGAGGCCAGAAACAAGCTGACTGACCAGTTTGAGTCCTGACTGTTAACATAATCACAGCAAGGCAAATCTGATCAGGAGTCACAGGGAGGCAGCAATAACAGGTCTCTTTGATGCAGTTTTGTTGGAGAACAAGGCTTTAAAGTAGCACTGCTATGAATAAAAAATAACATGCAGTCCCTGGGAGCTCTGGCCTCTCTGAAGCCTGTGCAGCAATCAGAACTGGGTCAGGATGCCAGAATTACACTCTGAGCCTGAGCTGGCCAATTTCTTGTGTAACTCTTTTAAGCTAAACTCAATTATCAGCCCTCTGTTTTCCCACAGCAATGCTGAACGAATGCACTTGCTTTGTTTGTTTGGGTCATTAGTGGAGCTTCTCCTCTAGACAGTTAATGTAACTAAACTGCTCTGTTTACCCTTGGTACGTTTTCCAGTGTTTCCTGTTATTCTTTACAAGCCTGAGCCAAAGTGCACCAAAGCCTGTGGAAAGCCTCCTACTGCCTTCAGTGCACTGCTGCACCTCCAGGTTCTTGAGGTTATGTACACAAATCTTCACCAGAACCACTATGACCCTCGATAAAAACCCCAAATCTGAGTTAAAGGATAATGCCAAGGGCTGGGGGAAATGGATTTAGGAGATGCTTAAAATCTTCAACAGCTGCAACTCTGTGGCTGGTAAGAGACCACTGGAGAAATCCCCAGGACTGTTATAATTAACTTGCCCTTAGGAGGAAGAGATGCGAAGTAACAAGAGGTACATTTGATAGAAAATACCATCAGCAGCAGCAGAAGAGCTTTCCTTCAGAGAAAAGGTAGCAAGTGAAAGAAAGAAATACGAAGAAGGGAAGCCTGTAAAAAAGACATCCAGAAGTGAAAATGCCACAAAGTAAGACCACTGCCTCCCTCTGAAAGTCAAACCATTCCATTTGCCTGCAAATAACTCGGGGTGAGTCAAACACTGGATCACTTTAGAAACTCATGGCTATCAAGGCTACCTAAGGTGTCCTAGCTGTCACCCCAGCTGCTTATTAAACATGCATGACAAACAATTGATTGCTCTCCACACAACTGCACTTGCCTCAGCCACCACTTCTCCAAAGGGCAGGGAAGATGTCTAGCTGCCAAGAAGGAAATGAGGACAGTGGGCTGTCTCTCACTTCAACAGACAGAAATCCAAAGGAGTCTTTCCAAAGAACCAACTCACAAGGAGTTGTAACTGTGTTGTAACTCAGCAACACATTAAATAGGAAGAGCTCCTTGTGGCCAGCCCTGCAGACCAACACAGACTCACAGAATTGAGCAAAGACTCCATTACAGCTGTATCCCAAATACAGGGGGGCAGGAGAAGGCAGTGATACCTTATGCTCCAAGTGAAAAGCTCTGTGAGACCACTAAGGTTTTAACATTTCTGGCTGATACTTGATTGCTGGACAGCATGTTTTCTCTACCTGTAACATGCCTCAGCCTGCAGATGTTCTCCTACGGGCTTTGTTTCTGCAAGGGAACACTGCTACGAGCTACAGGCAGTACCAGCCTTGCACGTCACCACGGACCTTCTCAGAAGAGAATATGAGAGAAGTCACTCCCTGTGACCCAGCTTGCCATGACTCACCCACAAGTAATCCAGCATTAAATGCAGAGCCAGGACTAACCACAAGATTTCTTTTGAAAGCCCCCTGGAGAAATATAAATGCAAAGGGAGGGCAAACTGGACAACATCCTTGCAGAGTGGGAGATGGAAGAGAGAAGAGGAGCTGTGATATACCTGCTCTGGCATGTCAGTGTGGGCAGGACAACAGAGCCCCATGGAAGGACAGCTATTTAGGCATGCACAAATGCCATCTGTTTTTCCATGTGAAGGACAAAATTCCTCCCCTTCCCACCTCCTACTGGGTCTCAGTGAAGGTTTGAGAAGGGAGTTCCATCTCTGCAGTGCATCCAGTGTTAACCACAAAGGAAGATGCTGGTATGGAAGGAGGTTACACAGGGTGTGTGGCTGGCAGCTGGAAACATTAAACGTGGCCATTAAACTCAAATCCAAACAGGTCACTAAGCAGAGGATGTACATCAACAGTTCTCAGCAGCTTCTGCCTTGGGCTGGGTTTGAAGCAGGAGTGGGAGACAACACCCCACATCATCCAGCCTGTGAGCTGTCCGCTCCCAAATTGAGTTCAATGTTAGGAATTTTTATTAGCATTTGAAATTGAAGCTGCATCACTGGAAAGATGCCTACTTCTGAACTGGTTCAACATGTTTAACATTTCAATATAAAATGCTGATCATCTTGCAAGTTATGAGGTTTCCATCCAGTTGAGAATTAAGGCATAACAGAGGAAGGAGTGAAGTGGGGGTGCTCCTTTGAGCTGGAATTGTAAAAGGAGCTGCCGTGCAAAGTGAGGACAGCAACTTTGAGGGGGAGACCCAGGAAGGTGATGCCTCCAAGACAGGCAGAGATAGCCAGAGAGGTCAGAGGGGACCAAGGGAGGCTTGGACAAACTAACAAATCCTGGGAAAATGCTGAGGTGAGCTGAGCTCTCACTGAGGGAGGAGGCAAGGAAATACCTTGTGCAACCTTCCTACAAAACCAGCGGCCACTGAGGCTGTTGGCTTAATGGAAAACAGGCTTTTTCACCCTCTGCTTTTCAAACATGTAAACACTGTTTCTTAAACATGCTTTGACTATTCCAGAAACTGTCAGGAGCATTTTGGGGAGCTGTGGTGAAGAGAGGGAGATGATCCTACTTAAAGCATTTGAAGTAACCGAGACTGGTTATTGTGTACACAGTGTTATCTAGAACAGGGGTGTTCAGGATGGCTGCTGTACTTTTGGGGTTTTTTTAATCAGGAAAGTCAACATTTAAAGGCAGCCATGACTACTGGACTCTTGTTTTCATAACCAAGTTTATGTCACTTTCCAATAATGAAGTAACCAGATATTTTATATGGTTATCTACTCATCAAGCAGCCAAGAAGTCAACAACAGCGAGTGAGAACACACGAACGCCTATGGTGAATAACAGTGTGGAAAGCTGTGGTTTATTCAGCTGCATGACAGATCCAGCCCTTTATGATATGGTTTTCATTTAAAAAGAATTAGTTCTTTTGCCTTGGAATCTGGAAGGCAGCAAAGTAAGAACTTGTGCTGCAAGGGAGAGAGAGCACATGAGAGTGACATGGCAGGGACAGAGAGCACGAGTGACACGGCTGGGACAGAAAGCACATGAAACAGGCATGGCAGGGACAGATGGAACATGAGACTGGCATGGCAGGGACAGACAGCACATGAGTGACATAGCAGGCACACTCACTGGGGTTTCACACTCAAACATTTTATCTAAAAGCCCACTGGTATAACACCAGACCTTTACATCGTTTGATTGAAGCCTGACCAAGGCTGTGAAGAACAGGCTGAATCATCTTAGGATCCTCTCCCCAGCAACACCACATGCTCACATTATTGACCCTTTCTCCAGCAGACATTTGATCATGGTATTCTCTCTGAGGAGCCCCTGCTGTTTCCCAGAGTGGGTGACTGACAGCAGGACAGGCATTGCCTGATGTATTCCAGCACCTTTGGTGAGATGAAGGAATCCAGCTGCAATGCAACTGAACATGCACCATTCCAATGGCCTCCCTCCACTGCTTCTGATTTCTAGGATGTGGCTCCTGCATATCAACCTTTTCCTGAAAAAGCTTCACATTTTCTGGTAAGAGCTGGCAGGTTCTGAGGCTGCAGGGGCAGAAAAAGGAGTGCTCCACCAAATAGAAAGCCCTGCAAAATGCTAAAGTTGATCAATAAATGTACAAATAAACTTGGCAGAAACCTAGCATCAAAGAGGTAGCATTACCTCAGGAAAAGACCCTTCTTCCTTCTGATCTCAATACTCCCTCCTTTCCAAGATCTACTTAGCATCTTACATGAATCTTTCCTGTCTCCTTCCTTAAAGCACTTTCCCATCTCCCTGTAAGCATCCAACCACATGCTGAGCATTTCTACAGCCTCTCACACGCTTTGATACCTGTCAACAACATACATTAGATTTCTGACACAACAGCACCAGTAGGAGTCAAGGGCTGCTTTAATTCCTTCAATCAATCCCTGCTGAAGAGGTGAACACAGATATATCCAAAACCACTCACTGTACAACATGGATCAGTGACTCTCTACTGGGAATCACTTGTCTCACACTGGCTATTTGTCACGATCGCAGCTGAGCTCTGACCTTAAAGTAAGAATAAACTTATCTGAGGATGTCTCCATGAAAACATTTGCATTAAGCTGTATCCTTGCCCTCCAAGAGATTAAATCCACTTATTGGACATACAAAATTCTTTGTTTCTCACTTGCTTCAATCTGGTTTCAGAACACAGGGAACTGTTGCAGAAGGAGCATGGTGACTATGAATGAACCAGTGGTGGGCAGAGAAGGACTGCTCATTCCACAGAGGCTGCTGTGCTCCATCTGTAGCTCCTTGTTTTTGGAAAGCACCCTGGGGCACAGCAGAAGGAACAAGCTGAAGGGTAACAAGCTGTTTGCTTTCAGCACTGCCTGAAGTGGGTGAGAACGAGACCTCCGAAAATGTGACATGCATTTCCTCAGAAGATGAAAAGGGACTATAAATTGTAGGGTGGAAAAAAGACCAAACCCTGGGATAGCTGGGTGGGATTTCCCACCCACGAGGGAAGAGAGACAAAAGCTCAGTGAGCACTGACAGCCCTGTCACTCAGAGTGTCAGAAACCCCAGGGGAAGCTCTGTGTGCAATCACTTTTCCAAAACTCCTGTGAAACCACTGAAAGCCTCCAGTCAACTGCATTAAATGATCGAGCGCCAAACCTGAATGCAGAGCTACAACACAAGACACCCTTAAAAGAAAAGCAAGGAGAGAGGAGACATGGTGTGGAATATTTGCCAAATATGTGCAACACAAGTAACCCAGATGTCCCACACTCTGCCCCATCAGGAAGCCACCCACAGGCGAGCGCTGGGGAAGTGGGACAGCCTGGGGAATGCACTGTAGGAGTCAGGAATGCTGCCTGCCTTCCCCACACTGGGAGATGAATTCTCCATTCCTGTAGGTGGGAATGAGGAGATGGCCAACATCAAAAGACAAAAAGGTCAGGAGTAAATGTAATTTATAAATTCTACCAGCACCAAGTTCTCTGCAGTGCCCAGACAAGGCAGCGGGTATGTGTTTTATGGTTCTCAGAGCAGCAGAAGCCCTTTTCACAGAAATATTTTTCATCCTCTTTCTTGGTCTACATTGTCAATCACTGTGAGCTCGCAGATTCAGTGCAAGAAGAAATCCATCTTTATGTGACCGTTTTGCACTGATTCACCAACACAACACGTGACTGCAGTGGACAGTAACAAACCTCCGGGCTCACTTTTGCTTCCAAAAATGAAAAAAACGCACCAGAACTGACTACCAAAAGAGTTGTACAGGAAATGCATGACTCAATTCTAAAATTTTGTTTCCATTAGTGGCACTCCCATACACCAGCTCCCTAAACTCCTGGGATTTTTCATAATGATTCAGCCGCTAAAATAATTTATAGTACCAGAACCACCTGGCCTTGGCTGTTCGTAAATGATTGTACAAGTTCAGCAAGTTATCTCAGTTTCACTCGTTTTATCAGCAGGGAGAGACTCAATATCAAACAGGAATGTTGCAAATTATGGCTTGGTATCAAAGCAATTTGGAAATGATATGTTCAGACCAATACTGAAGCGAAATTCTTTGGGTAGTGGGTGTGCCTGGTTGCCTACAAACCTCAAAGCTAATAAAGTCAAGTTTGCTTTCATACTGTCTAAGGAAGCAACATGAGGAAAGTAAAAAACGACTTGAAAAGACACTCTTGCTTTGAATAACTTTGGCTTGAACATGTTAATGTGAAGACAAATTACAGAGAAAGAAGAAAGTCTGTTATTTTCCTAAGATACTGTTTTAGAGGGTGTCTAGTAGGTAAGGGGTGCAGGGTGTGTGTCATTTATCTGGTGACAGCTTTCTGGAGATGTGCACAAGCTTTTCTCACTTGATTCTGTTCATTGTGCTCAGAGGGGCTCCTGCAATTACACATTTGGCAAACTTGCTAAGGTTACTTGAACACACACCATAGACAGCTCAGAAGGAGCTGCAGGTAGGGAGAGTAGTACTTAAAGTATAAAAAGAAGATATGAATATATTTTCCTAAGCAAACAAGTTGGCTTTTTCTTTGACTGGAGAAAACCTTCAGGATCATATCTGGATGAGTACTGGAAATGTGTCAATAACAGAGTGAAATAATGGAGAAAGAGGTAAAAAAATATACCCAGTGGAGAGGGCACTTCAAGTGAATAGATGGGAAGTGATGCTTGCACACACAGGCAGGAAAATTGATGACAAAGTCATTATTATAAGGCTCCTGCAGGAAAACCCAGTTTGCTGCATTTCTTTAAAGCTATTAAACGTAAGCAATCTGCATTTTTATCCAAATGTGACCACTGCTGACTCATGGTGGCTCATGCTGGATACCAGGGAAGACTTCTGCCTTTGACCAAATCTACCCCACATTACACAGCAAGCAGCTTTACTTGAGAGGAAAGAGGAACCAGACAGGAAAGAATTCACCCATTGAAAAGTGCTGGGGGTTGTGTTTTCAGGAGGAAGAAAGGAAGTTGTGCTTTTCCTTTGAAGGAAAGATACTTTCCCTAAGTACAGAGACTACCTGAACTAAGAAGCAAACTATTTCTAGGGAGTATTTCTTTATCCTGCAGCCTAGTTTTATTAGCCTGTGCAATTAAAATGAATATTTAAAAGCTAGATTAGAAACCTGCCACTTCATTAGCTGTCTCTGGAGTGACGCTGGCAAACAGCAGGGTGGGAGGAAGGGAGCCCAGCAGGTGGAAGAGCCAGGCAGGATTTGGACTGTCACTGGCAGGTGAGAAACAGCTACCAGAGGGTGGACATGAGAAACCTCTGAGAGGTCAAACTGTCCCATATGCAGATAAGATCTGGTGTATAAGATGAGCATCCCAGTGGACTTTGGAACAGAGAAAGAATGTACAGTGAAAAATACTCATTTTTAAGGCCCTGAGCTAATGAAAGCCCAGCAGGAAGGAAACTTTTCAAGCAAGTCATAGCAAACCATTATGATCAGATTCCTTTTGCTTTGATTTGTTTTACCTAAGCAAGGGCAAAAGCAGAAAACTGAGAAAACTATGGGCTATTCTCCTCTTTTTTTTGGAAACTGGGGTTCAAGTAAAGACATAGACAACAAACTCCCTGCTGGGCTGGATCCAGCAATGGAAAGAGGCCTGGCATCAGATGTGGGGAGGATTTTGCAAATGGAAAGGGATCACTGAGAACAAAGCAGGCCTGTTTATTTCATTTCTCCAGTAAACTCTTTTTTGCTGAATTTTATTTCCCAACACAACTGTTGGCCAAGAGGCAGCCAACAACCCTGTTCCACCCCAGCACAGCCTTCCACTGACGTAACAGCTAAAGGGAACCACATTTTTAGAGGCAACAACATTTCCACCGGTGTTGTTTCTGCTGACTTACTACCAAAGGCTTTTCCAAGTGACAGTCTGGGATTTATCACCTTCCTCACCTTGGGAAGTCATTTTCACCTGGAACCTGTTGAACTCAGCAGGCCAGGCAGACAGCACGGGTTACAGGCTTTTGGAACACAACTGCTAGCGGAAAAGTAAATATTTCATCTAGATCATTGCCCTTGTATAAAAACAAATTATTATTTGGTAAATGGTACTTACAAACCTAATATTTCCTGTGCTGGTGTGCACTGGGAGGCTGCACAATGGGGACTTGTACTGTCCCCATGTTTTGGGTCACTGGGTGCACCCGGCTGTTGCCAGCAAAGCCAGTGGAGTATGAAACCAGAACCCTCATGGCAGGAAGCAGATGCAAGATTTGCCAAATCATTATGGCCCAGCTACTTAACACAGCCCTGGCTTACCCAGCAGAGTAAGCCTTCAAAAAGAAAGGCAGAGCTGGCAAGGCTACAAAGCTATTGATTAAACGAAAATTGTGTTTCTAAATGGCTGTTGTTCACTCTTTGGTGCAGTTTTATTCTGTTAAGTAAAGCTGTACAAGATGCTCAAAACCAAAGAAATTAGAGGGACAGCAAGGGAATGTTGCTTCCCTAGGGATTACACAGAGATCCTCCACAAAGCAGAGAGTAAAACCATAGAAACCCTTGCCCAGAACTAATGTCTGCCACAAGAGTGCAGAAAGCAACAGTACACAGACATTCCCACGCCCAGTTCCAATACTGGAATGTTATTACACTCCAGTACTGTAAAGAAACTATCAAATCTGGATGGTACAAAGGTGAAACAGATAATCATGATAGAGAGAAGGTACCCTGCCACTGTGCCAGGATTAGCAGGTTCACTAAATGCACCTGGAAATATCTTGGAGCTTTACATAAAACTAAAAATCCACACCCAAACCCAGGTGTATTATCCAGAGCACACCATACTTCCAAACCTCTCCATTTCTCCTTCCCAATCTTCTTTTTCTCTGTGTGATTTCTGTACATGATTTTCTCTTTTAAAAATTTTTTCTCTGTATGATCCCACTGTCATTGCTAAAACAACCTGCCCAAACAAGGTTAATACCACAGGGATGTTCTGTTTCTGGGACTCAAATTAACTTACTTAAGCATCCTGTACTGTTTTGCAGTGGGCCAACACACCTTCTGTTTAGTGCTGCTCCACCACCACCTCTTCCCCAGGTCAAACCATCCATGCTGGCAGAAGTCTCCGCAGGTTTTTTTTTTTAAATATGTTTAACTATGTCTTTGATCTCTGCTTCCTTTTGAGTGACTTATGACACAGTTTTCAGAAAGTTACTATCAAGCTACTAAGGTACATGATAATAATCTGTTTTCTCTAAAACAGACCTCTCAGTGTGTTACCAGAAGTGGAAGAAGCATCTCCTGAAAGTTTAGGATATATCTATCCTTTCTCAGGACCAGAACCTGTTATTAAATAACTGCTTTGGTGAGACCACACCACTCTGATGTGCAGACACATATGATGAAATAGGCAGTGTTCCATTATGTCCTTTGGAGTTGTACAGAGAAAGGGAACTTAACTGTGAAAATGTGCTTGCAATTATCTGTGGAAGAAGAATGAAACCTGGGAGGAGGGGAGCACAAAAAGGGAGCCTGGGAACACGGAGAGAGAGACATTCCTCAACAGATTTACAACACAAATGGCAGAAAATAAAATTAGCAACTCCAGGGTGGGTACGGACTGCTGCCAGCATTTCTGGCCAGCCTCAGGGTATGTCTACACAGCAGCCAGTCACTCCCAGTATTCCTGAGACTGCAATATACTGGAACAGCTACATCCTCCTGTGAGATTTAAAGTGGGGATTCTGGCACCAGGAGAATAGAGCTGGGGCAGGCACTGCCTGAATCCAACTCTCTGGCTACTAAGGAAATCCTGGTGCAGCGAAGTCATTAATACCTAACCTTGCTGGAATAAAGCTTGCATGGGATTGCCTCTGGCTCCAGTGCTCCTTGGGATCCAACTGACCTTGATTTTCCACCACTCCAAATGCAGAGATGTGAGTTCTGACACACAGCATGGTCAGAAGGGCCACACAGGGTTTATGAAGGCAAAGGGGGAACCACAGCTCCCCAACACAAGGCAGAATCTACACCCAACTGCCAGCAGTGCCACTGGAGAGGTTTATCCAGCCACTGGGCAGATCCTGTCAGCCACAGGCTACACCCCTGAGCCATCCCTAGCTGGATATTACCCTACAGACACACAGGATGGGCATCTCTTTGCAAGAGCTCTCTCTTATAGTAAAACATTAATTCACAAGAGTGAATAAGATGCCTGTGGGCATGTGTTAACGTAAAGTCTTTAACTACATGCTGAAATCCTACCCTGTGAATAGAAGTTTGGCCTCACTTGCAATACAGAGGGAACAGAGTTACAACTGAAGTTGTCTGGATAAAGTTGCCTGGAACTAAAACTTGGGTGCTTCTGCATGTTTGATTCTACATCTTAAGTAGTGCTGGTTTTCATGCCTTCTGGGAGGTAAGAAGTAACCTGGGGACACATTGGTGTATTTCTGCAATATCAACAAAGAAAAATGTTCCACAGAAATTTAGGTCAGGCAGAACTTGCCTAATAAATGCAGGACTAACTCAGAGAAACACAGAAAAGAAAAAGAAGCCCCAGTGAGAGTTTTTTTTAAAAAACAGGGTTAATGTTTAAAGTCAGCCAGGACAGAAACTTCACTCAGCTGCCTCCAGTGGTAAAGACCTGGGTTCAAGGGTTAGACTGTACTGAGCTGCTCTAAAAAATACAGAGGGTTGTTGGCATTTCTTCTTTTAAAACAGCTTCTCAGATCCCACATCCTGCACCTCAATGTTATAACCCTGGGATAAAAGGAGAGAATTTTTAGCAGAGGTCCCTCCATTTCTCCATGAATTCCAGAACCACTACCCTTGCCCCACCACCATGATTTGGCTGTTTGGAATCACGGGACAGGCTGCTCCAGAAAAAGAAACAGGTTTCTATCAGCACAGTGTGCACTCTGCAGCACTACCTCTGTGCACAGATCTGCCACATTTACTGGGGTGATCCTCAGCTTCCAGGTGGAACTTTTCATTTTTAAAATGCATTATGACCAGTTCTTTATAAACTGTGGGGCACGGGAGAAGGCAGAGAATTTCCTGCTTGGTTCTCAGGAATTAAACCTGAATAGCTGCACCACAGCGACTGGGCTTTGCTGGCGTTAGTTGTTACAGGGCATCATTCTGCACCTTTGGCATCCACTCAGGGACATTCCTCCTCAGCCTGCAATATTTTCACATTCTGGCACACCTGCATTAATCTCTTTGCTGGGTGCTGAACTACACAGACCAGGGAGGCCAAGTCTATTCACAAGTCCATCAGCACAAGTATCAGGCCACAAAGGGAACATCCAGAGTGCTGCTCCCTTACCTGCAACACCATGAGGCTTGAGACACAGCACAAAGGCCATACTCCATCATGCAGCAAATAATTATGCACACTGAAGTAATTTTAACCAAACTACCAGCTATCAATATCTAACATCTAAAGCAAATAATCACACTGGAGAGAAACCTGCTGGTTCCAAACCCTTCTCTTGTCTGATTCCAAGCCCTGAGCTGTTTGGTTTGTGCATTATGGGCTTTTTACCTTTGGACTCGTTTTTGTCCTCATCTGTTTCAGCTTCAAGTTTGAGGCCATGCGGTTTCAGGCTGTTGGCAAGAGGCAGCTCCTTGCTTATTGTCAGTTGATTTTAATCCCCTTTCCTAAGGGCATCTGCCCCAGCGTGGCTCCCAGCCACACCACCTCCGGCTATTCCCTCCCCATCCAGGCAGTGCCAGGTTCCGCTGGCTCATGAATGGGAATCTTCCCTCCTCACCCAAGCCTGCCCCCAGCCCACAACAGGAACGCTGAGGCTGTTGAAAGAAACAGGAATGGCAACAAAGCTGGTATTGTTGTCCTGAAAAACCACTGGCTGCAGCCCACCCCGCTTCATTCGGGGGATAACGGATATACAGATGAATCCCAGCTTTTGTTTCAAAAACTTATTTGACTTTTTCTTTGGAGAAGGACTTGAAAATGGTAACAAAGTCACTGCTGTAGGCAAAGAGAGAACTAGGAGGGGGGGAATTGGCACTATTTTTCTCCGAGTCGGTTGTTCAGGGTGGTCTTTGGGGTGCGAATCTCAGATCAGCCTCACACTGGTGCAGTTCGTGGAGGAGGAGGGAAGCACCAGTCAGGATCTTGGTGACAAAAGTAGGGCATTTGTAAGCTTTTATGGATGGACTTGTCCTGCAAGTCTGAGGAAAGATGAGAGTAAGAAATGCTCAGCACTCATGTTTATAATATGAAGACCTCAGACTCGTACATTTTAAGACTTCAGTGACCACTGTGATCCCTGGGTCTTCCCTTCTGTGTAGGTCAGGACTCCACCCAGCAAACCCTGGATAAAATCCAACAACCTGTGGTTACACTCAAGTGTGCTGTTTTAAAAGACATCCACTATTGACCCAGCTGACTGAAGGAACAAGACTTGTTCAGGGTCCTGTCTTGTGTGGGAAAATGTTTCTGATTTGCAGCCTCGATACACATTCACTTGGCTCCCTGCCTGTAACCTTTCTGTAATAGCACAACTCTTCTGTATCCTGTGTAGAAAAAATTGTGTCTAAATACAGATGGATGCTCCCTCTATGTCCATGGACCAAAGTTATCAGTACAGACGTGAAGATTTAAATACAAAAGTCACATCACTCACCCCATCATCAAGCAACAACTCCACAGGTTAAACCTGAAGATGAACTTTCATCCCTCAACTTTCATAGGACATATTTCATCCTAATGGACCTATTTAATGGTGTATCCATGTTTTCACAGTGCAGCTGTCCAGAATAGTGTTTTTTGCAGTCAGTCCAAATGACATTAGTGGCAGATTAGGAATCTGACACATCAATTAGTAATCCATTCACTTTTTCCAAAGTCCACATCAGAAACTATCTGTGAATGCCAAACTGGGCTTGTGATCTCCACGGACATTTGTTAGTCTTAAGGAAAGAATAATAAATCTCAGCTTTTCTACACTCATAAGGAAATCAGACTTCAATAAAGCTCAAAATTATGGCTCTCCAAAATTTATATTTTTTGCCAATATGGATGAAAGTTTTGATTGGATTTTGTTTTAAATTAAGAAACTTGCACCTAGTTTTCCTTGGTTTTCATTTTTAAAGCTCATGTCAGCTTCTTTGTGTTCATGTCTGCAATGGGTTTCCTTACACTTCACTCAAAACCTCTGAGTTTGTAAGTAAACTGCAAAGAATTCTTCTATTTGCACAAGACATGCTGAAACAGGAGCATCTTGCTGCAGTTCAGCACCAGAAGAATAAGGCCTGACACCTTGTAAGGTCAATGAAAAGATTCCTGCTGGCCTCCAGAAAGGCATCATTCAACTGGCCAGAGGTTGAGATAAGCAGCCAGGTCACTGGTGGGTGACAGCATAGAGGGATGATTTCGATGCTCGGGTTGGGGGGTGACAGACATGGCTTTTTCCCCCCTCTATTTCGATTTGGCAACACTGGGGCTTGATTATGCTGCTGGTGGCAAGGCAGAGGGGGCAGAAGGGTTTGCCCCAATGTGTGACAGAGAATTGCAACTCCTTGTGGAACAGGATAACCTGGAACATGTCCACAAACACTTGTGGCAGCAGAATCCTCCCAACAGCTTCTACAGCCTTCAGCTGGAGCCTTCCTGGCTCCTGTGCCCTCTGAGAGCCACATTACCCAGATACCTTTGGTCCCTAAATTGGCCCCTGCAGACCCCCCACACCCCTTCAGTACTCCTGAAATACTTTTCCAAGATGAAGGTGAAGAAAGAAAACCGGCAGAGGAAAGACATCATGGTCTTACCAGCAAGACTGCCCTCAGAAAAGGAAATGGAGTTCGCAATTTTCAGCACAGATGGGGAGCTGTATCCAAAGGCATTACATCCCCTATTTATGATGGGGATTTTTTTGCAAGGCATTAGAAGGAAGCTTGTCAGCTCTGCTGAGAAACTTGGCAAACACTAGGGCAGACCAGTCTCACTCTTTCACACAGCTGGATTTTCTGCAGCTCAAGTATTTTTCCCTCTTGCTCTTGGCCCATCCAAAGATGAGTGCTGAATTTCCCTTAGCATTACCCACAGGTTAATTTGTTATTAAGTTTAGGCTCAGTTTAACATCTTGGCATGCAATTTAAATAAAACCAAAACCAAATGTCCTTCATTTCTGCTGAAACCACCCTCAGTTTGGCTCAGCTGCCTTTGGTGTCACTGGAGGGTGAACAGGAGAATCATTTTTGGTAGGTAACCTAAATATCCTCCATGCAACTTTGAAATACATTGCCATAAAGCAATTATTTGTCATGGAATGAGATTGGCCAGAACCTGAACACGCTCCATTGGCTCTGACTTAGCTGTGAAATACTTCTTACTGTAGGAAAGGAAGATACACCAGACACATGAGCTGTAGGAAGGGTGCAGACAAAACTCAGGCACAACTTCTAACTACAGGAACAAAGATGGGATTTCCTTTTGAGGCTGAAGGAGGGAGTGCTTGAAAATCCCTGTATAACTTTGTTCCTGGTCTACTTCTGTACCTTCCACAGTCTGTGACACTGCCACTAGAGTGATGTCAATGGAAAGGGGAAAAAGTTCATAAGAATTATTAAGTGCATGTGATACTGGGCCCAAAGAGCAGGGAATGTGGAGCTGACCTTTGGTTAACTCATTGTCTGCACTAAGAGGATGCAGCTGACTCTTCCAGTCAGTTTTGTTTTCTCCTGCTCATGGGATATTTATAGGCAGCTTTAAAGAGTCTTCAAAGTCACCTGAAGAAAGTACTCAGTAATCTCCTTCTGCAAATACACAGCTGACTAGGACTCATCATGTTCTTTCGTGCTTTTTCCAGTGTGTTCATAGTGCGTTACTTAGGTGTGATTGAACTGATAAATCAAGTTATAGGATTTCTTTCTGTTGATCAAATAATTCTGCTTAAGGGCATTTCCAAAATACTGATGTTTACCATTTCAGTCACAGCAGATTACTTCACATGCAGAGATGAAACCATTACTAAACTATTTAACTATTAAAGTCCTTGACACAGACATCTGAACTTCAGAGAAAACTTAGCAAGTTCAAAGATTTTAAAGCTGATGTTGGTTTTGTGGACCTATTCTACACAGTAAAGAAAAGCAGAACTTGTCTCTATTACTGTCCCTCATTTAAGAGAATGAGGCCTCTTTGTGCTACTCAGAATCAGAACACAGAGCTGAAAACACGGGAAGATCAACTAGAAAGATTTATGTGTGCTAAATTAGTTATGTATCAATGTGCTAGACTTATGAAATCATAACAAACACGCCACACTAGTAATTGCACTTGTCTGGCTTTAAATAAAAGTATCCCACAGTGGCAAAAGGAAGGAAACAGAAGGACAAGTTCTTACTTGTGCCCAAGTTCATGTGCAATTGTGAATGCCAGATTGAGACCGTTGTCTTCAGCAAGAACACACTTTCTCTTGGCACTGCAGACACCTCCTAGGTAAGCAATTCCTGCAACAACAACACAGAGAGTGTTCCCATCAAAACCAGTGAAACAGCTCATTCTCTCAAAACACACAGCAGTAACAACCAAAATGATGAAAAATGCAACCAGAATGAAAAATTAGAGCAGTTTCCGTACAAAATCATCTGAGTAGTTTCTTCATCATCCTAGTGAAGAATCGGTCCAGAGTTTTGTCAGACAGGAAATAACACACTCACCTTCACTGCCTTCATTGGAAAATATATTTCACTGACCCAAAAATTCATCTAAACTTGTCTACTACTACCCTCTGCTACAGCATTAGCAGATGCATGAAGGAGCCTGAACAAGCACTTAAATGGAGTTCTCCTGATTTTCAGAATAAAGTCAGGTAGAAGAAATAAAACAATACAGCAGAGACTTTGAAAAAAATCTTACATTTTCCCTTATTTTCATGCTTAAAAGAAAGTGAGAGTGTCAGAGCCAGGAGAGCTGGTAAAGTGTTGATGGTGAGTCACAAAGCCAATGTAGGTGGCACAAGTCTCCTATGACTGAGTGGAATTTAGGATTTGATCCATGCACAGTATTCTCCTGTTTGTGTGGGCACCACAAACAGTTTGAGGCTGAGGCCAAAAAGGAATTCAAAAGTTACGGCATGAAACCTCTCCTATGGAAAAACAATAGTCCTCATCTGCCCTTCCTGCAGCCAGACTGTCCCCTGCTGAAAGTGCCACTGCACTTGGGAATGCTGTGATGGCATCACAGGCCTGCTCAGGATACCACAGTGGACATATCTGCTTGTGTTTGTACTGAGCAGCACTAGGGAATGCACTTCCCCACTGCAGTACCATCTGCACGGAGGGGGAGCTGGATGGAGCAGCCTTTAAGGAGCAGACCACGACCATATAATGGAGTCATGATCCCTGTTTTTCTTTTTTTTTCCTCTCAGAGTTGACAAAGCTGTCTTTATCAAGGTGCCAATGTAAAACTTCAGACCTGCAAGAAGCCCAGCTCTTTATGAGCTCTGACAACAATAAGGATGTGGATATTTGTTGCCAGGGGTGTTCTGGATGGAATGAAGGGATGGGCAACAGCCTTTTACTTCAGCACCTGCAGCGAAGAGTGAAGCCAGAAATCAGGCAGCAGCACTTGCTTACTTTAAAAATGCTGACTGTGAAAGGTCAGATTCATACCACATGCAAAAAAAAAAAAAAAGAGAGATCAAGATTTAACCTTTTAAATCAATGGCCATAAAAGGCTGGATTTCAGCACTTTTCTTGGACTGACTTGCTTCTTACCTGCAGAGTGGTCCAAAGGATGTCAAAGAATTGCTCAGGAAGTAACAACCTTCTTTGGGAAAGATTTTTGAGACTGCAAGCTCAGGCCACACCTGGTGACCCAATGAATGTCCCACTTTTTGGTTAAAGGGAAGCAAACATGGGGTATTTGGGTCAGCTGAAAGACACTTCTGTGGAACAGGGAGAGACATTTTGGTTCCCTTTCAGCAGTTTTAGGCAGCAATGACCAGAGCAGGATTTTTACCATAAGTGTTTTATTCCTACTACTAAACCTGATTATTCCACCTTTATCTTCCTGTGCCAATATCTCTCTGACTTGTATCTGCCACACCAGGTTTTAACTGAGGAGTAACAGTTGCATTTCAGGCTCAGGGGTCACTCAGGCAAGTCAGTTTTGCTTGAAATTATTCATGCCAAATTCCTTCTGAGAGGTTTCATAAAATGAGGCTGGGTCTGTGTTTGCCATCATGGAGACGGAAGGGGGCAACATTCCCATTTTTGGGAGGTGTGGTGCAGCAAAACAGTCTAGAATTCAGCCAATATATTAAAATATGTTAACTACCAATTAAAACGTCAAATACATTACCCAAATAATAATTCTTCTGAAGTCTTTGTTTAGTGGCTCTAATCCACACTGAACCTGGCAATGCATATCCACATTATTATTTTGGCTTTTGCTCTGTGCTAAAACCCTCATTAATCAGAGGTGGAAAACTAATGATTAAGGACTTGTGCATCCACCAGTGGTCAAAGAAGCAGTGACTGACTCAGAGACTCTTAGTCATCTATTTTCATTAGCTTTTTTCAGTGCTTAATGTGAATCCTGTGTGGCCTTTTTATAATATCTGCAATGATCAATTTAAAAAATGTAGCCATTTAAAATTAGTTTATTATTACAGAAATAGACTGGGCAGGGAAACTCATAATCCTGGAAGAGCAGAAGCCTTTGGAGTACATAGAATGAACTCAGTAAGAAGTCCAGCTCGTGAACTGCTGAGTGCTTATTAATAAGAGTCATTCTGGAACAGCAAGCCAGTTATAACAAATTGGTATCACATTTTAAGCCTGAAAAAGCTTGCCTTAAAAACGCTTTTCAAACACATATATTCTATCAAATTATTTCCTAGGACCATAATTTTCTTCTGGAACAATACATTTTAGCATTAATTCTTTTCATCAGAATATCAACAACAAATAAATTATTGATCTGCAAACATACTCCAGTTCTTTAGTAAATATATCTGAAACATTAACATAAAGGCAACTTTTTTGTAACCCAGGACAATGATCCACATAACTGATATGCAGAGAAAAATACACCTTTAACCAACAACAATAGTAGCACAATGCATTAACATGATTTATTTCTTCACTGGGATGAATGGAAACTGTTGTTTGCGTCTTAAATTTCCAGATTTTTATCTGAGCCTTTAAAGTCTGCAGAACTGGAATAAAAACTTCATGAACTCAGACATGTTTGTGAAAATCCTGGCGTGCCGTGGTTCTACCAGGCTGGGAATAATATAAGAGGAAATGCTTTTATTTGGTAATTTTGCTTCTGGCCCTGTCTGTGAGACAGGTGTGTGCATGTGAAAATGAAAAATAGGGAAGAAAGCTGAACTGGAATTTTTGTTTGTGTATTTTTTTTAAAAAATCCCACACTTCTCATGTGCCTCTGCAAATACACAGGCAGTGGCTTTCTTTAGGGGAAGAATTCCTTATCTTTCAGATACACTGTCAGCAATTACCACAAATCTATTTTTAATATATAAAAAAGGTCAAGCAGGAGCATCAGTCAAAGAGGGGAAGGAGAGTCAATTACTATTTTTACTATTACCAAGCACGACGGTTTTTTCCTTTCTCTCCTGAGAAATTACATAATTACAGCCCATAACTTCTGTGCTTGGGCTTGGACACGCAGAGCTATCTGCACTTCCACGGAAAACCCTGGGACACAGGCAACTGTGTAAACTCACATTTATCCAAAAACTTGTCATACATAAACAGTTTGCAGCTGTTGGCCTTCCTGCCAGCTAATGAGCCCTCCACCAGCAGTATCTCCAAGGGGAATGATCCCATCTATCCCACCAGCCTGGCGAGGCATGAGGATATTACACATTTGCCACACGGATGGCCAAAGCTGGGAGAAGACAAGTCCTGGTGCGTGGGTTCTTATTCTGTCCTACTCCAAACACCTGGGGCTTCCTCCTGACGGCTCTGCAGCATTCACTCAGCAAGTGGTTTGTCCAGGTACTCCAGCTTTCAACTCTCTAATGTCTTGTTTTCATTGCACTCCTAATACCTTAATCTCTTCTTTTGCCAACCACCTCTGGATACAGAACTTTTACTTGATTAAAACTTGGCTGGCTCTCCTCCTGCTCAATGTATTTGCTGTTGGGAAGGGAGCCAAACTCCAAGTCCTGAAGTCTGCTTGGCACCGACGGAGACTCCCTGCATATCCACATGCTCAGAGCAAACCGCCCCTTCCCCATCATTACAAGTTCGGTGTTGAGCTGATGTTTTTCTCATCTTCCCACGATTTTCAATTTATGCAGCTCACACATTGCCATCAATTACATTCCTGTAGCCTCTCTTAACATCCTACATGAGTAAAATCAGGAAACCCAGAAGTGATTCATGCTCTGCCTTTCCATTCAATGGCAATGATATGTTTGACAGAGATGCCCTGACTGTATTTACACACCAAATCAGTCACCAAGGGAATCTTTCAGGGCTTGTGATACTTAAAATGAAAAATACTTTTCCCTTTCTATAAAGCCTACATAGAAAAGGTTCCAAAATTTAAGAAACATTAAAGAAGAAGAAACCCACTAAACTGCCTCCAAGATAGGTACTAACACTGTTCTACAGCTGAATAAACAGAGGTCTCAAGAGTCAGTGGTATCCAGGTGAAAAAGAACTGTATCCATGGAAGGGCCCTCTCCAGCATGTACAACACAGACAGGCTAAGGCTGTCACCACTGAGCCTCCAGGTCCAACTTTGGTTTATAGGGCTCATCCAGAAAAGCAGCAGGGTGAGCTATTCCTTCATTTTATGAGAATGTCCTAATTCAAAGCTGGACATGCAATTTTAGTGGCACAGGTTAATTTGGCTTAATGCTGGACAGTCATCCAAGATGCCAATTTCTGTTAATCTTGCAGTAACAACGTGGTTTCCATTAGAGTTTAATATTCATGTATGGAAACTGTTTTCCTGAGCAATAATTTTCATTGTTACTGCATTTAACAAAAACCACAGTGGAAACAGCACACTCGTCATGGACAACAAGTACAGAAATTAGAGTGCAACCATCCAGTGCACAAGACATAGCTACGGTCAGATAGGAAAACAAGTTAATAATCACACCAGTGCAAGTCACGGTATTTTGAACTCAAGTTATATATAGTCACAGTATATGAACTCAAGTTTATACAGGAAGAGCTCCTGATGTCACAGACCGGCTGATGGAAGCCACCACGACTCCTGAGAAGAACCACCAGATCCTGATTTTCTGTACCTGGGCAACTCGTGGCAAATGTGCCCATCACCACAGAATCCTCTTCTCCCTTTGGAGAATATAGCCTGACCTGAATTTCAACATGATCCCTGTAAAACTCTGTTCACTGTGACCTGCAGGGATGCAGCACAACTTTCCCAGAGCTCAGACTGCTGTCCTGTAGTGCCCAATAAAATACCTTCTTCCTCTGAAAACACTGTCATTTCCAGTGCACACAACTGCTATCAGAATCCCAGAAGCCCAGCAGGAAAAACAAAACAGCCGAAACACAAACCGCAGTTACTTTCTGAATCTCTTGATTTTCGTTACGCTCACCCTGAAGGACCAACAAATCAAACCTCTCCCTGATATTCACAGCACCAGCTGATGTTCCTGGAGCTCACAATGATAAACTCCTCAGAACACAAGGTCCTTACAGCACAAATGAGTGAAATGCTCAATACCTTTGGCAGGAGAAACTTTTCTGATTATTAGGAATAACTAGAGACACTTGGCATTGAATATTGATACGACACCCAAGGGTCTAATGAGTGACCCCGGATAACATTTCACAAGACCAGGGCTCTAGTGAACGAGCCAAATTCAACCACGTGCCTTAATCTTCATGATAGGACTGTCATTCAGGCAGAAACACACAAATTTCAGCCATGGCACCACTGCAGCTCAACAGAACTTCTCGGTCAACCCTTTCACCCCACACTGGAGCCCAGGCAGGAGTGCACTGCCCCCTTTCCAAACAAATTACCTGACACCTAAACCAGCCGCCCTCCTCAGTACCTTCCTGATAAAAATGCCTTTGTAGGCCAGACCTCTTCATGTCTGTAAACCTGCAGAGGCAGCAAGATTTAATCATCAGAGCTTAAAGGAGTGCTTTTGCTATCTTCCTTTTCTCTGTTTAATTACCCTGCAGGACAGCAATTAATGGAACACGTGGACTCCCCTCCCCAGCACGGCCAACTCTCAGCTTTACCTTTCAGTCTTTCTGCAGGGCTTCTATGTTTCTTGGGAACTCTCCTGTGGTTCTCCATGTGTAATGGATGAATCATTTATCTGCTTCTTTACCAACCTGCCCACACACAGACATTCCCCAAGATGGCAAGGGCTTTCTTCTAGTGTTATTTGGATTTACACTCTGCTAATTCATTGACTCAGGCAGAGGGGGCTGCCCAGACAGTTGAAAAGCCCTGGAGATCGAGATCTCTCCTGGCTTTAGGGATAACTGTCCTCACTCACACCATGAAAAGCTGTTTCAGATACCAAACGCAGCGAGATAAGAAATCTTAGAGATGTTCTAGCACATTTTTTGGCCAAGAAGATCCTTTAACTAAGGCCTTCAAAAATATTATTCATGCTGCATTATAACAGCAGACAACCTTTGGAAACCCTCTGAGGTTTGGCACTGGCATCTCTGAAACCACATTCCTTTCCAATGCCATTCACCAGATTTGTGATCACAAACTTAAATATTCACCACACGGACCATACCTGAGGAGAGGTATGGTGTTCACTGGATTTCAGAGAAAGCTGGAAACAAGCACACTGCTCAGCCTCGTGGAGCAGATATCCATCAGGAGTGACACACGTACCACTGATCTTGCCTTGGAGCAAAGGAATGCACTAAAAGCCCACCTGAAGTTCTTTCCACCCTATTTTCCTTTTATGATAAAACACCAGTATCTCAGACCTCAGCAAAGCAGGAGATAAAAGAAATTCCCTGTCTCTTTGACATCTGCTCTTTGTTCAGCGTGACATCCTCCATGCCATTAATGACTCCTCCCTTTCAGCAAACCATCACTTCCCTGGATGACAGCACATTAATAAATCCTCTCCATCCAACGAGACATGAGGAGTGCCTTAATTAACTGGAGCAGAGGAAGCAGGGTACCATCTCCATGTTTACTCTACTTTGATATGCTAACAGCCACATTCCAGAGAGCTTCTCCCCAACGCTCCCCAGAGCCTCCTGGCAAGCTGAATGCAGGTCTCAAACACAGCTCCTTCCTGCAATCCTGTTTCTCTAGTTAAATATGGAGTTTGGGTAGTTAATCCAAATCAGACCCCCATTCCTGAATGCTGATTCCCAAATCCAGGCAGCTAATTTACCATCTGTTTATAGACATCACTGCCTGGTGCTGAAAGTCTCCATGCTCACACATGCACAGAATTACATGGGCTTGATTACACAAAATAAGATACATTAGGACAGCTGTTAAGAGGAAAGGCAGGGGAAGAGCTGGCCAGGTGGATCTGAGAGAGGGATTCCAGTTGGAGATTGGACTGGATGAGTTAACACACAGTGATGGGAAGAATACAGAAGCCTGGCATAATTCAAATTTAATGAACACGGCAGAAAGAGAAATTGGAAGAGATGAGGGAATGAGAAGAGACAGGGACAGAAAAATAGCAAACGGAGATAATATGGGTTTTCCAGAAGGCTTCAGGAAACATGACTTTGATCTCGTAGGCAGCAGGGAGTCACTGCTGAGGGAGGCAGGGGTCAAGGAGGGCAAGAGATAAGATCAGAAGGGAAGATGAGCTCCCTGAGAATGTCTGTGTGTACTTACTGCTGAAGAAAAATGGATATACAGCCCTGGGTCGTAAGTGTCTGGCATCATGGGTTCACTTGAGGAATTACTGAACAAGTCTGAGGGCATGGAATAATGCACGCAGGAAGGTGTGGGCAAAACCCAGGACTGAGCATAAAGAAAGGACAGCTGCTGGAACTGGTATAGAAACAAGGGATGGAAATCAGAGAGATACAAGATAGTGAGAGGAAAATAGACAGGCACAGGGGACAAGGTTGTTCAGGGATATCTCACACCAGAAAGGAATCAGATCTGGCAGAAGTCAGCACAGATCTGATGATTTTGAAAGGCTAGAGGAATGTGTGACTGAGAACTCAAAGAAAACATCACCAACAACTGTGACAGCAAGCTGCAAATGAGGATTTGGATCCTGGCCCTCAAAAGTCACCTCTGCCGTGGGCTCAAAGGCATTTGGACTTGACTATCTTGTGTTAGATCCATGGTGTTCAGTGGGTGAACCTGCCAGTCCTTTCTAAAACTGCTGTAGAGTTAAGCAGGATCTTCCCTTCCCACATGCATGGAAACATCAGCATGACAATATGCAACAGGCAGGCAACCCATCAAGGCAGCAGCAGGACCCAGCACTGGATCCAGGGTATGTGGAGATGTGTGAGTGTCTTTCACTGCAGTGGCTGCAGCACAGAGACACAGGGTAAAAATGACTCCACATCTCTCAGCTGCTGGATGGCTTGAAAAGAGAGAGCTCCATCTGCTCCTGCTCTAAACAGCCTTTATGACTCTCATCCTTGTCTTTCCTAGATGTTACTAAAAATCAGTATTTCAGTATTTTCATTTTGATCTGTCCTGTCTGGTGGAAGAGGCCTGAACTCAAGAGTTGCATCAGTGTCCCCTAAGCTGCATCTTTCAGGAAGTAAATAACTCACCAAAAAAGGAGAAAAATGTAACAACTTCTCCATCAGAAAGGAAAGCGCTCAAGGGCTTCCACGCCCCATTCTCACCACTCTGCCACATGCCTGTGTCAGTCTGCCAACACCCGTCCTCAGGATGGATTCCCACCTGCACATTACCATCTCCCAAGAAATGGAAAAGCAACCCTGGAACTTTTGCGTGCAATAGCTGCAGCTTTGAAAACTGTGTAAGGTTCCAAAACCAGCTTTGGGACTATTTTCATCTTTCTTTCTCAGATGAGTTCTGTGACTTCCACTTTTGGATTTTTCAGTTTGTCCCTGCAACTCATCTGAGCCACCTGCTTCAACAGAGGGCCTGAATTCAGAGAGAAGGAAGAAAAATACAGAATCAGAGCTTTTAATGAGACTGCTAAACAAAGAAGAACATGGAATTCAGCAGCAGGGATCCTGAAGCCTTTAAATTCCTCACTATCTCCCTTCCAGAATGAAGGGACAAGGTCAGACTTGGCAATAAATCAGAAAAAATATTTGGAGTCTCTGTACCAAACAGCATCTGCTTTAAGAGCGAGCAGTCAGGGTCCAGCATTCAGTTCCTGTTTTTCCCTTCCTATAGTTGCAAACACTAAGAACTTCATGAAGCTTTGCAAATAAATTAAAAGATGCTTTTAACAGTTCCAAGAGCTTTCCCGAGCCATGCCTATCTCACCCTGCTGTGGTGTTGGTCAGGGGTGGGTTCATGAGCAAGGATCAGTCCTGCAATGGTTAAACAACATTCAGTAATGTACAGTGAACAATATTTCAGTGTCTGGAGAGTGTCAGCCCAGTCTGCTGAATGTTTTGGAGATGGCTGAACACCTGTGCTGCTGATGAATGGCATTCTTCCACAGCTCCCCCTTAAATTCTTTCCATGTTCTTACAGAATGACTAAGCAATTGTTACTCTCAAAACCTGAATGAATCTATACTTTTGAAACATGTTAATATTTCAAGCATATTTTATTTTTAAGTGCTGTATGCATGTCAAAGCTGTTCTCCTGGCAACAGCAGAGCAGCTAAGGTGACCTGCAGGGAAGGCAGGCCAGCAAATGGGATGATGCACAGTAATCAAACTCTAAACAGATGCTTTTCCAAATTGCTCCTGTGATACTTCTCATCTGCAGCTCCCACATCCTGACTTCCAGGGCTGCTGAAGCTCCTGGCTTCACTTTGGCGAGCTGCCAGCCAGCACTGATAAACTTATTTAGCAATTCGTGGTTCAGCCCTTCTGTTTTAATTCTTTACTGAGTGCTGATTTAACCCCAAGGCCTGACTTGACAAGGCTGACAAACCCAGGGGCTGTGCCTGATAAGGTTAATAGGGTTGAGTTACTCTGTTAAGTCAGAACTTGGGTTTAAAAGCTGTCCCCAGAATCTCCACCCTGGCTGATCCTTCTGCTGCCAGGGTGGGGAGTGAAAATGATCCTTCCATGTCAGTGGGCAGTGCTATGGCTCTGCTCCTCTCCTCACACACTACCAACAGTCAGCATATTTGTTCTGGCAGAGCACAACAGCGTGGTGGAAAAGGAGGTGAAAATAAATAAAAAAATCCCTAAACTTACTGCCAAATTAATGGCTTCATTTCCTACGGATTACCACTTCCACCTGGGGCTCCTGATGTAAATGTGGGTGTTGCAATCTTGCCCTCAGTGGCAGTACCAGAGGGAGAGGGCTCCTTCCTCTACTTAGTTTCCTAATTTTCAGAAAACTTCCGAAAGCCTAATATTTCTGAGCTTCATATCCTCAAATTTGATTCAACTTGGTCGATGGGTTAAAAATATTAGGGAACGACCATCACTGGGGGAGATAGACACAAGCTTCCACTCCCCAGGAAGGGAACGACCCAGAGGGTAGTTTATGCAGACATAAACCCATCACAGTATCAGCCTGACTGAAGAGAAGTAATGGCTAATTTCAGAGGAAATGTGGCTGGAGATACTTTTAGTATGTCCTGAATCTAGTTTTTTAAGTACCTCTTTCTCTAGACTACTCAAAAATAAAATGTCCCCTTCAAAGCCACACTAGCTACAGAGAAATTCTCACTATGAAAAAGACCACCCCAAGCTTTTCTCACACTTAATAAAAAGAAATCTCTCATGTTCAAACTTGAGCTTCTGTGAAAGAAAAGACAAATTTTGATGAATATCACTGAGCTCCTTGCGATGACTGACAGCAGCCAGAGAGTCCCTGGTGCCTCAGACACAAGTCAAGGCACAGTCCCAGTCCTGAGGCCTTTATGGACTGAATTCAGAAGTGACAGCCCAGGAGGCTCACGGGGACAGCACTGAAGTGTCACAGGATCCTGCAGGAGCCAGGGGACATTTTCATGCACGTATGTTCATGTTACTGCTCCAGGGCTTTGTGCTGAAGTTCTCTCAACAAGGACAGAACTGCCTCTTCTAGTCCCACGTGTTTCTAAATAAAACACCCCCAGGACATGCAGGAGCTCCTCAATACCTGCCTGGGTGACACCTCCAGTTCTGAGCCAAATCGGTGTCTTCCTGACTGAGAACACTGTCCTGAGTCTGCAGCATGGTTTGCAGGCCTTCCTGGCTGTCAAACCCCACTCAGGACGTGACTCCTGGAGGGAATTTGCTGCAGGAGCAGCTGCACTTCCCAGCTATGCAGGTTTGGTATTTTTGAACCAGCCTGCCTGGGAGCCCAGTGGCAGTGGCCTCCTGGCAGCTGCCATGCAATGAGAAGCATTTCCCAACAAAACCATCTGATTAATGATAACATAATCAGCTTTGTGGCATCCCCACAGAACAAGCTGGATGTGTATCACATCCGCTCTAACAGTACCAGCTACCAAAATCACCACAGGCTTGATCAAAGTCTCACTGGAACCATAAGATTATTACCCCTGGCTTTGCAAAAGGTGCATGAAATCATCTTTTACTCAGTTTCCACCCCCAGAAGGTTGGCCTTTGTCTTTTTTTACTGAAGTGTAAAGCCAGAAAGCTTTATTTACTTCAGTGTTCAGATCACGCTGTGGCTCACAGATAGCAGCACATGGGTGGGTCTCCAGCACCTCTGTAAACACATCAGCATTGAACAAAATCCTGGCTACTGCAGTCAAGAGCTGGGGTTCTTCATCATGGAAAGAGCCAAATGCTCCCAGAATCCAGACCTTTGCTCTGAGCCAGGAGTATCACACCCTTCCCAGTTCCTCAGCTGCAGAGAGACATCCCAGAGAATGCCAACACAAGAGGGCTGTGCCACAAACCTCTGCCCCTCACTTGGCTCCAGAGAGGGAGAAGGGAAATGGGAAGATCAAGTGAGACAGATAACCCATAGAAAGAAGTCTGGGGCAAATCAGAGAACATCATGGAAGAAGGAACAGGATACCAGGAGGAAGAAATATGAAACTGAAACAATATTATCGGACTCTAGTGAAGCAACAGACATCACTGAAAGCAAACTACAAAGCTTAGAACTTCAGTAGTCCTTAAGCAACACTTTTATGTTGCAGTATCCCAGGATTCCCTCAGGAAAGCATCTCCACTTCAGATGCTGCTGAAGTATGTGGTACAGAAGGTCAGGCAGGAATCACAGGGAAAACCATCTGGAAGGACAGGGCAGCTCCAGTAAAGAACACTGCCCTTCTGAACTCCGAGTCAACAGACACTTGGAAGAGTCATCAAAGGGGTTAGAAGGAGCCCCAATACTTCCCCAGGAGTCAGGACACAGGTTGAGAGAGCTGTAGTCAGGAATTTCACCCACTCTTGGACCCAGACAAGACCAAGCTGGAGACAACATTTTCTTTCTGACTGACAGAGCCAGAAAAGCAAACAAACTGGAGCACACAAGATAAGAAACATGAGTGCACAGGTTTCTTAAACAGAGATATAAAAGATAAATTCTAAATAGAAATCCAACTTCAGTCTTCTATTTTCCTGTTGTTTCAAGAATAACAAAGTCTGATTAGACTGATGGACTCGTTTTCAATAAATAAAAACATCCACGCAGTTTCCTAACTCACTGGCCAGTCTTCTAACAAATAACTGCAGTGCTTAAACTGTTTGTCTGCTATAGCACAAATATTGCTGTACATGCTGGAGCTTGATGGATGATATTACTAAAACCAACAAGCAGATCCTCAGCAGAACATTCATGTGTACCCAGCAGTCCAGTTATGGCCAGGCAGAGCCTTAGTGCAAACAGCTCAGGCAAAGCAGCCACACAAAAATGTATGACACAACCACATAAAACCAACAAATGCCTTCAACCTGCTGACTGCTCATGACCACCAACCAAAGTAGGAATACAAGGCTAATTCCGAGCTAAGCAAACACAGAAATCCTTCACATTCTACAAATCATGCTGAAAAAGTACAGGAGGAGAAAGATATTTGATGGGATAGGTTTAGGGGTTTTACTATTATTATTTTGATAAGTTCAATGTATTTCTATCAGCTAATCTAAAAGGAAAAAAGACTTGTCAAACAAATCCAGACAAAAACCTTACAGATTATAGGATTCTGAACCTGAAATTTAAAAACCTATATAGCAGAACCCTTGTGTCCAAATAAAATTCCAAGAAATTCCACTTCTGTACAAGGGACAGTTTATACACAAATACACACACATACATATATGTATATACACCCTTCAGTGATAATTAGGCTAAAATTTCACTATCTGTAGTCACCTTCTTATGTAAATTGGCAAGAACTTGATGAAGAAACCCCAGTATTTTCTAAAAGGAAGATCTGGTCAAATCCACACATGTAAAATTTGAAGTACTCTGCCATGCATTTAGAGACAGTAACTTATTTCCAGAATGTGTCTGTGCATTCTTGGGTCAGCTCAAAATTTAATCACCTTCCCCACAGCACCTGCCATCAATATTTCCAGCCATGGAATGAGCTTGTAGCGAATCACAGCTGGCTGGAGCACACTCCCTACTGCATTTTCAGCGCACTGGTACACACGGAACATTTTCAGTGTCTGGTAAACACAGGGTACATTTTCAGTGGTGCAAAGTACTGTTACATACCCATTCCTATTTGCATTATGCGGAGCACAATCCCAGCTGAAAGGCTTGGAGTTGTGCTGAGGCAGTGGGAGAATTGTTAAATAAAACCCAACAACATTCCAAGGACTTAATGTGACTTTCAGTCTATTGAGTGCACTTGTTGTAGCAAAATCCTGCCAGGACCAGACACACTGCAAAATGGGTTAGGTATAATACCAGGTCATGTTACCAGATGATTAACCAAGGCTGGGAGAAAAACAACTCAAATGAAAAAAGTATCAGCACAGGTCAAACTCCCTTCTTGGGGAAGGGGAGGGAAAGTTTTATGCACACCTCCCAGTGTGGTTTTCTTGGTTATCACCAGTAAAATCTCATCTCTACATTATTTAAAACTCACTCTCGAAATTGCATTTAGTCTTGGCAGCTGCAAGACAAAAGAAATGTAAAAGTACAGTAGACAACTGTCCTTCATTTCCTTCCTTTACTCTTACATATCCTGTGTGCAACTGGAATGCTTTCTGATTATCCAGTGGAGCAAATGCTACAATGAATGCAATCATGCCTTATTACCCTACATGTCTGCAGCCTATTGCACAGCTATGTACAGATGTTTTTATACAGCTTGGTTTTTTAGTTACAGGGTCTATAAAACAATAGGAACTATCTGAAATGTTTTCAAGCCAGCAAAGGATAAAGGCACTGTAAAGCAGTCAACTGGATAAAAGCCATCTATGTCTGACAGGAGAAGAAAAACCTCAGAGGTTTCTCGATTATAAACACGTCAGCTTTGTGAAAGCGCTGCAGTCTGCAGCAAACTGACCAGGAATGTGTAAACAGAGGGGAAAATAAGGACCCAGGCAGTGGAAAGAAGGCGCACAAACCTCTGGCCTGTTGAAGGGTTTAACCACTATTTTACTGACCTGAAGAACTGGCTGGTGCCCAAGGAAGTGGAGCTGCCTCTGGTAGCCTTGCCTGCAGCTGGGGGTTGGGCTGAGATTCCGCCTGCAACCAGCTCTGCCCTTGGGCTTGTCCCTTCCCATCTCCAGGCTTCACTCACTCACCAGCACCATGAGGATCACAGTTCTGATCTCTTTGGTAAAGAGCTTTGGGTTTTACTGAGGAAAAGCCCTGTTTACAAATTCATTTCTCTCTCCTCTCAATACATACCTTTTTTACAAATAAAATACAATGCAAAAGCCCCTCAATGTGTTGTTTCATGACGCAGGTCTGTCAGGGAGGCACCGGGAATTAACGGGTATGGTGCCAGGCTGGAAATTGGGATGTGCAAAATCATTCCGTGTTCTTGGATGAGAACCAGTGAGAAATGGTTTTTATGAGTCCCATTTTCCCCGGTCCACCTGGCCTGAAGCATGTCATAGCAGAAAATCCTGCTTTCCCCTGCAGAGAGCCTGGGATTGGCATTCCCAGCCCAGAGGGGTTATTTAGAGAGTACTGACAGCAGGTCTGACACCGTGGAAAACAAACACTATTTATCTTTCTATAACCTTTTATAATAAAAGGGAAGGAAGAAGCAGGGTGAGCTATGAAAGCAGAATTGATGATTTTATTTGTTTTATGATCATTCTGGTGAGAATCCCCCAGAGAAACAAACCCTTAGCAAGGGGAAGTGATGGAGCTGGAGTGTGAAGCAGCGCAGCAAGCATGGAAAATCTCCATTTACATGGATGAGGCAAGAGACAGCAGCAAAAATACTACAAACCCCAAAAGACACTAATGGTCTGTCCACAGACCAAATATAATGAGCTTGTTCTGCTCGTGTCTGCCTCAAAGGCTTCTCAGCCTCACACACAAACAGTAGCCAGGAGCAGTTCCAGAGCTTTTCCTGACAGTTGTTTGGCAGTGTGGGCTTAGCTGGACATCAATTAGGCTCCTGCTTCTCTGTTTGCAAACACAATGACCCCTTTCTGAGATAAACAGCAGAGATTTCTTTAAATCATCATTAAATGCTGCTTAGCCATAAGCAAAGCCTTGGTTCTCAAGCAGTGCCCCACAAATCATCTCTAATTTAGAAAACAATTGAGGCACAAAGCTCTCTAGGAAATAAAACTATAATTCAGAAGTCCTAGCAAAGTATATTCAGGAGCACCAAAATCATAAGAACTGCCTGTCACTCAAAAGGGAATATTAAAATATTATACTTCTGATTGTTTTTTGTCTGTGCCAGCATGAAAATGTACTGAATTGCTTCTGAAGGACATCATCCTGTAAATTCACTGGGAATTGTTAGTTAAAACAGTCATAACAAGTCCTTTTCCCCCAGAAGAATAAAGTCAGAGCAAAGCCCTAGACATAGGAAGAAGGTGAGGGGTAAAAAGATGGGGAAAGGAACATCTCATGCAGGTATCTGCCCTTTAAGCTATGAGACCAAAATTCCCAGGTGCTTTGTGTACATGTCTATATAATTTCACACAGACAGAAATGGCCCTGGAGTGGAATGCAGGACGTGTTTGCACCTGCACCAGTCAAGCTGCCCAGTGATTTAGCACATAAAGTGATTTAAGAGATGGAGTTGAAAGAATAAAGTCAGAGCATCAGAATAAATATCAACAGTCATGGCAAATATTTTCCCTTGTGACTTACTCCTTTTAATAAAGGCAGCAGAAAGGAGATTATTTACCCACCAGTTAGACACTAGGCTAGGATTTGGGCTGAAGCCCTGGATTCCTGATGGGAAAGAACCATAGTTCTGGTAGCCAGTGAGTTTTCTGAACAAAGCCAGGCTGGATGGGGCTGGAGCAACCTGGTCTAGTGGAAGATGTGCCATGGCAGAGAGTTGGAGTGAGATGGGCTTTAATGGGCCCAAACTGTTCTAGAATTGTATGATAACTCTACGAAGATACATTTCATTCAAACAGTAATCAGCACCACCCTGTATAATGCTGACATGTGATGGCCTGGAGAATATTTACTCAGTAATGTCTTGCCTGGTAAAGTACTGTGGGTTCTTTCCACAGCATTTTAGACAGTTGTTCACTTGCATTTATCAAAACACATCCCCATGATCCATTAACAAAATCATGGGAGAAGGTAAAGCTTTCAAGCTAAAAACATCCTGCTTTCACATCCTGCTTAAACATCCTGCACCAACTTCGGGGTGAGCCACAACAAACACAAAAGCTCTGTCAAAGTTTAAGGGTCAGGAGGGAGCAATCAGTAAGAAAAGCAAGATTTAAGATGAGCAGAGACACACTAACATACAAAAGCAGGGTGGGAAGTCGATGGGAAGATTTTGGACATGCTGCCCTACAGCTGACAATGACTGTGAACATATTTGAGCACTCCAGCTTAAATATCTATGAGCAATAATTATCAATAGCAGTTTGATGGAGGACACACAAGGGTCGGTACAGAGCAGGAAGTGTGTTATTCCTCCCTGCTGACAGTGTTTAGTTCCAGCTCCCTGAGAACAAGCTTCAAACACACACCACACTGCGAGGCCACTGTTTCATCTGCTGGGATGGGTGAGGGTGACAGACAGACAGATAAGTAATGGGAAAATAAAAGGGCCTTAAACACATTTTGGGGCTGCAAAAGGAGAATGATGTATGGAGGAGAACTAATGAGGAACTGCTGGAGTTTATGAAGACTAAAGTGGAGTAAACGTAGGGGAATGCCGTGACCTCGGTGGGCACGTCCTGCGGTCGGAGTGACAGAAACCAGAGCCTCCAGGGCCTCTGGGAGCAGCAGCCTCCGGGTGTCCAGGCCCAGCTGAACAAAGAGAACATGAAGGAACAAAACTGAGCAAGAGCTCCTTCGAGCTCTGAACTAACCCCAAAGAGAAAGAGGGAAAAAGGAAAGGGAAGGGAGCCAATCATGAGAGCAACTAAGAGTCTATGAGACCTCAGAGCTGGGAACTGGAAACACATGGGAGAGGGAACAGTGACAAACATAGAGAAAACCTGTAACTAATCCTCCCTCCACTAAACACTTGCATTTGTTTTAATTACCCGAGTTAATTCTTTCACCCAAGACATCAGACAGAAAATGAAAAAAGTTGAGATAACTGTATGTCAACAGCACTCACAGACTGATAAATTCCCAAAGAGAAGACTCATAAACCATCTATTTTCTACAAAAAGTCCTTGCAATAGGACAAGATGAGCTCCCAGCTAAGGGCAGCACCTCGTGTTTGCCTACTGTGTCTTTTCCAGATAGACATTTTTCAGCCAAGGAGATCAAGAATCCACCAGTGCCCTCAGTACATGGAATGAATACAGACAAACCTAAACAAGACTCCTGAGCTGCAAAACAAACCCAAAGGCAAATGAAATTCAAATGCTCTACTTTCCTTAACAATAAAACCAGAATGTAAGCCTTTATAAGATGGTATCAGGAGGGTTGCATGTCTCAGACAATGTCTAGGAACAGGACCAGGATCCTGACCCCAGTGAAACCACCAAGATTCTGAGTCTGGTGTAAGCAGGATTTTCCTCTGGTCTTTAGTGCACAGTGAGGCAACCCGGCTGAAGCCACGTCCCCAAAACTAGAATAGGAAAAGCCCATGCAGGACACTGAATGAGGCAGAGCAAGGGTTACAGCAGCAGGAATTCCCAGTTACCTGAGTGGCTCTGCTTATCCCAGGGCTCCTGTTGAGATTGATGCAATCTCATATTACACTCACTTGGCACATGAATTTTTAGTGGGAATCTGGAAGAGGAGGGATTGCTAGCTGGTGAAAAGAAATTGGAAGGCTGCGGTGGGTAGGGTGGGGCCTGGGAGATGGTAGTGATGAATATGCCCAATAGCACAGATCAGCACTGTCTGGGCTGTGCAGCCCAGCATTTATTCCCTAGCAACCAAAAGGCAAGGGAAAAACTCTTCCACTGCACTGGACCACAGCTCCCTTTGGTTTCCTAAAGCCAACAGCCTGACTCCACTGCCCTGCAGAGCCACAAGTGACTGAAATTTGCAGTGTTGGGAGGTTCCTTTCTTTCCCAAACACCAAATCAACTTGATGGTGTTTCTTTAAGGGACATTTTAACCTCCAGTATGTTCATTTTAATGTAGTAAGCTGTGTTTGGGTTTGGTCCGAAGGACAGTCCCAGCAAGGCTTTTGCTAAAGCCAGGCACTGCTGCTCTAATGAATTGTTTTAAGCAGCAGGTATTTCTATTTATTCTGGCATCAAATAAAAACCCGCCCTGGAATATACAGAAACATTCAACATGAACCACTATGGAAAATGTTTTTAATGTGAGAATTCCTTTTCCACTCAGAGCAAACCAGCTAGTCTTTTCCCGTTCCTTGGGGATGAATTCTCTGTTGTGACACTGGTAGGGGACTGGAATCAATATGACACAGGGAGGAAGATTTAAATGACCAGTACAGGCAGGATGACCAGAATTGTCTCCTGCTGTGGACAGGCCACCCAGAGGTGGCAAATGGCCAAGGAAAAGGTAAAAATGTCCCTTATTCAGGTGTTTTACACAGCATAAAAAAAGCCTACTTGGAGACACAGACCACAGACCCTTGTTTACCAAACCTGGGCATATTTGGAAATGCTTTACTGCGATAAACAACCAGGAGATGGGAATGTTTTTCTCAAAACACTGATTCACTTGTGGAAAGGGTCTGGAAAGCTATGTTCCTCAATCACCTCACTTTGTGCTTATTTTTCTCCAGGCAGCTATTCCTCCAGCTCAGCCTGCCCCTCTGCAGTACACACACTTACTCTGCTTTCTTTAACCCCACCATCAAGCCACAGAGGAGCACACGTGACTGCAGCAGAGGTAAAGTCATTTTTAACCAGGGCAATTTAAGGATATTTAAGACACATTCTCATTTTCCATTTCCCAATTCCACACTGCCCCCAATTTTATTATTAGCTGAATACAGGGAAGCTTCAGCTTGGATCTGGGGTAACATGTACACTGAGGAATGAAGGCCAAGCTTTGCCCTGAAGTATGCAGGATCATTCCTAACTAACCGTAAAGCTGCTTATTTGGCACTGGCAGTGGAAATACTGAACGAAAGGGGCATTCTCAATCTGCTTATGTCACAGAAAGGCTGGATTCTGACAGTGTGCAAAGCTCCAAGCTGCAGCCTGATATTAATAGGGAGACATTAAACTTGCAATTTGGCTGGCTCGGAGGCAGCTCCCTTGGAACACAGATTTTTCTGCAGGAAACGGCAGCTCTGGTTGGAGTCACAGCACGAGGGATGAGCCCAAAGCAGACTCTGGAATTGTGACTGGTGTGTGATGAGGCTGTGCCACACAAAGAGAACTTTCCTGCTCAAACTGCGGAGTGTATCGGAGGTGCCACAGCGGAAGCTGTTGGAACACGACTGTTCCACACAGGAATATTGTTTTCCTCTTGTCCACCTCCTTTGGAATTCATCCATTCCCAGGCCTAACTTACCCAACCGAGTGGGACAATGAGAATTAACGAACTATTTCTTACACAAACGTGGTTCTGTCTTGTGGTGCAGACAGTGGGGCATCACCCCACCAAGACATACCTACACATTTTCCCCATTTTTGAGCTTGTTTCTGCAATTATGTAACCTTCCACACTACCCTGGCAGCTGGGCCAAGAAAATTTGAACCAAGTCCCCAGAGCAACTGGTTTCAGTGAGGGGCCCCTGCCAGAATACAAATACAAACCTCCTGCTGCTGTTTTCTCTCTGTGTCTGCATGGCAGGCAAAGATTCCAGACAGGTTTTTCAATATGGATCTTTCAGAGCACAAATGAACACCTATTAGGAGCCATTTAAACTTCGTAATCCCACTTCTGAACAACAGCTGGGCCTCCAGGCTTCCACCAGGGGAAGTTTTGCTTCCTTATTTCTCACAATGTAAAGAAGAATCAAGGCACTGTCACTGAAAATAACATTACCTACAGCACTCTGAGTCCTCTTATTTCAGTACATAAAATCCAACAGATTCCTTACAGTCTCTTGAACATGACTAAGCAACATTAGATCCTGGACTTGTATTGCATCACACCCCCAAGAACACCACACTCTTTACAGGAGACCTCCCTAAGCCATGCAATCTCCTCTAGCTTTGCACTCAAAATCCTCATTTCACAGAGGTAGACAGAAGCATTCAGAATGCAAGTGACTTGCCAAATGTCACACAATGAGTCAGTGCCAGAGCTGGGAATAGAAATCAGGAGTCTAAGAGTCCAGATTCTCTGCCTTATACAGAGCAGCAGCCGCAGGCTCCTGGTTTAGGCGAGCGGCTGCTGCTGCACTTACAGGATGGCAGCACTGGCATTGCAAGGGCCAAGCTCAGCCGTAAGCGGGTGTAAAAACACACATGCATCTGCTGAGACCATGTTCTTCATCTGCTCAAGTGTAAAGCAAGAAATGAAAGCAAGCTGCTGTTGTAGAGACCTTTGGGGAGTGCAACAACCTCAGCATTAGCATCAAGACCAAACGGGATGTCACTCACTGGAGTTACTTCTTGCTTTCACAGGCAATCCTGCTGATTTGGAGGGGAATGTCTGGGAGCTGGAGTGAGAAACAGGAATCTGGCAACAGCAGGGATGGTTGAAACACCAAATTAACCTTCATAGGCCAAAATGGAGGATCAGTGGGCATCCGCCTGTCTCAACTGTTGCACTGATATTAAGCCCAAGACAAAGGCACCCTACACTGCTGCTCATATCACCCAGGTATGTGCACAGGGCAGGGAATGGTGGCTATTAAAAACCTATTTCTCTACAACTGGCACCTGTTTTTCACTATTCTGACAAAGGAGGAAGAGTGGAGAATCTTTTGCATGGTTAAAATTTAGTACTACCAATACTAATCACTTTCTCAAGCCAGCTGCATGTCACAAAAGAACATTCATTAATTTGTTCTTCCTCTGCCTACATGAAAAAAATGTAAATGGCACAACAAGGCCAAACGGGGCACAGAAAATGCATAAGTGAAGATATAAGTGCTTTGTTGCCACATAATCAAACTGTCAGGGGAGAAGGTAGGAAAAGCAGGACTGAAGAGAGCAAAGAGGCCAGACTGGTTTTGTCTCAGGAACATTCACCTTCTAAATATCTTGGAAAACTCTGCTGGAAAGAGTAACAAGTGATTTTAACCTTCATTGCTGTGATCTTCTACTTTCTCCACTGCAGCCACAGCCTGCAGCAAGCTGCAGCACAAGAAATAACTTGGGTATTGTAAGAACAGAGAAGAAGTCATAAAAATATTTCCTTAGTCATGCTGTCTCTGGTAATATAATTCCCTGAATAGAGATCTTCAACAATACTCTCTTTAAATATGGAAAGAGCTCTGACTTTAGTCAGCATGTGTCTTCCATCAGCTTGTCTCTCTTTTTTTTTTAAACTACTTTATTGTGTCTTACCACAGCCACCTCCAGGTGCAGGTACACAGTGTAAAAACCTTCCTCAGTGGAAGTTGTGTTTTCCATTGGACACAGAATAAATGCATTGTGAGGGATTCCAAATGGAAAAAACTTGGACACAGAGGCCAGTCCTTGCTCATGTGTATGTATCCTCCAGCTCTGTATTTCCTCTGTTCACCTGATCCCCACACCAGGGAGGGAAGGACCTGCATTCCAAGATGGGCCTTCCACAGGGCTCCTGCTGAAGGCACTTCCCTCCCTGCTCTGCAGCACCCACTGTCAACATAACCCCTGCAAGTGTCTCCCTGAACACTGGAGTGTAAGAACAGTAGAAAATTAGGATCCATCCCAAATTTACACAGAATGGAGGATAAGGGGCCACTTGACTTTGAGGCAAATCTAAAAAAAATCACGCCATCATCACAGAAAGGATGTTGGGCTGTGCCTTCAAATACTGCTGCTACTGTGGGGATTAAAAAAACCCCAGGAGAACACAGTGAAGGTTACTGCTACCTGAGTGAAATAAATAAACAAAGTATTTACTGTGTGGGATGTAAGGACCCTGTGTATGCAGGCTTTGGATACGAGTAAAGGCAGTTAGGAAGTAGGAGGAACAGGAGGCTGAAAAGAAGATTTAACTTGGCTTTCCTACAATGAGGTATTCTTCTCCAGTGTCTGAGTGCCAGCTTGATCTGGGAATGTCACACAGGTTCTTACAATGGGAAATACACTCCTTAGTTAGCAAATTCTTATTTGAGGTGAGAGAGAACTGAAAGGAACATTATGCAGACACACCACAAGGCAGCTTCTTCTATGTCCACTCCAAAAAAGCAGAAATACTTGAGAAAAATTCCTGAACCCAGAGACCTCCAGGGCTTAGAAGCGGTTAAAATTTAATGGCTAATTTATAGTTCATACTCTGCTCAGCCAATCCATATTTGCATCACAGAGGTACACAGAACAGCAAAACCAATATTACAGCAAACCAAAGAGTGAAAGATTGCCCAGACCACTCCTCTTAGCATAGAGGTGGCTATCAAAATATCCTCCCCTGCTTCTTGGACTTACCCACAGTGTCACAAGGCTCGTCTTTGTGCACGCAGAAATCTGTCCTAGAAAGAAAAACAGAACAGAAGTGAAATGTATCCTGTGCCTCCAGACTCCAGGCTAGGAAAAAGCAGTGGTGCATGACTCACATATCATGGGTGTTGAGGTCTGGGGATTTTTTAGGGCTGCTGTGCAGTCTACACGATGACAACACAGATAGCAGCACTGATTGCTACTGAGATTACAGGCAATTACGTGAATCAGCCCCATATACCACAGCCCAATTTAACAGACTTAAGATTTAGCACCTAAAAGAGCCCTGCCTCAGTCTGTGATGTCACACTTATTCCACAACTGGATTAAAACTGAAACTCTTCTTTTCACAAGAGAATTGTAACAAAAAGGAGCAGACACCCTCTGATGCACCCTAAAAGACAGTGAGAGTAGGAGAAGTGTGAGGCACAGAACTCATAATGTGTACCCAGAAATTCTCAATTCTTCAGGTTTTTCCTTCTTCTTCCACTAGAATAGAAAAGAACATGAAAGAAGCAGGACTAAACACAGAAAGACAGACGTTGACATAGAAGAAGAAAGAGAATTTCAAGATTTGCCAGGTAACAGGTAAGTTGGCTTCAGCTAAACTGATTACAGTCAGATTTGCCATTTTATGGTTGGAATCCAGTACAGAGAGCTTCAAGAGGCTCCATTTGGTTCCCCACATCTCATCAAGGCAGAAGAAGACACTACAGATGCCACTGGCACCCACAAATCAATGAGGGATCCATGGAGCTGTATTAAACAGAAACAGAATAAAAGCCTTGAAGCTCACCATCAAAGCACTGACACTTCATGTGAGAAGATTTTGTACATGAGATTCCTCATGACAGAAAAACAAGTGTGTGGGGGGAAGTATTTTATAACTAAATTAAAAGCTTGAATACATTTCAATAAGCACTCAGACCTAAACTTTTAGGAGCTCTCTTCACCAGGGCTACTTTTCAGTGCAGTCCACAGTAAAGAGGAGCTGGAGAGAAACATCACATGTACTAAAACATTTCCAAAGTTCCTTAACCCAAGGGAAGCTGAGGAACTGTAGTCTCTATCACCATGGCTTTCCTCGCCCTGGGAGGAGGCAAGAGAATCCTATGAGAACATTTGGAGTGTGCCATTTGAAATGCCTGAGTGCCCATGGGATTTGGAGTTTAAGAGTTTGGCAGGAGGAAAGAGAAAGATACTTAGAAAAAGAAAATACTTAAAAGAAATATAAAAATAGATAAATATTAAAAGTGCTCTTTTCTTGAAGAAAGTTATGAAACTAGGGTTTATAGGAAAAAGGATTTAAGGCCCAGGACTGTGGCTGATGAATCCAGACCCTCCACACCAAACTCCTTTGAAAGTCACAAATCAAGCTGTCAAGGGCTTGGAAGGAGAGCACAAACAGCCATTACCAGCTCTTGTTAAGCAGACATTGAAAACCAACTATGCTTCAGTGCAGAAAAACCATAACAACCATCAAAGTGTTAAAAAACCAGACAGGAACCAAACAAAAATCGGAAGCTACGACCACACACCAGCCCCAGCTTTCATTTTTCACTGCAGCCTAACTGTGTCTCGACACCTTGGCATTCCAGCCTTTCCAAGGAAGACTAATGACAGTCTCCTGACGGAGCTGGCACCAGCGCGCCTGCTCGACTTCCCAGAGCCAGCTTGACAGAGGTTTATTTAAGGACTTATTATGTTATATAAACTGGTAAATTAAACAGATGCTTTTCTTGTGACAACAGATAGCTGAACTATTAGTGGATGGCAGGAGGCCACAGCTAGAAAAGCCTCTCTCTCTCTCTCCCCAGAGCCTGTCCAGCCCTGCAAATAATACACAGAAATTCTGCTCCTTGCGCTGTCCCACACCAAAAGGTGTCTGGCACTTTCTGGCAGCTCCACAGAGGAATTACCACCATGCCATTAAATAAGCGGTCTGTAAATGATCCAGCACAACTTGTAGACTCTCCTACTGAGGCAGAACAACCCTTGTGTGTGAAGAGAGTGCTGTGATGCTGTTTGGTCAGGGAAGGGCTTGAAGCACATCAGCAGCAGAACTGAACATCATTGGCAATTCAAGTATAAAACCTATTTAGCCCATCCTTAAAACTGTCATAAACACAAGTCCAGTAGACTCCATCTTCTATTCAAATATATGTATGAGAATGCCAGGATTTAAACCATCTGGACCACTGCAAATATTGTACCCGAAAACTCCGTGGCCAAACAGAAAAGCACATCCAGACCTTCAGTCACAAACAAGCTTGGCGAGTCTTAGTCTTCTTCCAAAGGCAAGGACACACCTCATCACAACACCCATTACTGAAACTCCTACAGCCTGGAAGGGTGTTAAGAATGATCTGCCTCACCTGTGGCTCAGTCACACCAGTGATTTAAATGGCCCCATCCTGGCACCTGAAACTGATCTGCTTTTAAAAAGGTTTCAATCACAGGTGTCTCTCTGGTACATTTTATAGCTCAACTGCATCTATATTTTTGAAGTGAGAGCTTGACATGACTGATACTATGATAACGATACAGAAAAGGTATCTTAATATTCATTGCATCTGCAAAGGTCTGTTATCACAGAGACACAGTTGTTAGCAGAATTTTTTACAGAGCTTTGTTGGAATAAAACTCTTTCTCCAGGAGCTGCAGTTCAAATCCAACATCTGACCTTATCACACGAGGTCGTGGATAATATATTGAAATCACAGCTCTAGCTGTGAACCAGTTTTACTCTTCACTTTTAGCCACTGGCTGAATCAAGCCAGACACAAGTTCTCATCCTGGGACCTGTGAAATTCTCAGTCATCATCATGTGTGGTACCCAGCAAAGGCTTTCCATTAGCAGTGTACAACAATTCTCAAAAAAAATGAGAAGTCAGTTGTTTTGTTCAGTAAAAATACCCAGAAGAGTTCAGAACTCCTCCTACAGTCACTCTTCCATCTGGCACCCATCAACTGGAAAAAAATACCTAACTGTGCTAAGCTAAACTCTGCAATTCAAGTCCTTCCTGTGAGAAAGGACAGTAGTCGAACTGTGCAACAGGAATAAGAAGTATTCTGTTAAATGACCATTCCCAGCATCCTTCAAATGACATCTTTCGACCAGTCTAACCCTGCAGGGTCATAAGCTAAAGGACAGAGGAAACTGGTACAGTCCAGAACCTGCCAAAATAAACTTTCCACATCCATAGGTGCATTTAGTAGCACTATGTGCCCAGTTTCCTCGAGGCACAGTGAATTCCTCCATTTGCCCATTTAATGGGAGGCAAAGGGCTGGAGAAATGTGGAAGGGAGGAACAGGCTGCAAATGGAACAACTACACCACTGTGTCAGGAAAAAACAAGTCTTTGCTTGAAGAGCTCTGAATTCTGTTCCTGTCAGTGTTGGGACATTCTTTGCTCTGCTACCACGTCACCTATAGTCTAATAGGTGACCCAAACACCTCCAGCCAGGAGCTGGGACAACATCAGTGTGCCTGAAGATTTCCCAGGGAATGCAAAAGACAGAGGGATCAAGAGGGGGAACGTGTTTCAAATGAGACATGCTTCTAAAATCACTAAGATACAGATTCTGCAGACAGAAGTTATTCTGGTCAGCTGCCTGTTAAAATATGAAGTACATTATCCAAAGATGCCAGAGATCTCAATTTCTGCAAGTTCAAAACCAGAATTTGAATGAGAAAAGTCTGATGATTATAGAGACCACAACACTATATTCAGACCTTCAGGGCTGTAGCAGATTATTCCCACTGTCTCATTTATTTACTGAGCAGGACAATGGTGCACCTTATTTCACAGGCACAGTATGCCTCTCACCTGGAACTCAGGTGGATACTATTAAAATCCCACAGGAGGGATATTTGCCACCTGAGTAATCTACCTTTGCATACAAGTGTGGTATGGGAAACATCACTTAGAGGTGAAGTTTCAAAAGGCAAGCGTGCCTTGGTGTTTCAAATGAACCCAGCCAGACTGGAACCAGAGGGATTTCTTCAGAGCTTGACCCCAAAGAATCTGTTGTAGTCCTTAAAGCAGCTGCAGCTGCTGAAAATTCAGCTTCTGCTTTTTCTGGCGCAATTGGTTGTGCTGGACATGCTGTTGCTCCCACATCCTCTACCACTGGTCCATCTGTACAGTCTGGGGAGGGTCCAGGGACACACACACACACACTTCCAAAGCCAAGAGGAGAAAAATTCACTTCCCTGACACAGGAATGGGGCTGCTGGGCCAGAAGTCTTCCAAACAATGCAGCGTCCTCCATGAGGCAGAAGCAGGATGGGTTAAGGATGACAGGACACAGCAAGAAGGAAGGAAAGGCTTCAGGTACACACTACTGGCCTATCCAGCAGGAAAAATGCTGCTCCAATGCACAGCCATGTGCTCCCTGGTCTGAACTTTCTCACCAAAGCTGAATCTAGCTTCTAACTCAATCAAACTTGTACTTTCCCAGCTATTCCCACTGCAAAAACTCTGCAAATCCATTGAACAATTCCTCCTACAAATTCTTTCTACAGTTCTTCCTCAGATGACTGAGTCCAACTCATTTAGCCTGACATTATGCATTCAAGTTTGAAAGCTGCAGAGAGTCTGCAGAGATGAAATGCTCTGCTCATTCCCCCTGCCCTGTGCTTGGAGCCCATCAGAAGAGATTCTCTCTGCCTCACTTGTCATGCAGGACAACTGGACGCCCAGATGAGTTTAACAAAAATGTTAGTTATTTATTTAGGCCCTGATCCAGTGGAGCACATGCTTAACTATAACCAGGATGTGCAGCCCGTTGACTTCAAAGGAACTATTCCCCCTCTCTAAACTGTTAAGTATCTGCACAAGTGCCTGGTGGACTCCAGTGAATACAGAGGAGGGAGCAGGGTTTGGGGGAGCTGCACACACGTCTGTGGAGGAGCTTTCTCAGGAACTTTGCTGGCCTCATGCCCTGCTCACCAGCTCTTTGACTGAACACTCACCAGAATGCCATGGATAGTTTGTAGTGGGGCTGTTAGCACAAATCTAACACAAGAGATTATTACAATCAGGATGGCAGTTTATGTAAAAACATGTATTTCTACTTAAATTGTTGGCAGAGAAAATAGGTGAAAGAGGTGAGTAATATTGAACTGCAATACAGACACTTCCTGTCTCAAACTGGGGAAGAAGGGATAGGAAGTAGTGTTTTTCTAGCCCCATGAGCATCCATATTACACCATAATTTTGTGCTCACTTTAATTATTCAGAGATCGCTTCTGTAATAATGATACTTCATTTACATCTTAAAGGATGCAAAAAACTTAAAACACCATGGATTTGCTACTCAAAATTTGTGGTAACTGTGGGGAACATGGGACTTGCATTGTATTGTGAGGTTAAGCTCAGGTAGTTAGAGAAAAAAAGACTGTTGTCCCTACAACACCCTTTTCCTTGCTTCCCCAGAGCTCCAGGGTGCAAAGAATTTTGCTCAAGTATTTCTACAAAGATCATTTCACCTCTGAAATAAATGCAGGAGTTTTCAAATACACAAACCAGTCAGGAATGACACCCCTCCTCTACCCCAGCTGTGACAGAGAAGAGGTGTTGAAGTGGTTATTTCCTCGGGCAAAGAGAGAGAAAATTAATTTAGTTTATGGTATTTCTCTCGCCCTCTCTTTAGGAGGTAACTCCCTCCCCACTGCTGACACGCTGTCTGCTCCTCTCAGACTGCTCAGCTGATTCATCCCTAATTGCACACAGAGCACCTGAGCTCAGCTGTGTTCTCAGTTTCACACTTTCTTTCTCCTAGGCATGAGGGCTCCAAAACCTCCCCTATTTTTTCCACTCCTACCTGCTGGTGTGAGAAAAAGGCACCCCCCATGCTACAGCCACATCCAGATCCCGACTGTGACACACAACAGTGACCACGACTGTGACACTTTGGCTCAAGAGGAAAGATGCTTTTGTACAACCTTGTTAAGAATACACAGAAGACAGATCCCTTTCATCTGAGGCATCTGAACAGCAAATGTATCATCTTTTTCTTAGATTTCTGCGTGACCAGATAACCCCATCATTGACCATGGGCATTATTAGATGAAGTAAACTGGTAAACTAGACCTTCCCATACCTGGTCACAAAAACAGCAGCATCCACAGGAGGTGTGTCATCCCTGGCACCAGGAACCTGGTTGTTACCAAGGTATTTTGCCCCACCGTATTCTTCATTTTGCCACTGACAGAAGCTCTCCAGAGATCTCTCTCCATGATGCCCAATGGACAACTTTGCCTTTGGGGGGGGGAAAAAAGAGAAATACAAAAGGAGAGATATCAGCCACAGTCTTTAGATAAAGCATCAGACCTCTTGGTAACAGTTAACTCCTGAGACTGGTTTGCAGCTACAGGCAGACAGAGATTTACCAGGAAGGATAAATAAAAGGTTGCTGATTCCTTTCACTCCCACAGCCCCTGTGCTTCCCACCTTTAATGCTGCCTGGTGAAGTGGAACAGGCACTTCTTCACAATTTGTGATGCTGAGGCCAGACCTGCCCCACATCCCCCTCCCACCCTGTGGGACACCACAATGAAATTTCAGGAGCAGGGGAGAAAGGAATTGGAACTCACAGGGCGATTGTGAAGCAGGACTAGTTTGGTGACTCTAATGTTGACTTTAATTCCCAGGCTTTGATGCTGGAACATGTTGTACACCTGTCAAAAAGCAAAGAAAACATCCAGAGTGTATTAGTAGCAATATCAAGACCTAGTAATAGTTGAAAAAACTAATTGTGACTGAGGTTAGACACTTGTCCTTCTAAAAACTGACACAAAAACCTCCTCCAAATGGATTGTGCTACTACACTCAATAAAATAGAGACTTTTTAAGAGTTACTGTGGAAAGGAGAAAAATATTCCAAAGGAACTCTAAACAGAAAGTCTCAGGAACATGGACATACGCTATGAAGCATCCAACTAACATGGATCTTCTGCATTTAAATATCAGAGATATCTGAATGGAAGATGAAATAATGGTGTGTTTTAGACTTCAGGAAATAGAATGGAAAAGCAATTTCCCTCTGTTATTTTCATATCTTATATAAGAGAATAGTAATAAGGCAGCACATAATGACACAAGCCTCAGGAAATACAAAAATAGCACCGGAAACTACCTTACTACTTTCTCCAGATTTTGCATTCCAGCTCAGATACTTCACCTCATTTTTATAGGTTAGAATATAAGATGTTAATTGATGCCAGAATTTGATTCCACCCATTTCTCTGTGTACAAATGTTTTAACTAGACAGTATCAAAAAAGGTGAGGGAAGGGTTTGTTTTAAAAAGGTGTAAAATGCCAAATAAAAGGCCTTGGGTGAATATTGTATCCCCAACTTAATAAAAACAACCAAAATCAAGACCAGTGAAGAGAGACTCCTGACAAATAGGAGGCAGGTTTGGCCCCAGGTAAGCAATATTCCTTCCTCACAGCTCGTTTTGCTACAAGCATCACCCAGGCTCAGTAACTTCCTACAGCATGCCCGAGACACGAGCACATCTTGCACATTATGTTTTCAACACTTGGTATTTTTCCTACTTGTGCAAATACTCAGGAATGTTCTCAGTGGAAGAGCACTCTGAAGCTCTCCAGTGTTTGGGGTTGGATTTAAGCACACACGTAAATGTTTCCTACAATTTAGGCACAGATTGCAAGACAGAGCTACTCAGTGTTTGACCCAGTGACCTTCAGCTGAGCACAATGAGCCATTTATCTTCCCTGGGGCTGGTGTACAAGTGCACACAAGGGCTGGCACTATTTGCTTAGCCTGGGGATGTGTTGGTAGAGCAGTTCAGGCCTCTCACTGCAGACCTGGAGGGGATAAACTTGGCACTTGCAGAGAAGGGCTCTGACCCCTGTTTAAGTGGAGACCTGGACGTTCAGCTGGGAGGGTCACTGGGGCACCAGGCTGAGGGAGTCAACCCCTGCTGCACCACTGCAGAGGCTGACAAACACTGCCCTGGGCTGGCTGGATGGATGGATGTCTTTGGTTTCCCAGCTCTCCACTAGCTCTGGCCATCCCATGAAGTTCCCACTCAGGAAAGGAGGATAAGTCCAGCAAACAGGTCCTTATCCCTGAGCCTGGTGGTGCTGGTGCTTGGCTTCCCACCAGAGCAGACAAGCTGCCTCCAGACCCGGCACAGACATATCCCAACACCACTGACTTCCAAAGGGTTTTTTCCCCGGCAAAACTTGCACACCAAGCACCAGCTGCTGGAGAGTTCAGTATGTCATCTTGAAAGCTGTCAGCACTTCCTCCTTTTCTCTTGTGCTCTCTGTCCTAAGGATAACTCTGACTGCACCTTTATTCCCATCCACCAGCGATCACAGAAGAGCTCAAGCAGCAGCAATTGGATACTAAACCAAAAAAAAAGCCACTGGGAGTGCAAGAGGCTCCACTTTGCTTGTTTATTTAAGTTTTGTTTGCTTATTTTCTTAAATGAAGCCCAAAGGAGACCCAGACTGATGGCAGTTCGTGTTGCCTAGCAGGAACATTAACCTTTCCCTCAGAGAGGAAGATCACTTAACAGTTACAGACAACACACACTTGACTTGGAGAAAATTCAATTTGCCAATTAGAATAATTTGTATACAGAGAAAAAAAGGATAAATCAAAACAACACCTTCCTCTCACCTCATCTTTACTCCTGCAGTCCTGACTCTTTCCCCCTCACCCAGAGCCAGGCAGGTGGATGGGGAGTGGGGACTGTCCTCGGCCTGTAACAGCTCTCTGCTGCTCCTTCCTCCTCACACTCTTCCCCTGTTGCAGAATGGATCCCCTCCATGGGCTGCAGTTCCTGTCAGGAGAACCTGCTGCAGCACAGGCTCCTCTCCTCAGGTCACAGTGTTCTTCAGGGAACAGCCACCTGCCCCACCATGGTCTCCCCACAGGCTGGAGGGCAACCTCTGCTCCAGCACTTGGAGCTGCTCATCCTCCTGCTCTGACCTGGGTGCTCACATGGATTTTTTCCCCACTTTTTTCCACTATGCAGCTTTTTTTCCCCTTTTTTGAAGACATTTTCACAGAGGCATCCCCAGCTGTCCTGACAGGCTCTGCTGTGCCCCGTGGTGAGGGCTGGGACCATCCGTGTCCAGCACGGGGCAGCTCCAGGTCTCAGCCCCACTGCCAGATGCACCCACACACTGTCCTTTCAGAGGGCAACTTCTCTGGGATCATGGGATTTAAGGCTAGAAGGAATCCCAAGGAGAAGGCAAACAGACTTTTAAATGATTCGATTAAAAAAACATGAGTCTTATACAGCTCAAGTTGTTCATAGCCAAAGTTAAACCAGGCCGTGCTAGGTAGGCTGTGCCCAAAGGAAGCATCATCACAGAATCCAGCTGAATTTAAAATGAAAGAATTCAAATACATAGGCCTTTCCCGCTAAGAATGGAATTCATCATGGCAGCAACAACATTCTGGTTTTCTCACCCAGCCAACAAGGAAACCAAACCCCACAGACTAAGCATGTCCAGGCTGTTCAACACCACATCCAAGTGTCCATCACCAGCACATGCCAAGGGAGGTGGCTGGGATATGTGGTACCAGGGGATGAGGAATGGGATTTCCCACTGCAGATGTTCTCAAGATTTCCTGCTGCACGGACAGAGAGACTGACTCACAGACAACTCACTGCCCACTCCCAACACCATGGGCCACCCTTCCTCAAGCCTGCAATTGCATCACACCCTTCAGGCTGCTGTGACTACTTCCAACAGGGGAAAAGTAAAAATATTTGGGGTGGTTTAGAACCTTTTAATAAAATAAGGCAGCTGGGAACAGAAGTGTCAGACCCTGCCATGGAACCAAATGCAAAGGTTACTGGTTTAGGACACCACCACAAGTTGCAGAAAGCAGCTTGGCTGGAAGAGAAATGGGGGTTCTGGATCACTGGGCTGAAAAGAAGAGATGGGAAAAGTGATCAATGTGACTGAAGTGTTGGGGGTGCCCTGCTGCAGGTGAACTTCTACACTGTACTGACTTCTCTGTGAGGAGTCATCAAAAGTAGAGTGAGATCTGGAAACAGGAGATATGGTAAAGAGCCATACAAAACAGACAGTAAAAAATGGAAGGGGAAGTGCAGTAGAACAAGAGTCATAAAGCCTGTCTCTGGCATCTCCCCCCTTCATCTGCCTTTCTCTGACAGAGCTTTACTGTACAGAATGCCCTAAAGAAAACAGGAAAGCTTGAAGGCTGGACCATCCTCCTCTGTTTGCATTCCTCCTGCCTTTCTTTCTCCTTACAGCTCTGACATGGAAGGGGCAGAACAAATGCAGTTTTGGCATACGCTGTCCAGGCCTGCCCCAGCACGCACAAAGCAAACACAGACATAAGGAATTGGGCTGAGAGAGGAACTAAACTACATCATTTTAATTTTTTTTTTAATTCTCAAGAGCTTCCTCTGCAGGTGGACGGTGGGAGGGAGACGTGTGTGTTTCAGATGTTTTGGAGTTCAGAACAGCAACCCTGAGGGTAAATTGACTTTTTTTTTCTTTTTTCTTCCCTAAGCACTGCACTCAAGCAGAAGCCTTCCCATTGCCTTGGCTGCTGGATGAGGTTTGGACAGAAGAAGCCTTAGTCAGGTTACTGAGGTTGTCCTTCTCTTGTTTTGAAAAGTGCTATAGGATTTCTAACACCCACCTAAAGCCAAGCTTTCAAATTACTCCTTTAAACATTATGAAAAAGAGCATATTCATAGCTCTTTATAAGACAGTTGACATAACTCTTTCTCCTGGGGCTGCTGGAGTGAAAAGAGAAATCTGTGGACAGTGATCAAACACTCAGATCCTTTTCCCTTATGTTCCCTTACATCCCTGTTCCCCTCATGAAAATTCCAGACCAGGGTAAGGGAGCTGATTATCAGTGGCAGCTCTGGAGCCTTTATGTGCCAGCCCCCAAGAGCACAGACCTATAAATCTATCAATGCAAGCATGATAAAAATTATTTTATCTGCTTTTTTAACATTAAAAAACCCTGACAGGGGAAATACAAAATGAAAAAGAATCTGTGGAGCATAGTATCAGGCTTCAGAGAGTAAAACAGTATCATTCCTAAAGAACAACATAAGAATTTTCCCTCAGTGACATCCAAAGGATCACTAACTTCAAGTTCCTGCTTGCTGCTGCAAAGAGCTTCCACAGTGATCGCACGGCTTAGCAACAGCTGCAGGAGAACTGACACTGCAGAAACTCACCCTCCATGCTGCCTTCTCTGAGAAAAAGGCAAGCTCCAAACCAAGCCACAGTTGTAATTTATTCCAAAACCCAAAAAAATGCACTTAGGGGACAAAAAAAAACCCCAAACCAACCCAACTCCTTTTCCTTAGGTTTTCAAACCCATAGAGAGCAGCTGTTAAATTACTGTGTTGTGGTCTTGGAAATGCAGAAATTCAGACATCTCTGTCCCTAAGTGCTCAGAGGGTCAGTCTGGGTGGGACTTGGTTTGCAAAGTCAGCTCTGCACAACTTCAAGGAGCCAACATCCACAACTCACTGTTCAGGGACTGGCTGAAAACAGTCGCTCCTCATCCTCAACAACACAACAGCCATGGACAGGACTTTCCAAAGCGCCTCATCCTCATTTATCACTATTTGAACCAGTTATCTCCAGAACCACTTGAATCAGTTCACTCCAGAAAGCTGAAGATCTAAACCATGAAGACCAGCCACAGCAGAGGCCAGGGCAGTTCCTAGAATCTCCTTTTTCCTTTTCCAATCACTTCTTTCAGATGAAAAGCAAAAACAAGAGCAAACAAAAGCATAAAACTCCTGCAAGTTTCCACCCTCACAGCTCCACGTGGATGAAATGCAATGAGAAATTATAGTTGCCAGATGCAGACTAACACAATGGGTGAGCAAAATAAGCATGTTTTTAAGCTTGTTTTAGCACAAAGGCACATGGGCTTGGAATTCAGAGGAAGTTCTAAACACCAGTGACTACATAAGAAGGGCATGAACAGGAGATGCTCTCAAACCAAAGGCGAGACAAGAACTGGAATGCAAACACTGCAACAAAGCTCAGTAAGAAGGGAGTTTAACTTAGAAATAGAGATCAGCACCTATATTTAAGTAGCTGGTTTTGCATTTCCACAGCTCTGCTGGTATCTCTCCCTGTCCATGTTCTTCCATTCCTCATGCCCAGTCTCACTGCCTTGCTAAGGCTGCAGCTGTGCATGGTGGCATTTGACAACAACTTTATCACCTGTTTGAAAATCGTGTGGAATCAAACACCTTGCCGGAAAACAAGGAAATATTTCTTTTTAGCAGTGGTGACTTTAAAAAAGCCAACTCAAATCCCTGGATCCGTGCTTGTTCCTACTCATACATTACAGAGTACCTCAGAGGGAAATTCTTCCATGATCTTGGAAAAATCTGTCTTATAATTTGAAATATTAGTTTAGTAAATGGAAGAGCCTGCACCTCTACAGTGACATTCACAAAAAACAAGTACGTCTAATGTGAGTCTACTCCCTGTTCAGGGGGATGGAACTACAGAAAATCATTAAAAACACAGCATTTGCAACATGAAGTACTACCTGTTTTTTCTGGGTTCCAAAATGGGTTTGCTGTGCTTTTTAGCTGTTATTCTAGACGAGGGTGGTGGGGTTTTTTTCTCCAAAATTCTCATTCACCAAGGGAGCAATAAACCTGTATTTTGCAACGCTGACTTTTTTCACCTTCAGAAATTCTTGTAACATAAATAGATATTAAATACTTTAAGGCAGATCACTTTATTTAAAATGTCTATAAATATAAAATGCATTAATAAGACCTCTTAATGCTTGTTTTGTGGTTTGACAGTAAACGTAATGGCTTACAGAGAGGAGTTAAGTTAATATACCCCTGACCAGTAATGTTCTATTTGCTTAAATGCAAGCATCCAAGCCAAAATTAACATTCTGGTTTCTTTTAGAGGCAGCCTGCCATCCTGCAGTATAGCTGAATAAGCACTGCCTAATATCATGGGGCAAATCCTGTCCCCCAGCTAACAGTCACCCCAGGCTGAGAGGGAGGCAGGAAACAAAGACCCCAAGCCATCAAGAGCTTGGCTTAGGCCTACCCAAACCACAGGACTATCTCTCTGAAATATATTTTTCTGAATTACTCTTCAGCTTCTTTTCCTGGGGTGAAGGGCAGCTTTCATTACACAAATGTAACATTGAAATCCCCTTTGATTTCCCTGAATTTCACCTGGTTTTATCACCACAGAATAAAGGATTTATGCAATGATGACATCTATGCGTTCGCCTATTATTATTCCTCACTATCTTTTGGTCTTTTTTTGGTCTTTTGCCAGTCACTTACAAGCAGTTTCCTTCAGAGGCCTGAAAAATGTTCCTAAGAGCGTGGGAATGTAGGTGGCCAAGGGAGAGACTCTTCCATTGCCCCTGTGAAGGCTGAAAAGCTGAAACATGAATTCAAATCCTATCAGATATCAGAAAAAACTCACACGAGTGAGCCCCCAGGAGCAATGACTTAACAGTGGGAAACATTTCAGCTGGACCTTGCACCTGAGGAGATGTCCATGGAAGTATTCCTCATCCAAGAGTCCTCTTCCATGTGCTCTCTCCAGTGTCTAGTAAAGGGGTGAGCTCACACTACAGCATCAGAACCGAGCTTAAAAGCCCATCAGCCTAATCCATGGGAAACTAAGCTTCAATATTTGTTTAATAAATGGGTTTAGAGAACCCAACCCATCTATCAGCACCTCCCCACACAGATTTATTCACACCTGGCAAGCTGATGTTGCTGAGATGTTCTGCAGTACCTCAGCCCAGACAGACAACAGGATCCAAAGATCCACAGCCATCTTTTGTTTAAGACTTGGTCCATCAGTGTGTGCATCCCTAACAACCTTCACAGGCTGAAAAGGCTACACAACACAGAGATCCCCAATGGTCACAATGAAATCATTGACCCATTGGCATGAGGATCATCAAAAGTAACTGCAGAGCCACAGTGGAGCCCCCTCAAGGGACAACGGTCAGAGCACACTGGAAGGCAAAATAAAAGGTAGAGGAAGGGACACAGAAAAGCAGCTTGTTAATGGAAAAGACTAATCAAACTCCCTAAATCAGCAAAGCATTGCCCTCCAGGAGGCCTCCCTCACACCAGTGCTTGATGAAGGAGCACAAGACCTCTTAAAAAGCTGTTGTTCCATAGCTGGTTTATGCTGAGCACCCATCTCTTCACTGGGAAGCATGACCAGGCAATTACTGTTCTGAACTGTTATTTTTTCCCAAGCCAATTTGCTGCTCATAAACATGAACAGAAGCACAGTGAGGAGAATGAGCTGTTCCTGGATATTACAATAGCATGGGCAAAGGAATATAAGCTTCCTCCAACACTTTCAAATGCCTCTGGAAAGACCCCTGCAGCCTCTGAGCAGAGTTTTCCATGTCCACATCCGATTTAGCCATTACCTCCTTACTGGCACTGCCAACAACTGAGTGAGCATTCCCTGTGGGAGGCTTTGTGTTCCCTTATCAGCTGAGTCAGAAGGCCCCACTACCAGCACAGCTCACAAATTAACACCCACAGTTCACATGAGCCTGCAATTTCCAAAGGTTCCCCTCACTCCTGAATGATGTCCTTAGGATTTCTAGAATGATTTTCAAGCCCAACTCCATCAACTACTCATAGGTATGATCAGCACCACTTCATGCAGTCCCAGAGGTCCTGGGGTGAAAAGAGTGGGATCAGCTGGCAGTTTGGAGATAAGTTTGCCACATTTTCTGCATCAAGGGAAGCAGCCATTTTCACCACGTAAAAATCAGAGACAAAAATAATTTTGGACTTAAAGCCAGGTTTTCTGCTGAAAATCAACGGACTGTTGACTTCAACTGCCTATAACAATGACCCATATCTCTTGTGACACAGGTGTAGCATAGGAGTCTTTAGGAACACCAGAAACATGTCAGACAAGACTATCTATCCACTGTAGATTACCCTCCTTCAAGGTAAAACACAGCAGCACCAAAAACCTTGCAGAAAACACCACTCTTGAAAAATTATTTCCTCTAAGTGAAAACTTTCATTTTTAGTTTTTTAAAATGTGGCTCAGTTTTTTATTGTGGCAAATAACAGGAATCACACAAATGGAGAAGAGGCACATAACACAAGAAAACCAAAACCTTTTCTTGTACCTGAAGGTCAAAACAGTTCTTGATTTCTGCTGTCAAGTCAGCTTTATCCTACCCAGGATATGACCTATTTACTTTTGTTTCTTCTTTTGAGAGTAAAGTGCCTACTTACCATATTCATAACTGTGAGGATGAACCTCTGGGCAGCCTCTGCTCCGTGGTACTGGACCATGTCAGCATCTGCCACCACCAGGGTCTCCACCGTGTACTCGCTGGTGAGGCGGATCGCGTTCCTCCTCTCCCGCCAGTCACTCGTGGACTTCAGCTTCTTTTGTCTCTTCTTTTCTGAAAAGTCAAAATACCTTTTAAGGCTGGCAGATCATAATAAAACACTCTCACCCTTTTCAACAAGCATTCCCGTGCATATTCAGGTTGTAACAACCTTTAAATTAAAGTGTTCTTGGCTGGTTAAAGAAGCCATCAAGAGGTTCCATTGCAGATATATCTGTGCCTCTGGGTGGAGACACCACAGATGGTGGGCAAAGAGGGAAGAGGATGGGAAAAGTTCAAAAAAAGCAAAAGATTAACTGTAATTCAAATCAAGAAGTCATGCTCTTGCAAAAAAATGTCAGAAATTGGAAATTCTGCTTGTGAAATGAATAACATTCCACTACAATGGAACCAGAGCTAATTAAGGAAAAGTTTATTGAAATAAAATTTAGGATAGGAAACCATACTTTGGGATGTAATGTACACAATAGATTCTGCAGGTTCTCCAGGGGAGTTGTCAGATATTCCTGGAGCCAACATTCTCATCAGTTGCATTTTGCCTTACTACCAGCAGCACAGGAGCAATGCAACAGAGCATAAGATAGTCTCAAAATTTTCAAATTAAATCAGATTGTTTTGGAACACTCATTACTGGCCAACAGCAGAAGTCTCTGGCTGAAACCCAGAAGAGCAGAAGGTCAGACCAGATAAGACCTTCTCAGGCTTTCTTTGCTCATTTATTGCTATTGGCCTGAGCAGCAGCACCAGCAGCTGGTGGCCACCTACGAGCAGAGCTCATGAGCCTCTTTCTTGGGGCTGTTACCCAAAACCAGGGGACTCCCTGCACCAGCTGATTTATGAACTTCAGTTACAAGGACCTCTGGCAAGAACCCGTGGCAAGAACCCATTTTAAGGACTAGAAAGTGAAACAGTGGTCAAGCTACCATTGATTTAAAAAATTAAATTAAACCACCGAAGTTAAACCTCCCTTCCTCCCAACAAGACACCTATGTATTAATAATCTGTCTTCTTCTAAGCTGAAAGGTGAACTGTGTTTCACAGGCAAATGTGCAAAGCAGATGAGGCATGACCAAAGGACAAATTAAGTTCAGAAACTTGAAATTGAACCTGCTCGCTTCACTGCAGCCACAAAAAAATGTGTTCATAGTTGTAAAATGAAAGAGAAGCAAATGAAATAATTAAAACAAATTTATTCTTACAATAAGAAACCAACTGCCAAGATTCACTGAAATTCTCTCTGGTTACTGTGATATATTATGGATAAGACACTGACACTGCTATTAATGCTGATTTTTCCCTGTGGAAAAGGGAACAAAACACACAAGTTCTGAAACAGCACAAACACAACATTCAGTGCAAAACTGACACGGGACAGACCCTAATGGGTGACCAGACAGGTCCCTCTTACGTCACACAACACATGCTGCTCATCCCCCAGAGCAGAGAATCACTTTTTAATTTTCTCTAGATTTAACCTGAGACCCTCTCTGAGCAAAGCAGCAGCCAAAGCTGAGCTGGTGTTCACTGATCCTGATTTTCCACAGCCTGTTTACCAGCTCCCTTACCTAATTCAGCTTGAATTTCCCTTCTTTCCCAGATCATCAGCTTTCCCTGGCCCTCCTGCATTCAGGGTGACAAACTCCATCAGCTGCAAGCCCCCCTAAGCCCACCTGAAATGGACTCCCTGCCTTCACCCATCCATGCATTTTCTGCCTTGTCAATACGCACATTTCCACACATCCATCCCATCTCCTCATTCCCGGTTTTCTCGCAGTCATCCAGTACAGCTCTGCACGTGCTTTTCTGCCCAAGGCATCAACTGTCAACACTTGGTACATACTTTAAACTGAAAAAACAACCATGAAATTTGATTTTTTTTTAAGAGAGTTTGGAAATATCCCCCTGGGTCTAAAGAGACAGACAGGAGTCTATGGACAAGAAAAAAAAAAATGAAAGCATGGGGTGATCATAAATAATAGAAGCAACATGCCAGCAGCAAAGATGAAAATAACCAAGTTTCAAGGCCTGCAGGACGGCTACAGAAAAGTGCACAATCATGGCAAAGCTGCCCCAGAGCAGAGGATCTCTATAATAAAAATAAAATAAATAAAATTTAACAGATTGGCTATACAAGAAAGAAGGAGAGATGAATGCACCTTTGACTTGCCAACTATGAGATGGAGATGACCTCCCCTGACTCCTGTGGAACAGTTCACATGTTTGTGTGTTATCTTATTCCTTTCATTCCACTCATTTCCCATCCCTCCTTCTGCACAGCAGCACATCTTTAGCTACAGGTCCTCAACATTATTGTATAAATACCAAGGAGAAATCAAAGAAAAAAGAAAAGAAGGTGAATTATTTCAGTAAAAACATTGACATTTTGGGTCTTGCTGCTGTCAAGCACAACCTTCCTGAAAAGAGTAGCACTTCTGCATCAAATTCTTATTTTGGCAAGCCCCTAATAAATGTTTTCAGGCAGTATAAATCTCTTACCTATGGAGAAGTTGTTCTTATGCAGGGCTAAGCCTAGATTCAACTAAATCTAGGCCTGGCATTGAATGAGCTGTGTAAAAAGGCTTAAGTGGAAGGAAAAAAATCAGAGTTCTCTTAGTATTGACTTGAAAATCTCTTCTTTTGTGGAAAAGACACTTTTGTCAGAGGAGCAACCCACTCTGCTAGACTGAAGCTTGCACTGCAGGGAGAAGAGGTCATTGCCAGTGTGGTCCCTCCTCCAGAGGCAGATGAAGGAATTGGCACCTCTTTGCAGCTGAACAAAACTCTGCAAGGTGTGACTTTTGGAGAGCAGCAGCCTAAAGGGACTCCTGGCAAAGGGCTGGGCAGTCTTGGTTCACACACAGCCTCTGGCCCCCATTCCTCCTGTGGACTGGCTCCTTTCCACCGAGGGGTGGGATTAGAGGATGTGTGTGGAAAACCAGCACCCCACACGCAGCCTGGAAACACAGCCAGAGTGACCTGATGGGGAGAATCCGGGCTCTCACCCTCACATTGTCCAAGTGTAAATTTACCTGCACTTAAAACAGGCAACGGGACTCGAGGGAGCCCACAAAGAGCTCAGGAGGTCACTGCTGAACCCTCCAGAACAGGCAGAGCAACACCAGCTGCTTAAAAAAAGGAGAGGTTTTTCAAGTTTGTAGCTCCTCCACAGGGTAAATTATTTTATCCTGTCCACTTCCACAGTGGTCTCTCTCTGCATCCTTCCACCTACCACAAAGGCAAACAATTTTCCAGAACAATCAAGCCCAAGGAGAAAACAAGGCATTTGCATGGATGAACCATCACAAAGAGAAAGGAAATGCACATATCCTGTATCACAGATGTTTGATGAAGAGAAAGACCCAAAACCAACAGGAAAAATCCGCATGAAGTGCATTTGCAGCTCATACCTGAAAGTGAGTAAATTTTATGGAGGTATCCAAGAAATAAAAATACCCCATCTCTAGAGCCTCACTTCAGAAACGAGCCAGCACAGAGAAGTCTCTCCTGCCCTGCAAGATTTATGGACCATGGGCAGAGAATCCCTCCATGAGTACATGAAACCCCAAACTAAAATAAACACCAGCCATTAAAACAAGGATTAAATGCGTGGTGGATTCTTTATTTGAACAAACTGATGTTACAAATTTTGTGGTGCAGATGTTAAGTGTTAGTGTGAAGGCATAAGAGGCCATAAACCATGGGCAGGAGCTGTCAGAGGAGTTTACATTGCAGGGAGCACACAGCACATGATTTTAGGAGTCAGGTGTTCCCGGCTTAAGAGGTCAGAGAATTTCATATGAAATATGAGCTGAAACAGTCAATCTACAACACAGCGCATACATGCTGCAGGTGACTGGGCACAAGGGACATTACTCTTTGGCCCGTCACTCTGACCGTGTGTTACACAGTCTGTTGGGCCAAAAATTCCACAAAATTCAGGACTGTGAGGTGAAGGGAGAAAAACACCCCCAGATCCTTAGGATAAAATGGCTGTGACACTGCACAAGCTCGTTAGGTGGCTTTCATTTACCCTTCCCTGGCTCATCACCTGCAAAGCCACGTGACCATATCACATCCTGCAGTCTTTGAAATCTCCCTCAGAATGGGAAGAACCAGAGTCCCCACCGTGATCAGAAGCACAACAAGGCTCTTCTGAGGTCTCTGTAGAAAACTCCTTACGTTCAGTGCTTTTTATGGCAACTCATCAGATGTGCAATTCCAGAGCAACCGCCCCAAATGACCTTTTCCTATTACACACCAAAAGCACTGTCTAGCACTGTCTGGCTTTTGGCAGATTCTTGCTGTAAGTGCAGAGTCCTTTCCTGTTCCTCCTACCTCCCTTCCAGCTGTATTTCCCAGACTCATCTAAAAGCAACCTCTTCTCCTACAGCCTTCCACTATTTTTTCCTGCCTAATCTTGCCCTTTGTAATTTTAGCTACCTCATTCTTGTTAAACCTACTGACAGCTTCTGGATGCTGTTCAACAAAAGCCACAAATAAAAGTTAAACTGCAGAGTCTTTTCTGCAAGGCCAGATTTCTCTTTAGAAGCTCTTTTCTGTTGCTGCCTTAAAAACCCTCTCCAGCTCTCCCTCAGGAGCCCTTTGCTCCCTTTCCTCCTCCCATGACCCCTTTAACATCTCCATATACCCTCGATGGAGCACAAGCTCTGTTTTGCCATGTCCTGTTACTTCAGCAGCATAAAAAGGAAGAGGGTATCCAAGTGGGGCAAACAGCTAAAATTAATTCTCCCTTAGCCCCAGGAGTTTCCAGAGAACCTCTGACTGGTACTCACATTAGGCAGGTTTTATTAGCTTCACCTGAAAGTAAAAATCATCACCTCTCCAAAGCAAAACAGAAAGAAAAGGGAGATCCTGCACACAAACCAAGGCTAGAAATCAAAGAAAGGAAGTCCTTGAGGTATATTCTTACTACTTAACCTAAAACCATATGTCAATGCTGAATTATCAGAGGGACAGGATGCCACAAAATTTTTCTGGTACCAGCAGCAGGATAGAAACACCTCTCAAAAGGTGACTAATCCCAGACATGGAGACATGGAGCCCCCTTCACCTCTGCCAGGATGCAGCACATCCCTGTGCCCTGGCCTGTTATACCTCCACTTTTACCTTGGAATTTCAGATTTACCTCAGCCAGCTGATGCCAGTGGGTTGCCTGAAGTTCAGGAATTGCAAATGGTGGCTCATTGAAAGAACAGCTGATTACAGACTGAGAGCTGTCCTCTCATTTTTAATGCCCTGTCCTACAAAACTGCATCTCCAATTTCTCTCTGGCTGGAATGGCAGACAAAATCAGGCATCAACTGCTAGGAAAAATTATTGCACAGCAGAACGATCCATTATTCCCTAATTCACCTTCCAAAAATGGTTTTGTTTTGCTTTGGGGTTTTTTTGTTTATTTTTTTTCCCAAACAGCACTTTCATACCAAATCACAATTCATGACTATTTCTCTGGCACAGCAGCAAACAAGAACTTGAGACAGAAGTCATGAACTCTGAGCCTCATCTCAAAACACCACAGAGATTTTACTGGAAGGATTGTTATCCAAGTCAGTCTGTGGCTTGGAGACATCACTTAAAACCTTATTCTTCTGCAAAACAAATTCAGTCATCAACACAACACATCAGGACTTTGTTTTAATGGCAGGTCTGTGAGACAGGACAGGATAAGCACCGCCATCTCTGCTCAGTGGTTCAGTTTGTCACCAGGATGTCCAAGATTCCCACCTCCCAGACTATATGCCCTCATCTCCCATAAAAAGGACACTTTCCTGGTGGCACAAACTAGGACTCAGGGCAGATAAATAAGACAATTAAGTGGTACAGGAACAGGCACAGTGAGCATGGCCTGAGCTATGGACAGTTGATAACATGGAAGAAGCAAAGACCCCTAAAAGATGAGCAATATACCTTAGTCCAGGAACCACCTCTCTGCTTTTCTAGCCAGAATGACCATGAAATATCCATGAACATCCTGAGACAAGGACAGTGGACACTGACAGTTGAGATCATCACCATCTGCCAGGCTGGATTTCACTGGGTTCCAGTGGAAACCAGCACTCAGCTTTATCAGGAACCAAGCAAAGGAGCAGCACAGCTGCTCTGGAAGGGGAAGAAATCCATCCACTACGTGTATTTACCCTTCCTTTTTGAGTCTCTTTTTCACCTTGACAGCAGAGGAAGAAGAACCTGGAGTCTCTCACGAGGAATCATCCAGAACAGACCTGCAGTAAAACCTCGCTTGCCACATGTGATGGAAAAGGACACTTCTGAATGTCAGACTGCTCCAGGAGGCTGCTGTTTATCAGCCATGAGGAAACAATCACCGGCTTGCAGGGAAAACCCAGACTCCCCATTTGGAAGACCAGGGACTGGAAAAACCAAGGGATTTATCCAAAGAAGTGAGACACACTCCCATGGGTGAAGTGCTGAGTTCCTGACACAGGGAATCCTTCTGGGCTTGCAAACACTTAATCACATTACATCTTCTGTGGAGCCCGTTGCTGAAATCCTGCTTTAATTCTCCAACAGCAGCTTCCTAATATGGACTAATACAGGTTGCATTACATCTCTCTATTTTTAGTGCACATGTTTTTGGCCATAACAACTGCTCTTTCAGGCCAAGTCAAACCTGCAGTGAAAACACAGCTAAGAGACAATGATTAAAGATGGGGAAATGCAACGTAGCAGTAACATGTGTTTAAGATTTATACCTGTTCGGGGAAAGCGTTCCCTACATTTGATACCTGCACACCAGCACTTACTGAAATTATTACCAGCTTTGATAAATTGTTAAAACAGGTTGCAAAGTAACTATGCAGAGAAGCAACACATTGTTATTTTGTGAATTAAAATATTGATCTTCCTGTTATTTCACTGTGTGTGCAGCACATTTGCATTAAAGGAAAACTGGTTCATTTAAACTGACAAAGAGGTTTAAAGCAAACCCACATTTAAGAGTAATTTATGAGGTCTATATCATAAACATGAAATAACAACCTTTCCTCCAAAGACAAGCTGCTTTCTCTCCTGCTCCTGGATTGTATTTTATATCAAATCCTTTCTATGTAAGGAGACTTTAATACATCACTGGAGACTTTTGGAAAAGTTATAACAGAATCTACTTTTCCCAAAGAAACAGAAAGTTTTATGACATGGTTAGAGGAGATTCCTATGCTTTCATAACATGGTTTGATTCTGTCTTGAACATTGATATTTTCTCAAAATCAAGAAAAACGGAAAAATTTTCACATCCACAGACTCTGATGGCAAAGAAAACATGCAAAATATGTGTCCAAATCTCAGTAAATAGTTATGTTGTTCCATGACAGTTAACATAAATAATCCATTTACTGCAGCTGAGGTTGTGGTGGACATTGCCACATGGAAACAGCTTTTTTGTATGTCACAAGGTCACAGAGACAGGGCAATGAAAGAAGTTTTATCTCAGGGGTTGGGTACTGCAAAAATCATGTATGATGCATTAAAAGAGATCTTTCTCTCCTGTCTGGCTCCTCTGCAGGGAAATTCTTACTTGTATGTATTAAACCCGCAAACAAAACTCCCTTTGACTCCACTCCCTCCACAGTAAAAAAACTTCTCCAGGACCTTTGACAAGAAAGTTGTCAGAGCCAGTCTTTAAAATGAGAGCAGGGCATGACAGGAGGATTGTACAGATGCTGCCCAGTGTCCAGAGATGGGAAGTGTTTCACATCACTGGTGTGAAGCTATTTCCCATGTTCCTCACCACTCCATGCTCCAGAGCAAGTGAAACCCAACCTTCCCTTCCTTCCCCCTCACTGCACGTGCACCTGGAAACCTTTTAATAGGTTTTCTGTTTGCCTCACAGGGGCTCATGTTCATGCCTGAGCAGAAACGTGCATTGTGACTTGAACTCTTTCTCTCGCTGGATGACAGGTGATAAAAATAAAACATATTCACATATCATATGTCTAACAATAGCACCTGGCCCATGGTGATGGGATCCCTGCTTTGCTGCTAGAGCACTTTGGAATTTAAACAAAGGAATTAAAACATCAGGCCTGGGATTTTTTTTTAACCCATTAGTAGACACTTTCAGGTTCAAATCTCAAGGATCCAGTCATGCAAAACCTTAAGTACTTTCTCATTCTTGACTACAGCAAGATTAATCCTCTTACACAGATTATTCCAGGAGAAATTTGGCTCCCACAAAGTTCTCCTGCAGACCTAAAAATAATTTTGAGTGCTGCAGACATGTTACAACACTTAGACTAAAGGAGTTGTTTTAGAGGCTTTAACCACCCCTTATCAAACCAGTCTGATGGCATTACCTGGCCCCAAGCCACCTTCCCTCTCCCAAGACTGGGGTCTGCAGGGAGAGCACCACATTTCTGGGTGGAACACAAGGGAAATGCCCTTGGAAAGCTGTGCTCTCTGTTCCCTCAGTAGCACTTCCTAATTAAGTTCATTTTGCTTTCTTAAAGTGCTTTCCTGCTCCTCCTCCAAATACTCACACAAGTCATTACATCACCAAGCACCTTTGTTTTACAAGTAATTAAGTTCATATATCACAGGAAATTTGTCACTGGGCAATTTAGCCCTGTTTAAATTTTCATGACATGATCAATAATTAACATTAAAAATTCAGCTGATGTTTTGTATTTTGTTTCCCAAATAACCCCAGATTACGCCAACTACCTCTGAATTACAAAATTTTGAGAAGAAAATACATATAGAGGGGGTTCTTGTGTATTCAGAAAATACAAGAGCAGCAGTAAAGGACTGGAAAATGACCAAGCATGGCACTTCTGTGCCCTTGAAAAATACTCATTTTACACTGTATTTACACAGACCTGTACTATTCTGTCTATGTCATTCTGCAATGTAGGGTTTGTATCTAAAATGTCTGGCATAGGAATATTCCCACGTATTTACAACCTGCAATCTTTCCTGCCAAGTTTTAGCCTGGGTGAGCCAAATTTTAAGCCAATGGAAAACAACCTCTCATACAAATCTGACCAGTCCTCATTGGTGAATACCTCAGTGAAGAGACCTTTTCCCAGGAGAAACTCTGGAAACTCATCCCTAGATGGTCACTTCCACACAGGTTCATTAGAAATGGACCTTTTGTGTGTCAGACAGGATTAATTTTTTGTTCCTAAACTCCTTGTGCACCAAAGTTAATCCAAAGCAGAGAGGAGTCAATTAGGTCGTTAACGTGCTAAGCCTATTAACAGCCATGACTTGGCATTTCTCTCCCTCAACAATGACAAACATTCAGGGGTCTGCCTTTAAGTGGGAAAGCCCACGAGCAATTGCATTATTTTAGGACAGGGCTACTTGGAGCAGTGGCTGTTTGCAGGAGCAGCACTGCAGGGGCTTGGCTCCCTTCTTAGCACAGGAGAAGGAATCAGCACCCACGGGATGGGAATTCTGTTCTCAACTGTAGCAGTGGGTCCCCAGAAGCCTTCAGGAAGCAGGAGGTACCTTTGGAAATACTCCCTTTTCACTGTCTTCTTTTAGTATCTTCATGCTCACTCAGCTCCTCTTTCCCTTTGTGATCTCATATAATTATTACCCAGTGTCTCCCCAGTTCCTTCCTTTAGTCCCTTGTCTGAAGGAGGGAATTGCAGAAGGACAAGGACAGGGAGCCTTCCTGCCCCTAGAAAAAAAGTCAAAAGGTTCAGTGGCAAAAGGATGAGGCTGATTTCCTGGACTGATTTTGCTTCAGTTCAGCTTTTAACTAATGGCTGCCTTATTTTACAGTATAAGAATTCTGAAATGCATTTTCTGTGACCACAGGGCTGCGGCACCTACAGAACTTGGCTGGGAAATCAGAGCGGTGCTGAATTCTGATGTTTTCTCTGAAAAGAGACATAAGGGATCTGTAACTGTAACCAGATCCAAGATTTCATTCTCAGAGAATCAGAAAGAAGATTGGCTTAGTCTGAACCCCTGAGAATGATAAACCTGCTGAACTGTTAAGAGCTTAGCTCCACACAGCAGAAAACAAAGGCCCTGGCTGCAGGATTTACCAGCAGCAGTGCCAGGGAGGACACAGCTTAGGAGAAGGCACAGGTCACCCCTGCTGGTGACCTGCACAGGTCTAGTTAAACACAAAAACTGAGATACAAAGCCTTACAGGCAAACTTCAGGTTCCTGGCTGGCCATTCCAGTGAGTTCCTTCAGGCCTCTTCCACTGCTGTTCCCACAAGGAAGCTTTCTGTGCTTCCTGCTGCTGCCACATCCTTCCATGGCCAACAGCAGCCCCTGTCCCTGAGCACTTCGCTGTTCCCACAGCAGTGAGTCTCGCTCCTGTACCCAGAAAACCTCGCAGTCCTGGTCCCCATTTTGCCTCTTGGCAGCCCAGCAGCAGAACCCACTGCTCCATTTATGCAGTCCACCCAGGAGAAGGCAGAAGCTGAAAATTGTGTAGTGGAGCAGGACAGGAATGAAAGGAACAGAAAATACAGGGACACTGCAGCCTAATGAAGAGATTTCACAAAGTTCATAAAAAATACCCCCTATGCAACCCACCCAGAGAGAATTCCAGAAAGGATAAAATTCAATTGCTCCAAAGAAGTCAAAAACTAGACCTGTTTGTACCAGCTGGCAATTCAACTGGGTGGCTTTGAAAGTGGGAGAAGACAGGATATGATCAAAGAACAAATTTAGCCATTCTCTCTTGAAAATGATAGCAAATTATACATGATATAACAGCTGTTTTATCAGATAGAGCTTAAGTTTGATGAGTTAAACACCAGATAGAAAAAGCAAATTCAAGATCCTCGTTAAAAAAGTCACCTTGCTGAACTACATCTGGTAGTTCCAAATGCACACAAGCACTTATAAAAGCAAATAAAAACCACAAAATAATACAAAGTCTGCTCAGTTGACCCTGATACAGATCATGTGCTCTGCTAGACAGAAGTAAGAATGATGGCATGAGAAGCTGAAAAGAAAATGTATTATTTTGAAAGGCAAACTGTGCATGTCTTCCATCCCCAGATATTTCTTTATCCTTTTATGAGCCGGATCCCTGGAGCTGGACTCCATAGATGATACTTCTGATTAAAAGATATCAAAGTAGCTGAAGTAATGTTTTCCACATTCTGAAATGTGAGGATCACCATTCTATCCCTGCTTGTTTGGCACAACTCCAGTGGAAAGGTGAGATGGCAGAGCCTCCCTAACCACTGACTTCACTTAAACAAACCTGGACCTTTGCTAAAAACCCAGTGAATCCCTCCCTGAGCAGTGGGCACACTGCAAGGTTAAATCAGAATTTATCATCTTACAAGTTCAGTGCTACAGCACATGCCCTGACAACTTCATGTCTGCGATGTGACCCCTGCCTGCAGCAGGATTCACTCACACTTGCTGTCCAACCACCAGAATTACAAAATACAAACATAATTCCCATGGCTGCTCTCTGGAGCCACTCCAAGCTCACCTGCTACAACCTTGCAGTGCTCCTCAGGACCGTGTGTCTCAGTGGGATGGTTGGCCTTGGTGGATCGTCTCCGCCTGATGAAATGTTCCTTCCCACTAAATGAGGTCTCAGATGCATTCACTGGTTGGATCAGCAGCTGCTCTGATCCAAGCTGGATGTAGCCAACCTGTTCACAAAACAGAACAAAAAAACCCCCATCAGTTTGGTACCCAAACCTTGTCTATCAGCCCAGTCTGAACCCAGGTCATTTCACTGCAATCATTATTTAGTGTGAGGAAATGATGTGGTTGTGGTTGTGTTCAGCCTGTGTAATACAGACTACGGAACTTCAACTGCTTCTCATATTTATTTTTACATCACTGAGAACTATTTAGAAACAATGCACTGTGCATGTACAAAGAAAGGGTGGAGATTCTTGTCAACACCTTTGGTTTCCCTTCTTCCTCTCCCTCCAGACACAGCCCCACAAATATGTGTGTTTTATGAGATGCTCAGTTCACACGAGGACAAATAAATCCTGTTAACAGAAATCCCTTCAAAATCACCTTTCCAACTGCCAGGATTGCACTGCCATAAAATGGCATTTACTGTCTCAGCGAGCAGGGGGGTGACACTGCCTGCACACAGGAGCCCCCGTGTGCACCACCCTCACAAGGAACACTGAGTGAACTGATGCAAGTGTGACTTGAAGACCCACATGCGGTTTTTGGGAGCAAATATCTCTTCCCAACTATATTAAGGGCCATATAGTCAGCACTGCTCTGTCTGCAAGCCATGGGTTGGATTTCAGAGGTGAAGTCAGGAATGGACTGTTGCACTGTCCCAGTTACAGGATTTTCCACCATCCCTTGAATAAGTGACACAAGGAAGGCAAAGACCCTGCCTAAATAACTCCATAGGGTCCAGGTCAGAGCACTAAATCCCTGCCTTCCTTGCACCAAGTCCAGACCTTACACCAGGGCTGGCAAGAACACCTTTGGAAGCCAGCTTCTGTCCCAGGAGAGCCCTCCTCTGCTTACAACCCAGAGCTTTTAAGGTTCTTTTATGCTTTTTCCACTCCTTCTCTGGCATGAAAAGAAGAGAGTGAATGCAAAGTTATCACCTTCAAACTTAACAAAGCCTCCAGGTTTAGTAATCAATGCTGAGGTTGTAACACTTTGCACAAACTGAGTATTTACAATGAGGGGCTCTTACTTTTCATTGTACTAATCCAGTGATTATTTATATTGCAATTAAAAGTCTCAAAACACAGCTCTGCCATGTCCCCCGCCTTGAAAGAAGTCTCTAGTTCTGATTTAACTTCTGTTAACAACAGCAGGGCTCATCTGGCCTGCCAGGGTTGTGCACCTGAGAGGTAAAGGTGCTTCCAGAGAGGTCCAACACCCATCCTATACATAAAAAGAGAGACCAGACTTTTCTGGTCCCCCCCTCCTCACGTTCTGTGCCAGCCAGGCAAATCTCCAAAGAAATGCTCTGCACGTACATGCAAACGCTGTGTGTTCAGCAGCTGACTGTACTAATATGATTTATAATATACATTACATACATACTGTATATTGTACATTTCCACACCTCCCTGCCAAATTCAGTCCTCACGTACACCCAGGAAATCCCTTTGGCCCAGTATTTCCAGCAAGAGGAATTTCTGCTAGCAGAAATGAGAGCTCTCCTCCTCTGACAGCCACATGAACTGAACAGCATTCAGGGGAAACCAGGGTGTCTCAGAAAGGGTCACTGACTTCCAAAGAGCGCTTGGACAAAAATAAAACTGTAAATGTTGGTGTCTCCACTGGCCATGGCTGCAAAGCACAGCAGAGACAATCAGTCCCCTGTCTCTAATGAGACAAGAGACACCTCTTTGGGGGCCTTCCAAAAGAGACCCTGCTCTTGGGGCAGGGGAATTGCTTAAGGATAAAATGCCTTGGCACCCCCCATTTACAGAGAAAACCCGACATTATTCCTTGGCCCTATGGAACACTCATCAGTTTACAAGACCCACTCTGCCCTGGAGTGTCCAAAGGGCTGCCTTTTCATTTAAATCACAAGTTGGGCTTTGTCAGAATTGCTTCAGAGACAGCAAAAGCTCTGGTGACTTGTTCTTCCAGCCTCCTTTACAATGTTCTCCGCTACTTCCCCCTCTTGTTCCAATCTTCCAGCTGGGAGGTAGCCCCAGCCCCCTTTTTTAATATAGGTTTTAATTATTTAGAAGAAGGGTTGTAAATCTGGTGCCATGGTACTAAAAGCCACACCAGAGCTCCTGACAGACTGCCAACCATTTCAGCTGGTGCCAAAAATATGTAAGAAGAAGTCAGTTTCATCACCACCCAACATTATCCCAACTTTCTGGCATCAAGAGTGAAAATAATTTAAACCACTGGAAAAGACTTATGTTTCACATTTGCTGTGGAATTGTGAAACCTATGGAGGGAAAGAGCCATGAGTCTTCACCCTGGAATACGTTGGGAAGTATCTCAAGATCAATCTGACAAGGCAAATAGAGTTTCAAGCAGGAAGGATTTACAGGATCAGGCCTGTAAAGTATTCCTAGGGAGTTAAAAATTTCCCCAGACTTGGAATTTGGATTCTGAAGAGTCCCCAAACCTGCTGGCCCAGAGAAGATCTTTTGGACTCTGCAACTTGAGTAGTCTGGTCATTATTTTGCTTTTTCCATAAGAAATGCAGTCCTCATTTGCATCCTTCAAATCCTCCAGATCCTGCCCTGTGCTAATCCCAGCATGAGATATCAGACATTAGCACTGGACAAAGCCTCTGTGCTTTTCTTCTCTTGTCTGTATGAGTTCAGGGACTGGACAAAGCTTTGGATTTTGAAGATAAGGAAGTAAAACAGAAGACCCTGTAACTCTCGGAGCTACTTTTCCCACATCTCTGGAAATCATTCCAAATAAGTTAAATGCTTTGGATCTGTCAATTCAAATTTCTTGGGGAGATGCATATCAAAAGCTGGCATATCCCCTCCCACAATTCTCCTTCTGTGGGACTCCAGGACCTGGGATTGCTGAAAGTTGAGAAAAGCAGCTGCTGCCCAACCCCACCATCCTGGAGACACAGGAGTCATCAGGAGCCCAAATATTCAGGGTGTAGGAGTTCACCATCATCTGCATTAATTTTACAGTTGGTATGGCCAGACCACGTAGCTGACAGAAGCCTGTAGCTCCGCTGATGGGAAAGGCTGGAATGATTTCAGCCTCCAAAGGGAGGCAAACTGACAAGCTGATTAAAACAAACAATAATCCACACTTCCCACTACAGCCCCACTCACCACTGTGCTTAACAGTGGCAAGATCTTTCACATTAAGGTTATTTCATATCCTTATTTCAGAAGTCAGCTCAACATTGCTCACCACCAAAACATTCCCATGTGCTCTTATCCAGAGTTTCACACACACAGTGGTCACTCCAATAACCTGCTCACTCTCTGATCTACTCTTGTACTACCAGTAGTTCACTCCTCTGCTACACATCATCTTCTCCTTTTCTTGGAGCTTTTCTTGGCTAAATGACAGCAGGGAAAGGGGAAAGGTCCTTACACAATGTCATTGAAATGACAGTGGGAACACAGCCTTTGTATAACCCCATCCTGCCTCCTTGGCTTCACTGCTCTGTCCCTGAGCCCTGGTAGTGCTGGTGGAGCTCCTGCAGCTCCAGGGCTTGCTCAGAACAGGGATCCAAATCCTGAGTGTTCTCTGCACATGGTTCTCGACCTTCCCACATGTTAATACTCTCCAACAGTTACACTGTTTTTCCAGCCCTTTTTATTTCCACAACATCTTTTGAAGGAGATCTGTGAAATGGTGAATCTTTAACAGATTTTTCTCTTGCTCCTAAGTGTTCATTAGTTAGATACATATGAACATGCTGAAAAGAGAACAGATTTAAACATCTGACAAATTCCATCCCCTTCTCAATTTCTCAACTGTTACGCTATAAATCGTTGTTTAACCATCTCCTCAAAGTTAAAAGGAAGTTAATGTTTAAAGTGAAGAACAAAACAACCCACAAATACAGTTTAATAAACTTCATGTGGGTTTTAGTCCCGTCGTTATTAACCATGTTTCAGCTTTGGTTGGTTATTATTTAAAAGTGCAATTCAAGCAAATTGAAAAGAAGAGCTTTAAGTTAAGTCTCATTCCAGAGTCATTTCAGGTTTACACTCAGTTCTGAGAGCAGATTGTACCCAGGAATATCTGCCCTGGCCTCCAACTCTGCTAAACAAGGAAACCCCAACATGTTCTCCCTCTCGTCCAGTGTGGAAGAGGAAAGAAAATCCCAGCAAAAGGAAACCCAGCACAGTAATTTTAAGAGGTTTAACTTTTCAGCTCATGGCCCAGCTATGGATGAATGCCAGACAGCTCCTCTCCCAGACAGGAGAGTTCAGCAGAGCTGAAGGTTTCCTCAGGGGAAATTGTATCATCCTATAATCCCCACACGCCTGCTCTGCCCCGCTTCCCAGAGCAGCAGAGGCTCCTGAGTCACCTGAAGGGCAGCACCGCCCTGGTGCACGTAGAAAACACTTCACTGGCCAGGGATGGAGCTCACCCAGCTGCAGCATCTGCTCTGAACCAGGCATCACCTCCCTCTGCAGGGAATGAAGGAAGGCAAACTCCCCCAGAGGGACAATTCACCGATCTAAGGTACCTATGGCACAGGACAAACCCTCAGGGAAGTGCTCATCTCTATCACTCACTCACCCCTGGACAACCAGACTGGCCTAAACCTGACAGACTGTGGCCTCTTCTGCATCCTTGTTCCTTTTTTTCCCAAGGACAGAGCAGATTTACTGTTTTACCAGGAGTTCCTGCTCATTCCCTGGAGGCTGCAGTCCAACCTACCCAGTTCCCTTTGCCCTCACTGGCCTTCCAGACAGGATCCAAACCCACACCAGGACATCCAGGTCCTGCAAGGCACTTACACGTACCTGGAAATCAGTGGAAATTCAGAGACCTCAGAGGAAGAAGTCCAGATAGATGCTCTTATCATCTGTCCTTGTCCACACCTACACCCTCACAAAGTTTGTGGATGGTCCCGAGTGAACAGGACACACCAGAATGAAGAGCCACCATTCAGAAATATTTTAACAAGCTGAAAGATTTGTCCACCAGGAGATGCAGGAAGTTTAACAAAGGCATATGTACACAAAGCTTGGAAGCAAAGAAGCCCTTTTCCTCTCTGAGTAGATTGTATGAAACACTACTGCAAAATATTTAGGGTTTCCCAGCTTGCAGTGTGCATTTCTTAAGGTGTAGTTTCAATTAGTCTATGCCATCCTACAAAGAGAAAAATCACTGTTCTCACTTCATGAACCTGTGTAATGTGCATCATCCACTTCTACTAATCCAGTCTGCACAAGGAAGTTCAAAGGACACAAAACCAGGGTGTGAAAATGTTATATGAACTAGCCTGAACAGGAGGGAGGCACAAACTCTCTTATCTCAACTGAGAAGGACAATCCACTTTATTTAGAGACAAGTCAAAGAGCAATCCTGAATCCAAAATCAAACATTGTGAATTTTTAAATGGAAGAGATTTTACTTAGAATCAAACCTCTGCCTCTAAATGCATCCCAGTGATTTTCATCTTTCAGATACAGTTCCTGAACAGAGTTTTCAAGTTCATTTCTAAGTCTAATGCTTATTTTTACATGGACTCATGACCCTCTCAAAACGGTAACTGTTTCCAAAATGCAGGTGCAAGAAATATGAAAAGCCTACACCTGCTGTAAGGGGCTGATGCTGCAGTCCAGCACTTCAGCATGTGACAGTGACTCTACTCTGGCCTTACAAAGCTGGAACTTCGCAAAAAATAAAAGTTCCTGTACTGGCTACTGTCTTCCAGACCCCTTGGTCCCAGGGGCTGCAGAACTGCCTGTGAGTGGCCAGCACCAGGGAAGGACAGTGCAGCCCCGAGCTGTGGCCAGAATCCAAGTGTTGGCACAACTGCACTCCCCAGAGGACAGCCCTGCCAAGGGGAAGGCAGCAGCGCCTTCCAGGAACACGGTGCCTCCTGCCGGTGCTGAATCCCCAGGCTGTCAGGAGAACAGCAGGGTTGGAGCATCCTCACACGAGGTACTTCAGCTGCATCTAAATGATGAGACCTCAGGTACAGCAGTCCTTACCTCACTGTGACCTCACACAGCTGCAAGAGCACGGCCACCCTTCCCAAAGCAGGAAACTCCAGCAGCCACACACTGGTTAACAGCAGCATCTGCGAGCAGAGCTTAAAACCAGACCCCAACCTTCAGATGCCACACTGGGAATCTGATATCATCACCAGGAAGCAATTGCTCAGTCTGGCTGCAGCTCAGCTTTCATGCCACTGTGTCAGGGATTTTGTTTTTACTAGAACTCCACTTGCCCTGATCATTTTATATCACTTTTGGTATGATTTATGGCATGGCTGAGAATATGATTACAGCAAAGCCTGAGCCAGCTGGAGATCAGGACACAGTATTACTGCCCGCTCTACTTCTTAGCAACCAGCTTTTCTGAAGGAGATGTCCTGATCACCCAGTTAGAGTCCAGCAAGTACTCCCATGCTGGAATTTTCAGGAAACTCCCCACTGCAGCACTAGAACTGCTCAGAACACAAGTGCCAGGACCAATAGGCTGCAAGGTTTCCACTACCAAGGTCTTTCTTCTAGCCCAGCAGGTCTGGCCCATGTCCCACCTGTAAAGCTGCTGCTGAGGGCAAAACCTTATTCTTTCTGCAGCAAACAGGGCTCAAGGAAGCAATGGGAAAATAAAAATAAGAAGTTTTTCAAAGTGATGGTCTTAGTATTTTAAATTGCCAGACCAGAAGGCAAAAAATTTCGGGCTCTAGCCACCTGCTCTCAGTTCAACTCCTGGCAGATTAAAGACTTCCTAGATAATTTGATTCCTTTGATTCCTTTTGATTCCTCTGATCCCAGAAAACATCTTACCACTAAATTGCACAGCTTTCACTACAGCTATGCTTGTTTAGTGCGGCCACTGCAAAACATGGCGTAAACACTGAAAACAGCCAAAAATGTGAGATGTTTCATGTTTAAAGACAGACTTAAGAAACCAAAATGGTCCACTTAGCTAGAATAAGGCTTATCTACATGGTGGTGTGGATTATTTCAACGAAACCATTTCAGTAATTAATGAGGTTCATCTTAAGTTTAGTTTCATCCATCTTAAGTTCAGGCTCATCCTCCAGACACTGGAGTGTTCTGTTCTCTAGTTTTGAGCTCACAAGGGTGTTATAAACCTTAACTCACTCAAATGTACCATGCACCTGCTTTCAGCCCCTTCCTATTCCTGGTGATTATCTGAATGAAGAGGGTGAATGGATTCCTCTAATAGGAAAGGAGTATCCCAACATGCAGAAACACCTCTCTCCCAACACATCTGCCCACACCACACTCAGCACCCCCAGGACCAGATGCACAGGCAAAGGCAAGCAGAGCTTAATCAACACTGTCACTAACACATGGGCTTTGGTCCCCAAGAGGTGGCACAAACCAGCAGCTTTGACACTGATCCCAGGTTGATCCACCTCAGTTATGTCAATTTAGCCATTGCTTAGAATTCCCATGATCCAAACAGGTACTGCAAAATTGCTGTTCACTTTTGCAGAGTAGTGAGCAAAGACTACCTAGTCTTGTCTCTTTTTCAGCTTTTCTACCAGGAATTTTGCCAAGCTTTTTCACCCCCTCCTCCATTCTCTGATCTCAGGCAGTTAATACTGTGCCTACAACTACATTCCACTTTTTTTTAAAGGTTTCTCCTCTGCTTGTTTGTGCTTTACAGCTTTGGAAGCCCAGCAAAATTAACAAAACACGCCTGGTGACAAAAGCATAGAGCTGTTAGTGATGTAAGGCTTGAACTAGAGATATCAGTTTTAAGCTTCCCTCGGTGGAACTCAGCTCAACTTCCAGTGCCACTCAGACCTCAGCATCTCTGTTTGTTGGGGGTTTTTTAATCCTGAGGCACAGCGCCCTCAAATGGCTCTGGAACGAAGGCTGGAGTCCCGAGGGCAGAGCATGAACTGCTTCTCACTACGGTTTAAGGATAAACCTCCATCATCGGGTCTATTCTGACCGGCACACTTCCCAGGACCATGTGCTGGGAATCATTACCTAATGCTCCACTGACTTCCTGAAGTATTTTCAAGTTATCAGCAATAATTGCAAACTATTCAATGTCTTAAGCATCTCAGTCTCCACCACTGAGAAACTTTCCATCCCACACAAGATCACCTGCTCCTGCCAGGATGCTCAGAGAAGAGACAAGCCCTGCAGAGCCACCTGAAACTACAGCCTCGGGCAGAGAAATCCTGACACTTGTGGTGGGAAAAGCACCCCTGAGTGGGATGTTCCTCTGACCATGCTGGAGCACTGGCTGTTCCCTGACCACAGCTCCCAGTGAACACCCCAACACCGACGGCAGGAGCCTGGTGGGAAGTGCCAGCTGCGGAGCTGCACAGCTGCCACAGGATTGAGCCAGGATGGCACCAAATCACCCCCAGCGGGACACAGCCACCTGCCCCATGGCTGGGGGACAGTGACACAAGATGTTCCCTCCGCCGGGATGCTCCTCTACAGCACCCTCGGGTTCTGCCGCCCACCCACAGTGGGACCGCAGGGCTTGAGGCCCCTCAGGGATAGCTGAGGCTGAGGAAGCTCCACAGTGGAGAGCCAGGGTGGGCCAAACCCCCACCATGGTACAGTGGTGGAGCTCGGCAGGGCCCGGGAGGCGAGAGGACAGACAGGTGAGGGGACAGCGAAGTGAAGGGACAGGAGAGTCGCAGGAGGGGAGGTGAAGCGCAGGCATCCCGCCTCGTCGGGCTGACAGTACCAGCCCACGAAGGGGAGCAGGATGAGACGGCAGTACCAGCCCTGAGGAGGGGAGCGGGGTGGGATGGCAGTACCAGCCCGGCGCAGGTGCTGAGGGAGGCGAAGGAGTCATTGCGGTTCAGCGCGTGTCCCGAGTAGAAGCAGAGCCGCTCCCGCGGGGGCCGCCGCGCCTCCCCGCGCCGCCGCTCCACCGCGAAGCCCCGGGCCAGGAAGCGCAGGTCGCGGCGGAGGTGCAGGTACAGCTCGGCGCCGGCGGCGGGCAGGCGGAGCAGCACAGCCTCCTCCGCCTCCTCCTCCTGCTCCGCCACTGCCCGCCGGCGCCGGGGGCCGCCGCGATCCCCTCCGGGCGGCAGCAGGTGGATCTTCTCCAGCGGCACTCGCTCCGGGATCACCACTTCCAGCTCCGCTCCGCCAGCTGCAGGCGAGAAGGAGAGAGGCTCAGGCGCTCGCACCCCGGAGCCGCGGACCGACGGGGCGGCCAGGGGCTGCGGCACCCCCCGCTCCCCGGGACAGCCCCGCGCTCGGGTTTCAGCGCAGGCAGCCCCGCGCTGGAAACTGTGAACGGGCTGCGCAGACAATGGAGCCAGCGGAGCACAGCGATTTATTTCTCTCTATATACACATATATTAGAGACAGAAACGTGCAGGGAAGAGAGGAATAGAGCAAACGCTAAAGCTACTTGTATCATTAAGAAAAAATATATAGCTCAGACACAAGCATCGCATTTCACCAACCCCAATAAAAATCTGCAGGGAGAAAGGGAAAAGCAGAGTGAGCCGCAGCCGCAGCCAAGGACAGTCAGCAGCTTTCCACATGGAACGCTACAGCAGCAGCGGGAGGACAGGAAAAGAAAACACAAAAGCCTGGAGCAATTCATCCCACGGGCTGGAACCGCGGCCACGCAGCGGATGCGGTGCGTGCCCTGCGCTCCGCGCCCGCACGCTGCCGCCCGGGGCAGGACCCTGTCAGCGCCGCCGGGGAAGGGGAGCCGGGGCGCCGGGGAGCGCTACCTGTGCCGGCGTCCAGTCCGCAGAGCAGCAGGCAGGGCACGACGAGGGGCAGGAGGCAGCCGTCAAACATGGTAGTGCGGCGGCGGGGCCGAGCGCGCAGCACGGCGACAGGAGCGCGGCCAGAGTGCGCCCTGCCCGCCCTCGGCACCGGGGATCGCCGCGGCGAGCGCCCGGCCACGCCCCCCGCNTTGTGCTTCCTGCGCCTCCCTTGCCTCATCACTAAGTGAATTTAGACTCTGCTACGGCAGCTCGCTTAAAAAAGTGACCCGTTCCTTTCCCAGCGCCATCCGCAGGATCGGTGCCAGGGTTTGGAAGACCAGGAAAAAATTTAGGTTGGTGATATCATAGAACGGGTCAGGTTGGAAGGCACCACAGAGGAGCCCAACCTTCCTGCTCAAGCAGGGTTATCCCAGAGCACAGTGTTTGGACACACAGATGTTGGGCAATGATCCTACATACTCCTGAAGCACTCATCATGTGGATGAAAATAAGAAACAAGTGCATAAAGCTTAAGAGATATATTTTTTTTTTCTATCAATTCCCATTTTCACTGAGGTCCTGCAGCCACTGGAGTTCCTTCCCAGCTGGCTGGGCCATGTCCTGGGTGTCCTCAGCTGTGCAGGGATCAGGAGAACTCAGTTTGGACAGGGGCTGTTGCAAGCAGTAGGGTGATTTCCAAGAGCAGAAAGGTTTCCACTGCATTTGGTGGGCTTTGGATGGGATCCTGTACTCCTGGCATGGCTGAGTCATGGAACACAGTCAAGACCCAACCTGTTAGCAGCTTTAAACTGTGGTGGCCTGGCAGAGCAGTGTCGTAGAGTTTAAACTTCTGCAAAAATCTGCAACTTTGTTCCTGAAATTAAACCAGAATTCAAAGGAAGGCCCATAAAAGAGTGTGAATTACTCTGGCAGATCTCCCTGCAGCACTTCTACCAGAATTGTCCGGAGCCGTACTGACAGCAGGAATGGCTCTGAGTTGCAAGCAAGCACAATTAGGTTTGGATGCTCATCCCAGGGAGAGCAGGTACTGGGGGAGTGCAGAGAAAAGGGCTGTTCGGAGCTGGGAAAAGGACTGGTGAGAGACATGAGCACATTAATACCATATTCTTTCTTCCAGGCATTGAACAGGCAGCACGAGCCATGTTTTCTTAGCGAGCTGCCCCTGTCCAAGGAGAGAGGCTGTTAGAGGGCCAGAATCTTGGAGCTGCCTCCGGCTCTTCACCCTGCTGGCTGTGCTTTTCCCAGGCATCAAGAGACATGCCATGGCACACCATGGGTTGGTGTAGCACCTCAGAAATCCCTGCCCTGCACAGGGCCTCTGTAGCATCTTATGGACACAAGAGCATGTCCCACCTCCTGCTGGGGCCTCAGGAAAGCCCCTCATCCCTCCAGTGGGGTGGCATTTGGAGGATGTTACCTGTGGTCAGCAGCAAGAGCAAAACCTGCAAGCGGCTCCCAGCAGGCAAAATCAGAGTAAGCCAAGATCCATGGCTCAAACTTTTTCTTAACATGAGATCAGGCGAGATTTAATAGCTCTGTGTTTCCCACTCTCTCTTTCAAGGCTCACTTTGCTGTCTAAGAAGAATTAACCAAAGCAAAGGGACTAGCCCAGACCCATTCAAGCGAGACAAAATCTCAGTTTGGGGCTGCCTTGCTCTATGTCAGTAGTGTAGCAAACACAGAAAACAAAACCTCAGAGCCCAGATTTCCCTCCTGACCTGTTGTGAACCAACGATTTCAGTGCCTCCCTCCAAGGCTAGGGCCTCGGCTGGCACAGAGTGGGGCAAAGCTCCCCTGCTGCTCCTCCACTCGTGGCAATCCTCCTCTCCTGAGAACCACGAGGCAATTTGATTTGTGAGCTGTCAAACCTGGCCTGAGCCCTCAACAGCCACGTTTAAACCCAGACCACCAGCTGACTTCATTTGCTAAGGGACTGGAGCTGGTGCCTCAAAAGGGTTTGATGAGGGGGCTTAGATTTGTTTAACTTTTTAGTAGATCCTTTCTCCCACCTTCCAAAGTCCTCTGCCAAAAAAATAATAACAATACAGAGAAAGAATAAATTTAATAGTATGGGGGAAGAGAGGCACTAATAAAGAGAAGTCTGTAACTTACTGCATGGAAGGACTTGCTCAGTGGTTGGGCTGGCTGGCACAGACTACACTGGAGTAGGGATAATCCCTGTGGAGCATCCCAGCCTTCCAGAGCACTTGGACAGGAGCCCAAGAGGCTGCAACACACCAGGACAGGGGCAACATCCCAGGCAAACCTCAGAGTTGCCAAGGGCTGGAGCCAGGAGCGAGGGACAATCTCCACAGTGGTACCCACACAACAAAAGAGGAATCTGTCTTAGGAGTAGCACATGAGGTTTTCTTGAATCCAAATTCCAAAGTTCCAGTGAGACACAGACTCTATCAATTGAACACCGTGGGCTTTTCAGAAACGCCTTGAAATTGTTACTGATAACGTGTGTGTGGCAGGAGGGGGCTGTGCTCCTGTTGTGGTGGTTGCATTGCTCCCCTGCTCCCAGCCCGTGGGAAGGGGGAGTGGTTCTCCTCTCACCATCACAGAGGTGGATTTGGCCCTGCAGTTCCTAGGAAACAAGCCCTCTCCCCCTCTGAAACCGGTGTTGAGGTGGGGGTTTTTTTTCCAATTTCAAATGTACATCGAGGAAGCCAAGTTTCACGGCCATTATTGCAGAGTTAATAACCCTTTGGAGACTGCAGACATGTGTTATATCCATCTTCCCAAGCAGTCACTTGGCTTGCTGCCTGGAAAATGCCAGCATGGGAAGGGTTAATTTGGCCACTGCTCAACCTTCTCCCTTCTCTCCAGCCACCCTTCTCCAAACCCTTCCTGTCCTGGTCCTCTCCCCGACCTCACAGGTGCTGCTCTCCTGCCAGGACACTCCGATGCTTTTCCTGCTCTCCCCGCAGCTCCTCCCCCGTCTGCAGCCTTCGGGCATCGGGAATTTCCTCCCCTCCGGAGGCTGCAGAGCTTGGCCAGGCTGCTCGGGCACGGACCTGGCAGGTGCTGCTGTTACCTGTACAAATGACCCCCAAAGAAGCCGGAGACAGTTTAATGACAAGTAGGGACCCACAAAAGCTCTTTTTTAACTTAAAACCATCAACCAAATAAATACAAGTAGTTTCAGTGGTGCCAACAGTGGTTTTCCTACAGACTGGCTTTTCACACTGAGCCAGAGGTTCAATTAAAGCTCTTCCCTGGGTAGAGGGTGTTTCAGGCTTTGCTGCTTCATGTTGGACTCACAGGTGGTCTCAACGATCTTTAAGGTCTTTTTCAGCCTAAACGATTCCAAGTGGAGTCACCAGCATCTACTACTGTTCATGCAGCCCTCAGCAGAGGCACTTAGGAGGTCTCTCCTTTCAGCAACCTGAATTTCCCCCAAGCCTGTGAGAGAAAAACTCCCTCTGGGACATCTCTTGTCAAGTCTGGCTCAAAATGGACAGTCTATTCATGAGCTCCTGGGAATAAAAGAGCAGAAAGAAAAGTGACAGTGACCCTGAAGGTATCCAAGGGACACAGGTGAGCCACCAGCAGCCATGTCCTCAGGGGAGCACGCAGCCTGCTCCAGTTCAGGCAAGCCCATGGCAGGAGAGCTGCCCCTGTCTTTCTCCTGGCAGGGAACTTTATTCACAGGCTGACAGAGGGTCTCTTTTGTCACAGCGAGTTTGCTTTGGCTGAGCGGTGTCTGTCTCACAGCGAGTGCATCACATGGATTTTTCCATGAAGATCTTCCCTCCAAACACTTCCCCCCTGCCTATCTCCAGGGGGCTCCCAACTTCACCCAGCTGCAATGGGGAAAAACACCCTCTTTCCATAGAATACTGAGAAAAAAGAGGAAAAATATTCCTGTGGGAGAGGAGCTGAGGAATGGACTTCTGAAATTCCAGGTTGCTTCATGTCTGGCTGCATTCCCACCCTGGTGCCACTGCTGTCTGTGCAAAACCTCCCAGGGTAACTTTGGTGCAGAATTGGAGGAATCAGTTTGCAACGCTGCCAGGACCAGAAAATAACATTGGACACAGGCCACAGTGGGTGAGAAAAGTCAGGAATACAAAAGAACATACTCCCAGCTGAGCAACACAACTGCAGGGTGCTCAGAGAATCTGCTCCCTCAGGGTGGGCAGCACTTGGTGTGGAGAAATCAGAAATTTAAGTGCACCAGCACCTCCAGCCAGGCCATGCTGGCATTTTCAGACACAGACAGGGCTAGTCCAGGGTCAGTTTGGGATCGGGAGGCCGTGCACAGATAGCCATCGGCCGGGCCATAATGGTCAGCCACGCGTCACTCCCCAGGCATGCGGGGACAAATGGACAAAGCAAAGAGCTGCTGCTGTTTGACCCTAAAGTTCAGCCAGGCTTTTTATGAAGTCCAGCACTGCCACCTCTGATGATGTTATCAGGAACCTGGGAATAGCTGGCATTTTCTTTTGTTATGATATATGGTTTGTTTGGGTTTTTCCTCTCCGGACCTTGGTTCCTGCAATCGTGAGATTGATTTCTCATTTAACTCCATGTTTGACCCCCTCGCAGGCTGGGAAAGTGAGCTAGGAGAAGCCTAGAGGGTTTTTGCCCAGGAGAAAATGAAGAAGTTCCCAATCATGGAATTGTTCAAAATAATCCTTTCTCAAAAATGATGTTGTTGATTCTGTGTGGAGGCAGAAGTTCTGAATGCTTGGAGCTGACAATGGCAAAGCCCTTCATGCAGGTGCCACCTCCCTGGCACTGGCACTGGCACTGGCAATATCCCACATCAGGTGTTCCCCATCTCTTCTCAACCGTCTCCCTTTGTATCCAACACCTGCCTTGGATGAGGATCATCTTCCCAAACTGAATATTTCATATAAGGCTCCTCCTTCTCTCTGTATTCCTTGCAGCAGGACACCAGAAGCCAGAGGGGGAGATTTGTAAGCCAAGAAGGTGGTGCATGGCTTGGAAGAGGTGGTGCCAAGGGGATGCACAAGGCACTTCATCCATCTGCATGGATGGCTACTGGAGCCAGGACTGGCTGGTCCAATCCAACTATACAGACCCAGAGTGGCTCCTTTCCACCATGAAAATACTAATAAGGGAAACTGCCAACTTAAAACACTCTTAATCATGTTTTCCTATTTCTTCAACACCTCTCCCTTGGGCATTCTCTCCCCCCTTCACAGCATCTTGGCCAATTACACTTGCAAAACAAACAGGAAACTCAATATCCCCAGGAGCAGGGATTGCAGGGTCAGGGGCCCCATCAGGTGCAGTGGGGGGCTCCAAGGTGGGTCACACCACAGGAGCAGCTCTCCTGCAGCCAGCAAGGCCCTTTCCCATCCCTGGAGAGGGAAGCCCCCAGCCAGGAACTGAGTAGGGGGACAAGCCAAGGTGAGAAGGGCTGTCCTCCAGGCCCAGGCACTGCTGGATGGTGGCACAGAGATGGGGAAGGTACCAGGGGAGAAAGCAGGACAGTGCTGCACCTACAGGGGAAGGGCCTGGGGTGACACCCAGGCAGATGCCAGCCCTTGGGACACCAGCACACTGGGCCTTTGGACTGGCACCAAACACTAGGACTGGCTCCAAATACTCAATTCTCAGTAAAATTTAAGTGCTTTTTTACTAGTGACATACCCGACACTTGTTTCACAGTCAGAGACTGATCAAGTGGAAATTACCAGCTGCAAGAATTTTGCACCGCAATATTCAACGGAATCTCTGTTTTCAGGGGCAAAAAGATGGACAGCAACGCTCCACGGAGCCGTGTCCCGACGGGAGCCGTGTCCTGCTATTGCCACCTCGTGGGGCCTCGCAGCAATGACCAGGTCACCAACAGGGTGGTGGCACGGGAGGGGCCCGCAGCGTTCTCATCGCAGCAGGTCCGGCAGCGCTGGGCTCTCCAAAGGCAGCTGCAGCCAGAACCAGAGGGAAGCAGTTCACTAAATGCTGTGCATGCCCTGCAGAACAGTCAGCGTTACAGAACACTCCTCACCCGAGACCAAAGGGGACAGTGCTACAGAGTCCTGTTCTCTGCTCGAGTGCCATCCCTGCAGGACCCAAAGGGATAAAAAAAGCTGCAAACACACAACCGATACCTGACCTCACTGCCCTTGCAGTGGGGAAATGTATGAGTCATTCTTTGGTTGCTGAATAATTCCTCCTTTAAATTAGCAAAAGAACTAGGTAGGATTTGCACGGCCTGATAAGATTGAGCACAGCCTGATAAGATTTAGCTCCTGCTTCCCACAGATTCTTAGGAAATCCAAGGACTTCTCCTGCTCTGTCTAGAGCCCATGACACCACCAAGACACTTGACCCTAAATGCATTAGGAAGGCCTTTTAGCAGCTTTCTTCTGCTCTTTGTTGTAGAAAGCAAACACACAAATCTTCCAGGAGCTCGTCTAGGACTCCTGGGATTTCCAACCAGCCAGGAAAAGCACAAAACCAACTCTGAGGTCCAAGGGGGAGTCAGGCTTGCCTAGCAACTGGAGGTGAAGTGTGGGGTCATTGCCACAGCTGCAGGTCTGCTGGGCTCCACTCGTGGCCGCCCTGACCCAGCCCCAGCCCACTCCCTCCCTGTCCCCTCACTCACATACTGGGAACTTTGTAAAGGAGCTTTTCCCAGATCCTCCCGCTTCGCTCCTGCCCTGGGAACTCTTTGGCTGGGCTCAGTCAGAAGCTGCTGGTGCTCAGGGAAATGGAGTTGTCCTGGCTGCAAAGTTCATCTCTGAGTCCAGGCGACGCTGGCTGCTGCTGCTCGGAATGCTGATCCCTGGGATACAGAACTACTGTCTTTTTCTTCCTCCTCCTCTTGGGGCTTGTTTCCTCCTAACCTTGTTACTGCTCTGCTTTGTGATTCTTGGTGATGTCAGTTCTGTGTTCAAGCCATTGCCGTGTTGTCCCCCAGTCATTTTGCTCCCGCTTTTCCCTCTGCTCCTTTCTCTCCGCTGGCTCAGCAGCCCTCTCCTGCAGCAACCACGTGCTGAGGTTGTGACAACCACGGCTCTTCATCTTCCTCTTCCTGGTAAATTTGGCGTTGGACTGTGGGCTTTAGCATCAGCAGCCCAGGTGTTGCTAAGATCCTGAGCACGCAGGGGACAGGAGGCAGAGTGCTCACTGAAAGTGAGGTTTCTGCCTTGAAAAGGGAAAGACTGCTTTCCCAGGAATGTCTTTCACGGGATACATGCCCAGCTTGGGAAGAGGCACAGGCAGAGCTGTGTTCAGGTGAGTGTTCTGTGGACAGAAGGACTCATTTTCCAGGGAGGATTTTGCCCTGGGCTATAAGAGGAGGAAACCCTAGCACTCTGCCCTGCTCCTGATGGCTGGAGAATGTAGTGCCATGCTGTCCTTGTTGTAACTGGTCACATGAGATCTGGGTCTAATTCTCAAGGATCATGGGAAAAGCTCCTGTGAATTTCCGTGGGATTTAATCACTTATTTCTCTGCTCAACTTTAACTTATAGACCAGCTTCTTTTGTGGTAGGAAGAATATGGACTTTTCACCACCTGAAACAACTGCCTGGGAGCTGTTTCTTCCAACCCGGCTCAGAGCAGAATAATATTCCATGGCTACAAGGCCATGCTTCTTGCACCTCAAAGTCACTGTGGAGAGGGTTCATACTTGTTATTCCACTTTATGTTTCTGACTTTGAAATGACTATGGGGTGTCGTCTGAATGCTTTATGGGGTAACAAAACTCAGAAGAATAGGGCTCACTCCAGCTGAGTAAATACAAGCTATTTTCATAAATCTTCAGACTATTGGAACATCAACAACATTATCCTATGTGTTATGACCTTGTGTGTGCAGAGTCATGTGTTGAAGCTCAGGCTTGTGCTTTCAGCCTTGTCTTCTATTAAGGCAGAAACTTCAGGTAGCCCCAGAGATGGTTCTCCAGTCCAATAAACTCTCAGAGCCCCACTTGAAGCTCTCTGGAGCCAGCCTGGGTGGAGATCACACTGCTTTGATCACCTCCTTTTCCTTGGAGGGAGCCCATCAAACTGCCAGGGAACCAGGAACAATCATTTCCAGTGATTCTGAGTGAAATCAGCTCCCAGGTACATTTGTGGCTCATGTGCTGCTCTGCACCAAAGGCTCCCAGCTCCGGGGCAGCCGGCAGCTCTGGACCCCTCACACCTGGGCTGTGTCCGTGTGCTCAGCATGGACTGGCATTCCTGGTGATCTGCTGCTCTTCAAACCCACAGCTGGGGGAAGGGGCCCGTGGAGATGGTGTTTTTCTTCCAAATTCAGCAACTTTTTTTTTTATTCTTCACAGTTTGCAAGTTGTTTGTAGCCAAAGCTCACACAGCCCTGCTCAGTTTGTTTTCCATCTACTTTATTCTTACTCATAAGCTTAAAAAAAAAAAAAAGCGAATTCAGCTAATAAAACTAAAGTATTCTGCTACAGTTCATTATTTGGGCTGAAACACCTTCCCTTGTGTTTGTTTGCCCATGGGAAGACATGATAAGTCAGAGCCTCCATGATCTTCCCAACCAGGGAGGCAGAAATGGAAAGAAGAAATACGGAGCAGCTTTTCAGTTGATTCAAATCAGCACAGCTCCCTTGTTTTCCATAGAGCTTTCCTGCTTTTGCCAGCTGAAGATCCACATCTGAGCTTTCTCACAGGTGCTTGTGATGAGCCACTGATAATCCCACAACAACCTGGTGGGCAGTAGCACCTCAGTCCTAATACACAAAACTTCATAAGCAGCCCTAATATGCACCACAAAACGCAGCTGGGTAGATACAAACAGGTGTAACACTCCTGGTGTACACAGGAGCACTCACAAGTACTTTAATCAAAGCATAAATCTTGATTAATACAAAGGATGGATGAGGCCTCCATTAATTTTGTTTCCTCTCCGTTCATTAACTGTTCAGAAAAACACAACACCATTTACAGACATTGCTGTTAGGTCTTGTGAAGGTTGTGGATCATCCAGGTTTTTCCAGGCAACGGAAAAACTCGGAAGAGTAAGGAATTAGTTCCTGAAGTAATGAGGCTCTCATTGGAAAGCTTGGAGGGAATGGAAAGCAGAGAGGAGGACACTGTAAGGCAGAGAAAACAGGGAAATCCTTGCATAGACACCTGTTTTTAAAAAATACTTAATTGTAGTGTGTATTTCAACTGACCAGATGAAGTCAGTGGCATTAAGAACAAAAAAAAGATAATTATACCAAATAATATGAATTGACAAAAGGAGTTCTGTGGAGTACGGGAGGTCTGTAAACCCAATCCAGAGCAGGCTGGTAAATCTAAGTATGACACAAGTACGGAGGAAGCAGAGTGCACACGGACAGGAATACCTGAACTAAATCCAGAGAAATTACATGGAACAGAAGAGTTTCCCCTAAGTCTTATGGACCAAGATTTGATTTTCAGGCTATAGCTCTATCTTTACGTGGTCAAAGTGACACAGCAAAGCTAGACGCACAGTGTCAACTCATTGAACCAGGATACACTTTGTGAAATGGTAAAAATAAAGTGTTAGAGTCTATCTGTGCTCCCATACAGGCCTGCAGTTGTTCTGCACCCACACTTTGAGACTCTTCACAACACAATTATAAAAACGTTGAATCTTCATTGCATTGAATAGACTGAAAATCTTGAAGCACCATGACATGAATTTCTTTAGCAAAAATTGTGTCCCCATGACCTCAACTTCTTGTTTCTGAGTTTTCATCAGTAAAAAGGGGAAATTAAGTGCACGTAACTCCAGGAATGCCCAATCTGATGTTAACAGGGGACATTGTGACAGCCCATTCCCACTTTGTTCTGTGCTGTGGGTATTTATTACCAGGATCTAGTGGTTTACATTCAGAATTTTTAGGTCTATCCCCTGGGTTGCCCATGACAGTAATCCCTGTAAAGGGCCCTCCATGGCCTGCCTGCCTTCCTTCCACCCCCTCCCACTGCAATGTTATTTGGTTGTTTACTGTGCCCAGACTTAATCTTCACCTTCAGAATATTATTTTCTTCCATATTCTTCTGTACTCACCCAAAATGTGTCTCAGATTTCTATATCTGGGTGTATTTATCTACTTTTTGTTCTTTAGGCTCTCAGTTTCACATCAGCTTAGAACAACAGCTCTTGCAATTAGGTTGGATAACTGCAATCCAAAATTTTTCCTAGGCAAGACTCCAATAGAGTTAATTGGCTTCAGTGGGAGACTTGTCCTGAGTAGGAAAGGCAAGTTTTGGCCTCAAGGAGACTATAAATTCCAGCTAAAAAATCAGTAGTTGTTCAGAGGCTCATTCCTGTGACAACATCATTCTTTGTGTTTCCTTTCCTGAGTTCCTTTCCTAGTCATAGGAGGAAAGCTTCTGGCACCAAAATCAAATGATAATACCCTGGCCACCTCCCAAAACTCCGTTACATCTTGAAGAAAGCACTGTTGTCTCTCCAAGGGAACGTAAAGCCTCCAAGACGCCGGGTTTCCACGTTTTGTTAGGAAAGTGTTTTTCATACAGGCAATAAATGGGCCCCGATAAGAGCTGTGCCCCTGCCAAACTCTCCAGCTGCTTTACATGATGCTACCAGTGCTTACACTTCCCATATCCCTCCGATGCAGTATTTAAGGTGTTCTCCTCATCTGTGAAGGAAGGGGACTGGTGGCCAAAGGCTGCTGAGGGGGTTCTGCCCACTCAGCCCAAGTGGCACCACTGAACTACAAGACCTGAGACAGGGGTCCCATTCCACCACCACACATCTCCCTTCCTTCTCAGAAGCTGTAGGCCATGCTCCTTCCTCAGTGTAATTCCCTTTGTGGTAAAATATGCACGTTTGGGTCCAAAATGGTCCAAAATATAAGTAAAAAATTAGACACTGTAAAAAAATTAGGCTTCTGTAACAAAGCCATCCTACAGCTTCTTGTAACTGCATGAAACCCACTTCTTTCTTCGTATCTGAGATCCCAAACATTTCCCATTCTTTCAATGCTTCAGTCACTGAATTACATCCCACTTGCCAAGGAAATCTTGGGAAAACAAGTCAGTCATATAATGCTTCCTGTAGGTCACCAATTCTTGCCGGAGCAGCCGGAGGGGATCGGAGCCGTTCTGAACCGAACACTCTGCACTGAGGCTGTTCTAGGAGACATCCCCTGGCCTCTATCAAGCTACTGGATTTAGCTCCCCAGATGATCTCAGCTACTGTAGAACCACATGCAGAGCCTCTTGCCTCCCAAACTTATGACACAAATCCTTTATGACCCTGTGAGCTAATGCAGAGGGAAATGGGACTGGCACCACCCTGTTTACAAGGCCTGGGCTCTCCATGGAGAGCCCAGGACTGAAAATGCTGCTGCAGCCCCACTGGTGTTAGAACAGAAGTGCAAATTTAGGGTAGAGGCACTTTGGGTAAGAGGAGCTGTTGCTCACTGGTTACAGCATAAACAACGGCATGTGGCTGAAGTCACATCCAAGTTTGGGTCTAGCTGATGTGACTCCTGGATTTTATAAAAGAGCTGAGATGGAAATACAGATCCTGGTATCAAATGAATGCACAGCAGTGACAGCGGCACATCCTGTGCCAGTCTCATGCTCCCCAGTGCTCAAGTACCTGCAGTGAACATCCAGAACCACAGATCAGAACTTGGTGGCCTGGTTCCAGAGAAGGGAGTATCCAAAGCTGTGAGACAAGCTCACGAGAAGGGAATGAATGAGATTTGGTTTTAACTTTCTGGTCTGAAGATGTGCCCGCAGCAGGGGTTGTTTGGCAGTTTTGAAGACAAATAAGTGCACAAGAACCTGTGAAAAGACCCAATTTCCATTTGCCCTCTTCTCTCCCTTCTGCACCTTCTGTTCTAACACTGGGCCAAAATGATTGAAAGACATTTGAGAAGCCTGGAGCTCAATGGAGAATTGGGGCTGAGTTTTGCTGTTTTAAGAGTGACTTCCTTGACACAATATTTCAGCTATCTATCACTTCAGAGAAAGACTATATTTCTGCACTGAAGCCAACCCTTCACAGAGAAGTAATTTGAATTCCTCCATGTTCACTCCCTCTGGCCTCCAGGAAATGAAATATAGCTCAAAAAAATACCCATTTTGATGAGGGTTTAAACTGAAAAGTAAAGACTAAAATGCCAGTCACTGTACAGCACTGTCAAATTTTTCCCACATTGAGTAATTCTGGTTCCTAATGGAGTTCACACTACCTACCTACCACAAAACATCTGTGATTCAAACTGTTTGATGAAATATATCTTATATCAGATTGAAAAACAACGCTAGAATCAACGGGACACTAAACCACTTGACTCTCTTGAGCTTTGCCCTTGTGGAGCACTGTCAGTGACCGTGTCCAAACATCTTTCCAGACACTCCGCAATGATTCCGAAAGTGGGTCATTAACACATTTTGTCATGTTATGCAATTTCTCCCTCCCCTCTAAACTGGGCTTTTTTCCAGGTCCAGTAGCCAACAATAAATCAATCACAGTCTCCTCACAAGCCTTTTGACTTAAATCCTATCCTGTAGGTTGGGCTAAAACCAGAGCAGGGATCACTGCAGGAGGTGAGGCAGGACAGGGCTAGTGGTGACTGCTGCTTAGGAGGTGTTTGCTCGACCCACTGCTGTTCTTGTTGCCATTCTTTGTGGACTCCTCTTCGGTATCTGTAAGAGAATCTTCCTCCTCTTCATCACTCCGATCATCTTTCAAGTCCTAGGGAGAAGAAAACACTGTGAACATATTCTGCTGACCCCCAGAAACACACCCTGCCCCCAAAATGGAGGCCAAGATCCAAGGAGAGATCACTTAACAACACTTTAGTCTTGCAGAACCAAATGTTCTTTAGTCAAAACTGCTTCCACGACCTCAGCTCAGCCACCTGACCCCTTATTGCACATTTCTCCTTTTCCCTGTAAAGTGTTACTATTAATCCCTGGGTGCTGTGGGATTAATTAATAGCTGTGAAGTGCAGGGAAGATGAAAAGAACACTGTTTAAAAGCTAAATATGATAAGTACACTCACCCAAACACAGGAGCTGAGAGGCTGCCTGCTTCTGACAGGTATAAACTAAACAGTGATGAGTTGTGCCAGCATCTCCTGGCACCAGCTTTGCTCAAAGACACTTGATGACTCTAAAATACCCTTTCCTGCTCAGTGGTGTACACAGCACGTGAACACTGGCACAGGGCAGGCTGTGTCTGTACAGCTATTGCATATCTTGGGTTTATCACCCTGCTAAGGAAACTGCCCAGGAGGAGAATGGCTGCTCCATGAGCTGGGATAGAAGGGGTCAGTGAGGCAGCCTGGCCTGAGGAAAATCCCTCCCCAGCTCCATACGGACACAGCTCCTAATGTTTAGCAATCACTCTTCATCCCAGACAGTCAAAAATGGAAACAGTGAATGTTTCCACCACACAGAGAAAAGTCATCATGTCTACCTTGTGTTTCAGGGAGAGGTGAGACCACGCTGTGCTGTTTGTCACAGTACATAAAATACACCATTAGTCTCCTATTTCTCAACTCCTGCCATAACCCAAGGCCCTACAATGTGTTCAGAAGTTTGCTTCAAACAATCAAGGCTTCAGCATTAAACCCAAACACCCCTATTTTCCCTTCAGTGCACAAGCTCACAAGAGCAGCACCTGCCTGGAACACTTTCCACACCAATGGGTGACCTGCTCCACAGACTTTGGGCAGGAATGCTGTAGTTAGAGATGCTGTACATCCAGAAAACACTTCCTTCTAGCTGATTCCGAAGTGGTGCCCAAGAACAGGCACCACTTTCTTTGTCTTTGTGTACTGCAGGATGTTTGGCCTGAGGGAAACCTGGGGCTTCTCCACATGACAGAGTGTTGCCTCCTGAGCCGTGTGCTGGAGCTGGCAGGAATGTCAGCACAGAAATCTCCTGCCTGCACAGCCACACTGGGACCACTCTATCTGTTCTCATATCATCCACCTGGACCTCAGCTACACAGGCAGAGGCTGCTCGTTCTCCCTGTGAAGTGCCAATGTCAGAGCGCTGACGCAGGGAGGAGAAACCAGGGTTGTTCCTGCCCCTCCTGTATCTGCTCTCAGAATGAACTAACAATTCCACTTCCTTAGCGTGCTGCTCTGAGGTCTTTCTTAAGCACGAAATTCATGCAGAGAAAATAAATAACAGCCCAGTAATAACTCATCCAGTTGCAGTCTCATATCCCTTTATATATTACACTCCTAGTAAAAGGTATAGGGCTAGAAAGCAAATTAAAGCCTGACTCTGGCTCATCACAAACTATAAACTTCCTGGAGATTTTCTTTTGCCTTTTTCCTAACAACTTAGAAAGGGTATCAAAACAAACAAATCTTACTGTAAATACTGTAAAATAAACTTGGCATGCCATCAGTTAGAGAAAAGGCAAGACAGCCTTTCCCACACAATTTATGAGGTTCTGATTCTTTCAGATCACCTCGCTCCCTCCTGGTATTTTTGCCATTTGTATTTGCAGTAAAAGACAAATGCTGAGGGGGTGGTGGTAGGACTGTTGCTTTTCTGCCACCAGAAATGTTTCAGAAAGAAAAGCAAACTAATCCTAACAGCAGTGTCTGATGCCAAATCCACTGCACTCCCTGGAGTGCTCTCATCTCCCTGAGGCTGCACTGTGGGCAGTGACAGGGAGCAGCACTTTGGGGCTCGCTGGGAATAGAGTCAGGGAAGTTGTGGTATTTCATTTGGAGTCCCCCCTTGTGCTGCACTCAAGTTGCTGGTGCTCGAGCATGTGCTTAAGAACAGCTGGCAAACTGCTCTGCTTTGAATGATGGCCAGTATGTGATATTGATTCCTGTTTCCTATAGGAATGAGCTGGCATTTCCAGCATGGAACTGGAAACTTGGATAACATTTGCTTCCCAGTTTTAATGCTGTCAAGCTGGATGCTCTGATTAAAGGCACTATATGTAGTAATTAAAAAACATGTCATGTTTTTTCCAGCCCACTGTAAATCCCTGCCTTTGAGAGAACATTGTACAGATTTCAAAGCAGCAGAATTAAATGTCTTTGTATTCTGAAGTAATCACTGCAAATTTCTTAATTTTGGGAAAGAGTGTTACTTCTGAAATCCTGATACTAATCAAGAAAAAATGGTGCTGAATTAAATCTAATTTTTACTATATTTTGTACTAATAAACTTGCTTCCTGACCAAGTGCCTCTACAAATTCCTGCTTTAGGAGAGTCTGGCCATTTTTGTCTGGCTTGTTTAAGTGACAGAACTCGAAATAGCAATAGCTTCATCTGTAACTGGAAATCCAAACAAACCTGTCTTTGCAAACTGTTTAAGAGACCATTATAAATATATTAAGATATCCTAAGTGAAGTTTGTGCCTCTTAACTTTGACCTTCTAATACTAACAAAAATTGTAACATTTCTAGGATTTTCCCCGCCTTAACACCAAGATGTTTTCTCTGAGCCCCTCACATCATATATTATACTCATGTTTTCCAACTCAAAGGCTCTGCTCTGACTGTCCCTGAGCAGCAGCAGATGAATATACTATCAGGAACACAAGAGCTGGCAAACTGTAAATACCACAGCTGAGGCCATCATTAATACTCAATGCTTTAGTTTAATGGTATCAACTGCATTTATTATACTTCAGCTGGTTTAGAGTAACAGACAAAATGGATGTGTAGGTTTTCTATTCTGGATGACTAACCAATTTAATCTTTCTAAATGGATGAATGGTTTCAAGGTTTATGAGAAGCAACACTAATGCTATAAAGTCTGCAAGAGAGCCATTTGTAGTGAAGCCAAAGCCGCAAACTTTTATAATCTTTTTTCCTTTTGTTTAACCCTTCCACCTGCTGCTCAGTCTGCCTCTTTTAGTTAAATGAACCATATTTGTTAAGGTAGTTTTGGCTTCTTGCATTTCACTGCTGTTAGAACATGTATCATTGAAGTCATTAGCACTACATGAATGGTAAAGGACCTTCTAAGTGACTTCACCATGGAAAAGACTTCTTGAAGTTAAGAGATGAACAAAGTTCATAGGCCACCTCCCAGCCTCTTGTAAGCAGAAAAATACTGGTCAAATCTCCATCTAAACTAACAGAGAATTTACTCTTAATTGTACAAGTTTGTCTCTCAATAAAGCACTCAGAAGTCACTTCCCTCTTGACAAGCCCTTGGCCCTGCACTCTGCTACAACTGAGGAGAACAGCAGAAGGACACAGCTGGGCTGACAACTGATGGAAGTGTTGGTTTCCTGTCCCCTGGGCTGATGACACCATGGGAACCTCACTGCTGAAGTGGGGCCGAGCAAACACCACTCTTCTCTCCTGCCCTCCTTTACTGGGAACATGGCACCTTCGTTCAGTGCATGCAGTCACGGCTCCACATCTGCCACAGCAGGGTAGTTCAAGTGCAAAGTGTAAGAGCAGAGGGAAAGACAGTGCCAAGCAGTATTAAAAAGGCAAAAATATATTGTAGCAACATGGACTGATCTTACAAACAGAGAGGAAGCCTTAGCAACGTGCCTCTGGTGCCTCAGAAGGGGAAGGGCCCTTGCTAGCAAAGGCACTGTCAGTTCCCTGTGAGGCTGGGGAGGCCCTGGCACAGACTGCCCAGAGAAGCTGTGGATGGATCTTTGGAAGAGTCCAAAGCCAGACTGGGAAGGGCTTGGAGCAACCTGGTCTAGTGGAAGGTGTTCCTGCCCATGGCAGGGGGTGGGATGGGCTTTAAGGTCCCTTCCAACCCAAACCACTTCTGTGGTTCCATGATTCTTACTGCGTCCATGTGAGTGGTGGGAGATGTTTCAGGCCTGACTCACCTGGTGGGATCAACACTGACTCCAGGCTTCTGAGCAGCATAAGATGATTTCAATTTGGCCCCTGACTGCACAAGACTAGAACCGATTAAGGTTTTGGGTTAAGCAGAGTTTACACCCACACAATTAACTAGATTTTTCCTACCAAGTACTGATGTATCAAAACAATTCAGAGCTGATTCCAAGATTTTGTTTTCTAATCTGGTGAAATTTAGATTTTTGGACTTTCAAATACTTATTCTTAACACTTACTTGGAATTTCCTGACTCTTAAATGTATCTTCTATTAAAATCAGAACCTTATACCTTAATTCTATCTTAAAAATATTTTCATTTAAACATCCACAGACACATTGACTAGATCTTGATTTTTCAATGTAAAGACAGTAAATTCCACAGCACCTGCACATATGGAAACAGCTTGAATTACAAAGATGAAAGCTATTAGTCAGGTCAGCGACCACTGCCTCAAATAAAAGAGATAATAAACAAGAGAGATAATAAAAAGTCAGTCCAAATAGATAGAAGGGGGTACTTTTCTAACAAATAATACTATAAAGTTGATGAATCTCTGAGTTCAACATGTTGATTTCAACATCAATAGTTCAACTCAGCTGACATATGACTTAATATGTCTTTACTTTCCTATTGAGACTGAGCAATATACATTTGGATTCAAGCAAACTCTTCTGTATTTCCAGCCTGGAAGATTTCATTGGAAAATGTATTTCCCTTTTCAGTTCATACACACTAGGCAACATAAATAATGTTTATCTTCCATGGAAGATGCACAGTTGGACTCTGCTTTATGCAGTTTTTAAATGAAGATGCAGACTTTCTAAGTTAATTGTATTGGACATTTTGTGGTTAAAAGTCCTCTTATTTAGTCTGTCTCTTCTATGTAATACCCATTCCCTGAGCTTTCCACTGACAGTTTGCAGAAGCAACTCAAAGATGACTTGTAAAAAACAAACTAAAAGTTACACTAATTCCACAATTCTTGAAAAGAATAGCTTTATAAAACTAGATGTTGCTACTAGAACATGTCCCTGATTTTGACTGACGTGATAAATTTAACCCCAAGAAAACCTCACTGGTGGTGTCACTCAGCACAGCACACCTGGAACTGGGGTCTAATGCCCCGACTGTTCTGAAGAACTAAGTCATTGTTTACAGCTAATCATGTTCTCTGTGGTTTCAGCCGAGTCTGCTGGCTGAGTTATTGAAATCCACTGACTAAACCTCGCACTGCGGCGTACGGGGCTTTACGATAATGTCAAAAGCCCAGGAGGTACCGAGTGAGTCATAATGTCCCACTGCTTTTTGAATTATTCCAATTTTAAATCCACAGTTGGCAAAGAAACAAAGAACAATATAATAGGCATTTGATGCTGTTCTCTATAGTGAACTTTTTTTTACCCTAGGACAGAACTTGTGTTAAGCCAAGGAGTTCAGTGGTATGAACTTTTATCAGAACATGCACTTTTACTCCTTAAAAATGGTGTTTTGGCTACAGAACAGCTGATCAGACACTCGTGCTGTTCCCAGTGAGGTATGATACTGGACTTAATTAATGTTTGGAAACAACACAGCTGCTAAAGAGTATTCCTACAGAAGTCTTACAGCACTGTGCACTGAGACCACAAAGCACAGGTATGTGACAGGCACTTCTGTCCAACAGGGACATTTCTCTACATCCTCAGACACGACTCCATTCCTGTTGCGATGCATCTAAACTTTATATCCACACTTAAACATGAATCTAATTTTGAGTCACATACCTAAAAACTAATGTTTTTTTCTTATATTCACATCACAATACCTAAAATCATTTCCATACAGTCCTTGTAAACACCCTGATACCAAGGCTGGATGTGGAATACTTTAAGTAGCACCCAGTGAACAAAGTTTTATGCAGTTTCCTTACTGAGCCAAATGATACAGAAATGGGGACACTACTCTTCCCCCACTGATTACAGAGGGACCCTGGAAACTGTGGTAGGCACAGCCTAAGTTACACAAGACAAATCCCACCCTGGAGCTGCTTCCCACCCATCCCTGCCTGCTCCAGCTGCCTTCTGTGCTTCCTGCTGTGGGGAACCTGCAGTGTCCTGTGCCTGATCAAAAGTCACTACAATTGTGTTACAGAGGACAAACTGCTCCTTTAAAGGATTTCCTCCCTTCTTGCCATTAATTATGATTATGGAGCACTCCTAGGTCCTCCGAGGGAAACATTTTCTTTAAATACAAGACAGAACAACTTTCTTCCTCAACTGATATTAACCTATCATTAACTAGTTTTATTTCAATCGTTTCTTAAATCGATTCACCAGATTGCAGTTCAGTAACTCCCTCTGAAAGTATAAGAATTATTCACCTCATAACAAAGTCACAATTCAAACCTCTGCAGAATATATTAAAAATAGTAAATGAAGGCATCAAAAGTTCTGTAAAGGCTTAGAGTTTGCTCTGTGAATTGATTTTTGGCAATTCGAAAAATAAATACATATGCACACTATTACATATATATAATTTTTACATAGGTGTATATATAAAACTAGCAAGAAATGGAACATTTCATAAAGATCCTGCTAGAAAATTAAAAGATACAAGCAGTTAAAATGAGAAGCCAGAAAATCTGTCAGCAAATACACTTCTGTGAACAGCAAGGTAAAGCAATTAATTTTAGAACAAAAACTTTACCAATGTTTGTCTTTTCTCTAAATTAGGAACTTGCACATCAAAAGAATAATTTGGCTCAGGGATTTACTAGAACTGGAGTTGCCTTGTGCCGGGGAACTCGCAGAGAGGGGCAGGGGTGCTTGTTTGGCCAGATCCATTGCTGGTGAAAACTGACACAATCCCATTGAGCCGCGCTCATTCCTACCAGCTGAGAGCCTGGCCCCGGATCAACGCCCCGGGACCGGCCAGGCCAGGGAGCTTCGGGATCGCATGGAGGCTTGGGATTCTATTCTTAGAGGCAGTGGTCATCTGCAGCTCCTGCTGAAGTCAAGCTCAGCGACTTTGGAAAGCGCAGATTTTTATTGCAGCACATCAAAGCTGTTTATGGCACGGCCAACGAGAGACAGGCAAAGGGAGCATCCACACCCCCAATTTGTTGGGCTCTGGCCAGAGGACTGAGGCTGCTCCTGCACAGTCCTGTGTGTGCACAACAGGGCTGTGGAAGGGTACTTTGCCCAGTGCTCCTACCTCATCATACTTTCACCACCCATCTATTGCAATCAAATACTCAAAATTTATTTTCTGTGGTTTCTCATTAGTTCATTCCTCCACAGTGGTCACAACAGCCTTTAACCCAGGTTTTCAAAGCTTACCTGATCTTAATATAATGTTCAAGTGAAAAATGTTGTGGAATTATGGGCATTCTAACCAGAGTTTATTAAAAAATGTTAAAAAAAAATCCAGCAAAGAACATTGTTGCTGTATTGAAACCTGAGAAGTATATTTTAGTGTGTGGTACAACATACAATACACTAAGCATATCTAACACACCTCCCTGGAAGTCACTGCTCAGCTGCTGACCCCTTTCAGAATCTGGAGTAAATGTAAAGATTTAAATAGAAATCTGCCTTTTAACTCCCGGTGCCAGGAAAACTGGTTGAGGCTCCAGAGACCAAAGAATGCTCTTGGACTGGCACAGTGGAGAAGAACTGGTGGCTTTTCCTCTTTCACAGGCTCTGGTGGGCTGCACACTTCGACAATATCCATGGCTGGGGGCAGCCTTGACTCCAAATCCCTGGCAGGGCCGGACTCCAGGGCTCCCCAGCTTCTCTGCTCCTTGCCTATCACAGTAAATACCAGCCAGCAAACCTCAAACTCCTCTATGCTCCTTCTGCCTGCCTCCCACCCTCCTCCCTCGGATGAATTTGGCAGGATCAAGTGAGACATGTAGCCAGGCTTTGGGTTTAACTGGATTGCTGGAGCAGAATGGGAAATATGCAGATGAAAGAAAGTCATAACAGGAAGTAATTTCCCTTTACTAGGGCATGAGCCTCCATGCTGCTGACCTGGCTGGCTAACTCCCATCTCCAGGCTGTTAAACAGCTCACGTCCCAAGGGCAATCATTTTAACCAACTGGGAAGGCTCCCAGATTGACTGGTTTTTATGTCTAAGAGGGAAAGCTTTCATTTGGCCTATTTTGTTCTCCTAATAAGCTATTCTCATGAGAAAATGTCATAAATATTCATCTGTTGACAACCAACAAATTCAACTTCTCCACAACCTGTTTTCCTTTAAAATGGAGAAAAAGCAACCCCTACTAATCTAGTTCAATGTGTCTTACGTTTGTGTTAACCCTCCACTGACAGAACTCAAACTCCAAAGCAGAACATCAGTGTGCACTGGCCCTTCCCAGTCTAGAAGGGAACAACAAAATATCCAGAAAAGCTTTTCCACAACTTCCCAGTTCCAGTAATGAAAATGTAACTCTCTAGATTATCATTATCCTCTAAAATGTATTGCTGCTTTTAAAACAGCCATTTGGCATTAAGGCAAGTGCACCTGTAGGTCTGTTTTACCAGCAGCCCAACAGCCACTGGGCAGCACAGGCCTAACAAAATATATAAGTAAAAGAAAACAAAAATCTTATGTGCCTATAGGTTAGGAAATTAACCCTGTCCTCTGTTTAAGTCCCGTAGTATGGCATTTTTCCAAAGGGAATGACTTCTCACTGAATGTGCTAATTCTCATTAAATTTCAATTTGTTTGATGCAGGCAGATCAAGCATAAAAAAAAAGTAAGAGGAAAAATGCTGTGGTAGAAAAAGGATGGCTGGGAACAGCAGAAGTATCATAACAAGCACTTCACAGCTCTCATTTCAACCCAAAATAGTATTTTCTTATAATTTTCAGTTTCTAGTCATTCTTTGAACACTAACTCTCACTGCTGCCTTGGGAATTTGGGCCAAATAAGGAATGAACAAACCATGGACAAGGATATGCCCAACCAGTCTTTAGAAAGCTTACCAAGTACAAAATGCCAAAGGAATATCGAACATAGACAGGTTTTTAAAGAGTCACAAATCCAAAATCCTGATCTACAGCAGTGCAGGGTCTTTTCCGCTTCGGGAAGAGGAAAGAACCACAGTGAATCCAAGAAAATCGCTGCTGACGACTCCTAAATAACAGCAGCCATTAGTGAGCAGCTCATTGCTTTCCTTGAAGGTGGTCTGATGGTGGCAAAACAATTACAAGAGCAGGAAAACCTATTCCAGGACACATTACAGTCTGTTAGAAACCTGCCATTACCCTCCACTGATGGACTTTGCATCAGCCCTGAAGTATCCGAGACATGTGAACATCATGCCCATTTCCTACAACTTACACATATTTTTCAAGACTTAAAGCGCTGTAGTCTCAAAACCTTAACTCAGGGTGTAATGGATTTAACATGTATTTTACATCTTAATTTGCCATAATAATGTGGCTATAAGCTGCTGTCATTCACTCCCTTTTTCTGACCTTGGAAATAAAATGTTTAATCTCCATGGGATTTTCCTGGCGAGATGTTTTAAATCAGTGCATATGTACATACTTCTCTATATGCTTTTTCAATTTTCTTAAAATATTCTCATATGTGCAGACATGATGACTAGACATGTTTCAGTGGTGCTTGAAACTTGATACAAGTGGGTAATTTAACCATGTAATTGAACAATATTACAGAAACACACGGAGTTTCCTAGCAACAAAAGGCCTTGGACATCAAGATGGCAGCCAGCAGCTAACATTGCAATTGCCTGACCTAACTTGAAAAGAAATTACACTGAAGAATGTCCTCCTTCCTCTTGAAACAGAGCTGGTACATGGCTACAGGTCTGACCTTGAAGAGCTTTTCTTACAGGCCTTACTCACACACAAGGTCACAAATGTCATATGAGAAAGGACATTTAGGGAACATTTATATTATCCAGAGTTAAGAATAATGGATTTGAAAAATTTAATTCTGTACCCTCAAGTTTACCCCCAGGGAAAATAAAAAGCTTCTCAGTGTGAAGTAGCTGAGTACAGCTGAGCTTGTGGATGTGGAACTCCCCCTTGCTAGGGCATTCCCAGAGCACCAAGGGAAAGGTGGCACAAGTCCCATGAGCCTGGAGACCACCAGTGCTGCTCTGTGCCACCAGCCCCTGTGCCAGAGACTCCCATGGCTGAGAAAACAGGACACACAGGGATGGCAGAAGATCATCTCCCTTCTTTCCTTTTCCTTCATTTTCATCCATCTCTCGCTGCAGTATTTGGGAGGAGGAAAAATGCAAGATTTTAGTCCAAGTTCTTTTTTGCTGAAGCAAGTCAGTTGGCTGAGCAGTTATCCCAGAGGACTGAGGATAACTGTCCCCTCTATTGGTGCAGGGGGGAGGTGACCTCTGAGATGAAGAGCTTCTGACCAGCCACTCTCAGTCAAAAGCCATCTCCTCCAGAGGGGGAAGAGTAAAGTGTGGAAGAAGCTACCAACTCTTGAGACTGCAGTGACCTCAAAACTCCAGGATGGCTCAAGGCACAGCAGGCACTGAAAAAATTCCTTACACCCTTCTGTGCTCAGAGCTTCCTTCAGTTAAACAACAACAGAAGTCTCTATTCCCAGTTATACCATGACTTCATTTTTCCATCTGAAGTAGCTAACTATTGCTTCAAGAAAAATATCAAAATTTGTTAAGTTTTCATTCAGAAAACAGGCAGTCTCGGGCAGAGAAACAAACCCCTTCTAACACCAGGATGATGGTCTACTGGTATTTCCCTAAAATAGCAGCAGCTATTTGTGTGCAGCATGTCTATAACAAAGATGTTGGTATAAAAACGCAGCCTTGCCAACACCATTCTTTTTGATGTTGCCTTTCCAGCTCTGGAGGCACTGGCTGCTTTCACAGCCAAGTTTGCCACTGCTATGGAAAACAGGCTGCACATGCAAGCCAGCTGAAGTCATCCAGACTGAAAAGGGCCCAGGCTGCTGCTGCTACCACTGTAAAAATGTTATTTGGAAACCGTCTTCTCAGAGAGCTGTATAAGGAATCAAAAATCAGAGGAAGGGATGCAGGCTTGGTGCTTTCCCATTTTTTAGCAGTGATGAACACAACAAAGCTCTTATCTCAAAATAAAACATTTCTGCCCCTTACAAAGGCACACAAGCAGGCAGGGCAGAGTGGCCTTATATAGCTGGCCTGGCAATGTCCTCTTCACCAGTGCATCTGAGCACCTTCTTGCACTGTGCTCTCAGAACCCCGACCAGTGTGGATGGAGAGCTCTGCCAGAGCCTCCCTCTTCCTCAGCCTCAGCTGGGAGGCACAGGGATGTGTCTCCATTCATCAGAGGGGTTGTGCACAGAGAACAAGAACAGCACAGAGACAAGGCCAAAATCACAAAAGAAAACAAGAAGCACTTCACCACTCAATAAGTCAGGCCAGAAATAATGTAATAATTAGTCAAACAGAGGTAAATGACACACAAGAAATACAAGACTGTCAGTGTCTAAGGGAACATAGAAGCTTGTTTTAGAGGCAGAGCAACACAAACCATTTCCTCCACAGATCTGTCCCTTCTGTGCTGTTTGCTGTCTAACAAGGTCTGAGTTTGTAACTTCTAGGGCAGATGTTGGGTCTCTCTATGACACCCAGCTGTCTATTTGCATAAGATTTGATGGAATCCAAAACTCCAATAATTACAGGATGGTTCCTGTTAGCACTCAAACAACAACTAAATACAGGGAGAAAGGAATATTTCAATTTCCTTAAGATGCTTCACAGCCTTGACTGCTTCAGATAAAAGGACAGTCAGTTCAGTTAAGGTTTTGCTTCTTGAGCCTCAGAAGAAATATCATTTTTCAACAGCATAACTTAAATTTTGTCTTAACTAGAAAAATATACCTGTCAATACTTGTGCCAAATCTTAGAGACATTCTCTTAATGCTTTTTGCTAAATAATTTATCTACCCTGCACCCCACTGCACACTTCAGGGCACAAAACCTTGTGAAAATGTCGCTACTTCAGGCAACCAAACAAGACATAAATGGCAGTTTTCTTCAGAGGTTTCTCCCGTATGAGTTGTCTACAAGGTAAAAGCAGATTAGGCAGCAGCAGACTTGCACTGTTTCTCTGCTCCAGCTGAACATGACAGTATTTCATTGAGTCATAGTATAATAACCAGATATGCTTCAGATGGTTTTTGTGATCCAAAACCAGCGTTCAAGCATATTTGACCTCAGATTTAGGCAAATCTGAAGAAATTTAAATACTGCAGAAAAATTCTAGTCAAAGCTCTCATCACTCACTTCTTTTCTTTTTTGGTAAATTGCTACAAAGCCCAGTGACAAAAGGTTGCCTTCACTCAGAACACAGGAATTCCTGAGGAGTTCTAGACCATCTTAGGGCGTCAGTTTTAGGGAGAGCTCTTTTCTCACTTACTATTGGTACAAAACATGAAATACAGGCAAAAACTCTTCCATTATAGCTGAAGTTTTTATATTCCAACCAAGACCTTAGGTGTGACAATGAGAGGTATAAAGCACATTTGAACATCTCTCTGCTTTGTAGATCCCTATCAGAAATGCTGACTTGAAAGGTCAGGAAAACAATAAAATTCCAAGTAAATCTATTGAAGGTATTGGCATCTGTTTGATACTTCACACATCTTTCTGAAGAAAGAAAATTTCTTACCTTTAGGAAAACGAACCTTTTCAAAATCTTGAAAACTAAATAACCCCAGTATAAATGCAAGCCTTGGAGGATCAATAGCATCCCATTAAAAAAAAAATATGCTATGACAGGAGTCGTGGAGTAGTAGGTAGGTTGATACAGTGTAGCACGAAGAATCCTAAAAAATAAAGATCATTGTTACGGAGCAAGAGCTCTTCTTTATGCTATTCACACATATTTCTAATTTCATATTCCAAACTGATTAATATTAAAAAGCTCTGCAAAGATGGTAGATTAATTAACAAGCCCTGCCTTAACTAGATTATGGATCTCTGTTGAAATATTGACTTCAGAAGATGAGAAATTCGAGTCTGGCATGAAAGTATTCTAAGTGAGGTTAGAAAAAGTCCCTGTTTTTCAGATCTTCATCTCTGTGTGGTCTAGATACTGTGCAACTCAGAGCTTGTCTATGCCTTTTTTTAGTGTAAATTCTCTCTAATCTGAAATCCACAGTCCAGAGAAAATCCTACAGGCTTTGCAACAGGGCTTTTCGTTAATTAACATATGTTTTGTCCATCTTCAGACTTCACTACTTCTACATTATTTGGGGCTTTTTGAGTCCCTTTAATCTCATCATGTTTTGCTTCCAAACTGAAGAACAAGAAATTCAGTGAAGCAAAGTGATTGCAGATCACTTGTACACTTAATTAAAAAAACAACAATAAAGTAAAAGACATCAGCATTTCTGAAAGAAAATACCACAGGAAATTAAAGCCTTATGTTGATCAATGTTCAGAACTATTAATTTAACCAGCTTGAGTCTCTAAGGGTTTGTCCATGTGCAGGGAGGGGCAAATTAGAGCTGTGAACGTGAAACACATTAAACACTTTTTAAAAGATAAACATTTTTAGCACCCATGTGGATACTCCAAAGCAGATTAAATCATAGCACTCCAAAGGCATGCAAGTATTTAGCAAGTTAAGATTTATTTGTGCTGGCTTCATAAATTAATTGGTTCACCTAAACTTCTCTGAATGCTCCTCATGTGAGTGAGGTGAGGCACTACCCAAGGACTGGGTAGCAGAAAGAAGGTTCTACAAAAAATTAACTACAATCATGTACTCTGACTTGGCAGTTGCAGCAGAAGGGGTGGAATGAAAGGGAAAACAATTTCTCCTAGTTAAGGAGCTCAATCCCGTTGAAAATGCAGGGGCTCATAGCATTTAACTGCTATTTACAAAATCAAGTTAAATAATACATAAAAGCCTTTATTTATGTGCAAGAGGTTAATTTAAAACTATTTTTACTTAAGAATTTTTAAAGAAAATAAATTGCTTTTGTCAATTTTCTCGCTAGAAGAATTTTCAAGTCTGGTCCATTCCTTTCCTTTTTCTATCACAACCAACACTAAACTTTCAGGGGGAGTGGGAATGAAGTAAAAGCCTGTGACTGGATTAAATATTGCTTACCAGAAGGGGAACAGGATGATCCTGGTGATGAAGAATGCGATAGAAAAGATAATAAACAGAAAGTTGCAGGTTTTCTCCCAGCGAGCATAATTAAACATTTTGGCTGCCTGCAGTGGATAAAAACCCCCGAACATATTATAAATATTCTCTGAAATAGATTCTGCTATTTCATAAATAAAGACTCATCTTCCACCTAAGCAGGAAGAATATTTCCTCCCAGTTTGACATGTAAAGCAATTATTTTACTGATACCTAATAAAGCAGCATCAGATCAGATTCTTTGTTTATGTTTCTCCTTTCATCTTGAAGGAAAGGACTCTGCATCAAAGGCCTAAAAAATAGCTCACCACCCAGGATATAAAGTGCCATGGAAACACAAAGTGCTCTTTAGAACAGAGATAATTCCTCATTTTTCTACCAGATTCCAAACAGGCTGAATTCCAGGAGAAGCTGCTGGCTACACCTGCACACTCAGGAGTGGCAGTGACCCCTTCAATGCAGGTGTTCTGGGACGTGCCTGTTACTGACCCGCTGGGCCTAATTCAGCTCCTGTCTTCTCCTTTTTGAGAGCAGGAGATCTCCGTGCTGGTCTCTATCCCGCTAATAAAGGCTATAATTGCTGTTTCTCCCCTAAACGAACCATCCAACTCTCCGTGCTTCGTTAGGAACCACTCGGGGCACTGCTGAGCAGAGCAGCTGTTTTCAAGTGTGAGCAACGCTGCAGGTGCCAAGCCTAAGTTTTAAACAGCAGCTTGATTAACTTCTTTTCTTCTCCTTCTTATTTTGAGTGGCAGGGCTGGATTCAGTTATTCCGGTACTCAAACTCCAGTTTCCATCTGAGTGCTGTCCTACCAGTTGTCAACCCAACTGTTTGTAAGGCCACACAGTTAATTGGACCTAGGAGCAGCTCAGGATTAAAAGTGAGAAAGCCTGTTGAATCTGAACCAATCCCAAGTGCACGACCCAACAATTATTAGTTCTGATACGATAAGATAGAGTATCAGGAACAGAAATGGACAGATAACAGCCTGCAAGGGCTGCTTATGCTGGCACTGCCATCAAAAGGTGATGAAACTGTGCTCCCAAACCTGGTGTTATAAACTCGGGGTAATTCTAGTGAAGAAACCATTGTGTTTGTCTTCCAAGAAACCCAGCAGCAACTCTGTGACCACAGTGCGCTGTGCAGAGCAGGACACTTCTTAAACACTTCCATTGATATTTAGTGCAAGGAAGGGACTTTCCCTTCAGTCCAGGAGAAGAAAATTTTCTTCTGCCAGAAGATATCTGATACAGGTTGGACTTGATGTCAGAGGTCTTTTTAACCTCAGTGATTCTGTGATGCTGTGGACAACCTGGTCTAACTTTATCAGTAAAACAAGAATAACCCAGGGACACAGCTTTATTTCGAGTCCCTGTTCTGTTCCGAAGAAGTTCGCATAACCACAGTTCTCCTCAAGCAAGCTGCCATAACGCATTCTGTAACAAAGTATCAGCTTAAATGACCTAGAAGCTCTTTTTTATCTTACAAGTAACAAATCTGCAAAGCTGTGTCCCTGCGGGGATAGGAAGGGATCATATGAAACTCATGGCAAAAAGATTAAAATGTCAATGACACCAAAACCAAAATCCCAGCAACCAAAAAACTCAGGACAGAAAAAAAAAGCAAGCTGCATAGCAGGGTTACCTCCAGCCAGAAATCTGCAGTGTCGTGCACGAAGATCACCAGAGTTCCAAGCCGCACATAATTGCCACACCAAGAGCCACTCATCAACCCGATGGCTGCCAGGTGATGAACGACGTGAGCCATGAAATCCTGGGAAGGACAGAAGAAAATAAAGGTAAAGCCGATCAAGTACAGTCCCTGAGGGTCTCTGACTTGCCAGCCCCCGAGCGCTGCCCTGGCAGCCGGGGATTCTCGGATGTGTGCGGGATGCCAGGCGCAGACTGATGCTGCCCTCAAGTGGCTGCACCAAACCCAGGCCGTGCTTTTCCTTACAAATACTTTATCCCCGCTCACAGCAACAGAGCTTCGAGCTACAATCACTTGCCTTCCGTTTGGTGTCAATCCCAAGGGTAAATAAGAGAGACCAGTAAAACCCGATCTCGGCCATGTAGTACCAGTACTGGGATGGCAGCAGGGTCTGTGATGAAGAAAAACACAGTTAACTCTGAGAACAGGAAAAAGTAAATGTCAAGTGAGATGACTTCTTTTTTCCTTTCCTGACTTCTGCTCCTCTGCTGAGTCTTGCTTAAAAAATTAGGCGAAATTAAATTCTCTTCCTGGGCTTCATTAAGAAGGATGTTCTGAGAGCCAAATATTTCAACCTTTGCTCAGCCCAAACTCTCAATTCCCACAGTTCCTCCCCCACCTCTGGATTTTAACATGCTTTTGTCCATGTTTTTGTCAGAGAACTACATGCAGAGTCCTTCTGCATTTAATTACAAACAACTGCAAATAAACCCCTCCATTTTGGTGAACAATTAATAAACATTCACACATCCCATGACTGAAATGTCAGTTATTTATGCTAAAATCCTGTGGATCTGCCTAGGGGAGAGCTGAGCTTAGCTGCTCCCTTGGCTCAATACATTTCCCAGGTGGCAGGTGTGTACCAGGCACTGGGAAAGCTCAGCTGGGAGGCAGGATTATTTGTACTCCTGGCCCCTGCCTAGGACAGGACTAAGAAGGCAGTGGGATGGGGCAAGGTTATTAAAATAAGAGTGCCTTGAAGCACCACGGGGCCTGGAGCAGTGCAGGGGTTCTGCACTGAAACTGGGAACACTGATAACATCTCCAGTGAGTAACTGGTATCCCAGGGTGGGTGGAAATAACAGTGGTCTGGCTGGAGTGGGGAGTTGCAGCACAGGCAGATCCCAGGGAAGTCCTGCAACAGTCAGCAGCGCTTCCCAAAAAAAGGCAGGAGGCTCTGGTGCCACACCTCTTTGGGTGGTGCTGGTGTGGGGGAAAAGGCTGCTGTGGATTACCCCTTCCAGTGGGGAAATACCTGGAGGCCACTGGCTCGATGCCAAAAAGCTCACCTGAAACGGATAACCAACCCACGTCTGCCATATGTCGTAAAACCAGGGTTTCTGGGGAAGACACATCAGTCAGACACTGCTCAGCTCAGCAACAATAATCATCTGAACTCAAAATCTTCACTACTTAAAATCACTCGAAGTGGAGCAGGTTAAGAAGCTTTAATCTTGGTAACTGTTCTCCACCAATTTCTAAAGGGAATTTACATCTCAGACTTATTATATTGTTCCCAGCTTTCTGGCTTCTTTTCAGGACACCTGAAACGTTCCAGTTCATAATTTCATCATCCAAAGCAGTGGGTGTGTGTTTTATTACTGCAATTACTCAAGATATGTTGCCACAGTGATTAAATTTGCTGTGTTTACCAGTCACACACACCAGTGGCTCAGGATGATAAACAGTGTTTGGGGAGCAGGGCCAGATGAGCAGAGACATGCCGGGATCTGTTCCGCTGCTCTGGGGAAGCATTAATGACACCCCAGGCAGGGCTCACCGAGTTACAAGCACCACTCTCTCTGTTATTCCCAACTTCTGACTGAGCGGCAACACCTCAATTAATAGCTGTGGCCCCCAAAAATGCTGCCAAAAAAAGGTTTATGGCCTCCTCTGAGAAAAACATGGCCATGTGATGCATTTTTAGGTGTTAACAAGGCATGTTGTAAAACCATCTGCATGACTTCTTCAAGCTTGCCTTAGAAATACTGATTGCTCGTAAATTCCTTTATCATAGGTCAAAAGTTAACTTAAAAATTAAAACTCAGTGCATATTGCAGCCCGTCTTCTAGATTACAAACACCAAAGATCTGAACATAGAGCCACTGAAACCACTGAGTCTTTCAATGAGATTAAAGAAAATCTAGAAATTATTTTGTTGAAAATAGGGTATCATTCTTTCAAAAAGTTCACTTACATCATACAGAAATATAAATCCAACAATGGAGGATGTCAGATAAAATGAAAATCTCCAGCTGCAAAATTGAAATGAAAAAATAGGAACAAAACATTATATTTCATATAGATATTGTCCTGAGCCAGAATTACTGCAAATCATTGTATATCACAGACAATCTTCACATAAACATGGCCTCACACTCTACATTAAGGACTGCCACACATTAACTGTATCTGCATTATTAATATCTAAATATTTAAGCTTTGACTAATTGCTAAATTAGGAAATTCTTTTTCATTATCGCAATACAGACATTTCAATTGTCGTGACAGCAATAATTTTCCAGCCAGGCTTGAACAGATCAAGAGAATGACCATAGCAAGTGTAATAAATCCCCTAAAAATTAATGTTTGAGAACACAAACCTTTTCCTGGGTTCATTCTCTTCATCTCTCTCAACACCAATTGCTGACAACAGGGGAGCCTTATGAATTATTAGCATCTCCTGGGTTAGTTTACATCTTACTACAAGGTCTCAATTAACTATAAAACTCATCTTTGAATAGGTGTGCCAGAATTTAGCCTGATCTAGGCTTTTTGTGGATTAAATGGATATCCAGCAAGGCAGATAAAGCTTCCAGGTTTGCACCATTGGTCTGCTAAGTCAGCAAAGGGGAAAAGCCCTTGTGCATCTCAGTGAATGGTGCTGTTGCTTTTAGGTGTCAGAGCAGGATGCTGTGATGGGAGGCAGCAGTTGGCCCGTAATGACTCTGGAGCCCGTGTGGGAGGTATTGTCCCTGGGACTGGGTGTGGCTGGAGCCTCGGCCCAAGCATTCCCACTCCCACCTCTACAGGGGATGGAAAACCCCCTCCTTTCCACTTTTCCCCTCGGCAGGAACAAGCCTGACCTCTCCCCTAAGCAGCTCTGCAAGGTCAGTAGGAAAACACTGCAGGACCTCCAATGCAAAGAAAGGTTGTGACCACAGGGACAGACTCATGGCCTCAGACCTGGTGAGAACTTGTTCTAGAGCAACAAGTATCCCACAGGAGAGCAGCAAGTGACTCCCAGAAAGCCTAAACCCACCGAAAAGGAAAAGGCACCACAAGAACACTGTAGCAGTGGATTGAGAGATGTATAAAATGAGATTGTGGTCTTTGGCAAGTGTTAATGAAGTGTCAAATGAGAGAAGAGGAGGAGAACCCGTGTGGCAAAAGCAGCCTCTACTTTCTGAGCCCCACATCCCCTGGAAGTTGATATCCCAGGAGAAAGAATGAGATGTTCAAAGACTGAGACAGTGTTTCATGAGAAAAACAACGAACAAGAAATGAGGACGTGGAATGTTGGAGGCGAGACAAGATAATGAGAAAGAAGTCATGAAAATAATTACAAAATCACCTCTTGATACACATGTGATAAACAACTGTTTTTCTTCTCAACTTTAAGCCATCTTTCCTCAGATGATTTGAAAATAACACTACACAACAACCACTGCATGGACAGGAAGAATTTAGAGGTACATGGTGGAAATTAGGAGAGCAAATGGAAGGGGAGAGTGAAACCCACAAGTAATACCTGGCTCAGAGTTAACCAAGAGATGCTGGAAAAAACACTGTGGGCATGGGGCAGACTTTGCACTGGGGCTGGTTCTGCCCCCATGCCTCCCATTCCAAATAGGGAGGTGTGAGTGTCCAGTGGATATGGCAGGACTGATTCCATGTTGATTGTAAAGTGCAAGTGGTTTTCTGAAACAGATCCAAAGTACAGAGCACCTACAAGACTGTGCCATTAGGCCCCAGCCCTACAAATATATATTGAACACATTTGGCAATAAACAGCACTTCAGATGAACTCATTATATGTGCAAGACTGCCAGAGCACTACCTCATTTTGCATTTAGCCAAGCTTCTTTATGAATTTGGTGAATAAAACCTGAAGTAAAACTCATCCAAATTCACCAAATTTTACTCAAGTGCCTTTTCAACTCTGATCCTGGCCACCAGAGAGAGCACTGAACAACAGCTATGAAGGAGGATTTTCTGGTTTAACTTCAGGAATCTTTTCTCTTGAACTGAATTTAACAAAAAAGAATTTAGTAGGGGGAGTTAAAGGCTGGTAAGTCTTACAAGGCAGAGAAGGTTTCATGGAAAGGACTTTCCAAACCCCAGCGTTGCTTAACTGGGAGCACTAATAGCTTAAGTATGGTTTAGATCTGGCTCATCAGATTTTCCTCGTGATTCAGAAAAAAGATCCTGGAGATTGCAGGCTTTCAAAAAATTTCATAACTCTCGTAACACTGACTACTAGCGTGGAATAACTCTGTTCCTCATTTCTTGCCTAAAGAATTATATTCAATTAAATTCACTTACAAAGAGCAGAGTAAGGTTCACAAAATTGCACAAGAGAAACCTGTTTGCTTCATTCTCACTCAAGCTGCCAAACAAGTTTCAATTTCAGTCTTTAGCTATGTGTTACTGGAGACATGAATCCATGGCAGGCAGGTCTTTTAGCAATAGCAGGAAATCTTATTGTCACTTGTGAAACAAAATTAGCCGATACCCAAAACAACAGCAGACATAAATCATGCCAGGAGAGTTTACTCAACTCAGACTTCAGAGAGACACAACTCTATCAACTGGATTTATGTCTGACAGAGAACACCACTAAATCATCAACACATTGATTCACGCTGAAAATAATCTTGATAAAGTACTCAGCTTTGAGCTCTCTGCTGTACTTTTAACACTCATTCCTTAAGCTAATCTACAGTAACAGAGGTTCAATATTATAATCAGATGGATTTTTGCCAGTGTAGTTATGCTAATGAAAAGCCAAATACACAGAGTATTTGAAAGTGCTTTGCACTGGTACAATTAATGTGAGCACTCAAAAGGGATGAGCTGTGTAAGTAAAGCCATGCCCATTTGGGAATTTGCAATTTGTATGAGATTTTAGATCACACTTTAAGTGTTTAGGTATGAGGAAGTTCTCACACATAAGTGAAAAATCATATGCAGGAGGTTTTGAAACTTTTTACATATTCATTGCTATCACTCAAAGCTGCTCACTGGCCCACTCTCAGCAGTGAGTTTGAGTTCCTGTTTCACACAGTATCCCATGATCAAGCTGTGGCACCTGCCCTTTAGTCTGGTTGCCAAAATTACTGCTCTTGAACTGACTTTATACACATGACAGCATCCCAAAATGACAGCATGGGTACAAACATAAACCAGGGTAAGCATTTTTGTTCCCCTATGATTACTGGCAGACAGGAAAATATTTTCCTCTTCTCTGCATGTTTTCATCTTACACTTTGTACCAGGAGCCTACAAATCCATTATCCCACAAAGAAGAAACCTGTAAAATATTTTTAAGGTTTTTTTTTTCCAGGAGAAACACTTAACCTAATATTTTAACCATCATTTGGAGGATGCTACTAGATCCTTTCAACTTGTTCGTGCATTCAGAAACCAAAACCCTCATCAAGCAGACCCAGCCTTCTGAAAAGGGGGGACCTTACTCATTTTTTTCCAGAGGAGCAAAGCACATGATAACCAAAAGCATTGTCTTTCCTTACAAAGCTTCCCGGAATTTCCGGAGCACTGTTGGGATCTCAAGGTTTCGCCGTCTCCTGAACCATTTCTCCACCAAATGGACAGTGCAGTTGCACTTTTTGGCAAGGCCTTGGATCTCTGACTGCAAAAAATGGAACAGTGTTACTAGCAGATGCACTCCAATGTCACTTTCATTTATTTTGTAGTTCACAGAGCAGCTTCCCATTGTTGTAAGGGCTTAATTAAAAAATACTACCAATATTAAATATGCATGGGGGGGCCGGGGGGTATTTTTGAGTAATGCTCACAGAAACCCTGGATTTTTATTTACATAAGTAAAACAGGCACAAAGTGAACAGATCCACAAACTGTTCTGCTGTCTTTCTGGTGGCTCCTGAGAGTTTCAGGGATGCAACTTTTACTGTTAGATGAGAGTTTAGGCTGGAGGGGGAAGTGCCATGTATGAACACACGTGGACATTGCACCTAACATGTTACCCAATCATAAATAATAATTTGTTTATAATTAAATGAGTCTCACAGATGAGATGTAACCTGGAATTAAGGTGACTTGAGCTCTGTTCTTAAATCCAATGCAAGTCAATGTATTGTCCTGAGCAAGGTCCAGACTGCCTCCCTCCAACACCAGAATTAAACTGGGGGTGGAGCATGGCCTAGAACTGCACGTGGCCATTGGGGTGCCACAGCCCGGGGTCTCTGTACCCTCTGTGCTCCCAAGGTGACCAGACCAGCACGTGCCCAGCACAAGGCAGTGAGACTCTTGCATTTCAGGGTGCTCTGTACCCCACGCGCAGCAGCCTGGGGGCTTCCTCCCTCTCCTCCATCCTCAAGTGCAGAAGGTGTGGGACGACCTCCCTGGGGCTGCCACAGGAGCAGGGAGAGTTTCTGGCTCATCCCTGGGGAAGTTCTTTCCTCCCGAGGGCAGTATGCAAGTAGTGGGTGGCAGCAGCGCTGCCTCCACCGAGTGAGGCCAGTCCAGTTAGTCTCCTACCCTGAGGGAAACCTCTGGAATGTGAGAAAACGCACCTCAGCTGCCAGGGAGGGCAGGAGTGCAAACAGCCGCTGTGTCCAGCCCACACTGCTGGCTCCGAGCTCTTTGCCTGCCACGCAGGAATAGCGACTTTGTTTCCACACAACAGAGCCCATATGCCCTCAGCTGCAAGCCAGGCCTTCCCAGGCACACTGGTCCCCAAGCTGGACAGTAAAGGAGGCAGCCTGAATCCTTCCCATGCTCTGAGGAGTCTAAAAATCCTGTGCTTCCTTTCAGAAATCAAATGTCAAAATGTACTCATGCAGAAGGAAGGAATGAAACTGAGACGGGGATGCTTGCCCAGGGAGAGAAGAGCTTATGTATGAACACCCGTACATCTATTCCTGATGTTATCAGGCAAAAGACACAATAAAAGAATAGCAGAGTTAGGGATAGAATGCCAAGTTCCACCATCAATAATTATCAAAATCCCTCATTACTAGAAAGCATGTATTTCTTTTCAAAACCAGTGTAGGAAGACTGCAATTGTTTGGGAACTGTAGTCAGGTAAATGAACTTCCTGAGGCTGCACTCACAGCAAAGCACCTGCCTATCATCAACAATCAAGTTTCCTCATTTTTGGAGATGATAAGCATTGGCTAGTCTTTTTCCTTGTTCAATTTTAAAAACAAACAGCAAAGTAATAGAAGGATTGTTTTTCTTCCTCACATAAGCCAGAATTAAGTATGCAGCAACATAACGGATCAAAAGGCTTCCATGCCAGCATTCCGATATTATTGCCTGCAATAAGTATGATCCTGCTTTCCAACAACAGACATCAGCTGAAGTTTTCTCCAGGCAGAATAAGTTAAAGATGGAACACTGATCTTCACTGGAAATATTATTAACAGTCTAACCTAGACCAGTATGCCAGAAAATTAAACATCTTAAATGTATTTTCTGTTTCAGATGCCATATACCCTTGTCAGCAGAACAGCAACAAAACCCCAAATAAATTAAGTCATCTGTCAATCGTCTGGAACTCATCCCATGATGTCATTGCTGAGAGCTGATTGAAACAGTAAGAGTGGGATTTTCCAAAAGCAAAACGAGTTGAAAAGAATGAGAATCCTTACTTGGGATGGATGTCTTGAGCACTCCCGGAAATAACTCTCTAACACAGGATTAGGCTGTGGCTTCACACGTCTTACATTCTTTATACCCAAGGCTTTTGCTAGAGGTATAGCAACATATCTGAAAAGACACACCATGAAAAGCTTTAGAAATACAACACAGTTACAAGACCTTGGCTGTTCTCATGCCAGGATATGAAGAAAACAGATCTGATGCAATTTAATCTGCCATAGAATGTGGCAGATTCTCAGGGCACTGAGAAAAAGGGATCTCCCTCTAGCTAGTCCCAAGATGGAACCACAGCTTATCACCAGTTATGCAACAAAGAAGACCCAAGGACTGCGGTTCGTGGCCATGAAACGCTATAAAACGAAAGGAAACGTCCTGCCTTTAGTGTCTGTCAGAGGCGTGTTGGAGTTGAGTGAAGGGAGACCGGATGCTCTCTCCGAGTGAGCTCAGGGATTGCTACTGGGCTACTTCCTCCCAGTGGCAGAGTCACTTGGCACCTTCTTCACTGGGCCACCACCACCCACGCTGGATCCGGCCTGTGGCACACAGCCATTCCCTGAGACTGATGGATTCTATTTCCCTTCCCTTTTCCGACCCAAATCACTGCAGAGCATGCCAAAGGTTTCGCCCTTCTACGTGGGCAGGGTGTTCTGAAAAGCCCCCTCCCTCCTGCTGCTATCAGCCAATGACTCCTCATTACTCATAGCAGTGGTCAGCTTTCCTCAGGTTCCCTGCAGCCAGATGTGTGGGCTAATTACCCACAGCAGCCCTTTCCAACAGCACTGCAGTGAGACACACTTGGGCAAGCGTTTGCTCAAGAGACACTGGGAATGGTTATGAACATATGATCCAAATTACTTTTGATTTCCAGCATGAATGATCTTATCTGCTTCTGTTTTAAGTCTGTCCAACTTACAACATTCCAAATTTCCTCATTCTGCCCTGAAATAATTATAAAAAGCTAATAGTCACATTTTTTAGAGGAAAAAAGAAAGAAAGTAAAGCAAAAAAGATACAAATAAATAAGTCAAAACACTGCAAATCTTAACATAATTATAGCTTTCTTCTGTGGAGCCAACCTCTGCCTGTCCCCTAACATTCCAGCTGCAGAAGCAATCCAGTTTTCGGTGACAAAGTGAGGAAAAAAAAAAAAAAAGGAAATAGCTTTACTAGATCTGCATAAAATGATCACATGAAGCTTTGAGATCCCTTCAGTCTGCTTAGTTTGGCCACAAAGAGACACCTAGGATCTATCAGCCTCACACAAACGTTCTGGTGCAGGACCAAAGGAGAGGTTTGGTTGGGAGGACAAATATCTCTATCCTTCCACTGAAAGAGAAAAAGGAAACCCAAATGGTTTAGAATTAATTGTATCTCTAGTGAAGGGAGATAATTAGAAGTATCTAAATGCTGTTCTAGAAAAGCTGGATAGAAATATTTTCCTTCTGGATTGGACCACAGCCACATACCTAATAATGAAAATATTTCCCAATTTTTCACCTGCCATGTTATCTGTACTAGATCTTCCTAGTAAACCACCAACTAATCCTCCTCTATCAAACATAACATTGATCTACAGATCTCTCATTTTCAGCATTAATGAGGATTAACATTAACATCACATCAAATTGCATTTCTGTTTCTTACCTTTCACTGAGGAACCGGATGATCAGCAATACAAAAGCATATGGGATTGTGGCATATAACTGATGTGGTTTGGGAAAGACAAGTCCATCACGGTCTGCAAAATCTGCCCATGTGCAATTGATGGGCATCCAGATATTCTCCCACCAGAACCAGCTGTTGAGTGTCTTTAGTATGTATGCCATGCTAAGTAAATAAAGAGAGAATTAAATTTAGTCCTCACAAATTATAGAGAAAATGCATGAAAAAGCCCACATTGAGCTTACTGAGTAAAGCCAGTAGTGTTCTTGGGGGGAAAAAAATCATACAGGAAATTGAAACCCTCTTGGTTTAGAGCAAGCAGGTGGGATTATAACCCAGCGGAAAATAAAATAATAGAGCCAAATTTTGATCTGATATAAACCAATACAGGGCCTTTGAAATCTGCACAGGGAGGTACCTGCTCTCTCCTTTCAGTGACTCACACTACACTGCTTCATACCTGGTCAAATCTCCTGCAATACTCGTGTATTATCTATCATATTAATAGTAATGAGAACTGATCTTCCTGAGGCTGCCTTTATAAATTACGTATAAGTGGGAGGAAGAGTGGAAAAGAAATGAGAAAGTCCAGGGAGTGCCTCAATTCCATAGTAATGAGGATATTTCACTGATGAATTACTGCTGTTTAATATGCTAATGGAAATATACCCTGAATTTGCAAACACCTGCAAACAGGATAATTCCTGCAAACAGGAAAAAAGTACAGTGTATAGCAAGCTTTTTCTGGGAATTGTTGGAAATACTATGATTTAACTGTGACCAAAACCTAGATCAGGAAAAAATGTCTAAAATCAGATCTGGAAGGAAAAAAAAAATTCATTTTCATTCAAATTCAAATTCGTTCCTGTAAAATCCTCCCTTTTAACCTTCACAGTCTACATTATATATTTAGAAATTTCTGGTCTCAATCATTTATTTGTAAGCACTCTACACTACAAACATGTTATATATCCTATAAAAATATCCTAACATTGAAGAAAAATAGAAGTTACTGTAATGTTTTCCATAAGGCTGAAACACGTAATTTTCCCATGATTTCTAGGAATAGTAAATTTGAATTACTTTTTCCCTGCTAAAATTTTCTGTAAACCAGGAAAAACATGAGGAAATAAATGATTTCATTGAAACATAGCTTTGATGAGGAAACAGATGAGCTGGGAGGATGATTTCAACCAAATTTGTATCTCATTAGATCTCCCAGTGATACCTCTGTACAGGATCACAAGATAAGATCAAATCATGCTGAGGTCAGGCAGCACTTCAAGTCTTTCCATGCTCCTCCATATCTGAGCAGGGAACACATGATTTCAGTTGTGCCTGCAGCTGGGTCAGGACCCTGTGCCCAGAGCACCCCACCAGCATTCCAGACCTGGACCCGGCTTTAATTAACACTGGAGCCCACATTAATTAACAACCAAACAACCACTGCTGGTCCGCACTGGGCTGTTTCCACTAAGCTTGGAGCAGGTTTGTGAAACAGTGACCTGTACCCACCAAACAGAGCTGGTTAACAGCACTGCAGATCCATTTATTGGCCGAGCACAGTAGTCAGAATTGAACTATTAATAACCTGGCCATTTAATCTTTTTAAATGCAGGAAGGGGACAGTAAAACCTCCTGAAAGAATCGTGTGTGTATAAGCAAATACAAAAATAAAGGAGGGAGAAATCACAACTGTTCCCGCACTGAGACTTTATATGCCAAGTTTCAGCCTAGAGCAATGTTTTACTGCTGAATTATAAACTCCTGGAAGTGGGGATTTATACCGGGGCTGCTAACAGACCCTAAACAGCAGCTTGCAGGCGCCATCCTAATGAAGCAAGGCTTTGAAACATGACATTTTGGGTCAGACAGAAAGGCTTGCAGACAATAGAAGACCAGGGGAGAGCCTCGTTACACAGTTCTGCTTCCTAATATATATCTGTTATTTTTTAACTAGACTCTGCACTGCAAACTATCCAAACTCTAATAAAAATAGGCCAGTCTGTTATGGCTCAGTGGAAGGAGCACCCACAGTTGCCTTGTGGTGAGATGGGCTGGGACTGAACATGCACCCAAAACATTTAAACCTTAGTAAAGCCCAGTAGAGCATATTTTCTTATTGGATTCCTGGGATCTCACTAATTGATGGTTTTCTTCCACACATGGATGTCTCACCATATGATTACCTCTTAAACTAGTTAATATAGCACTATTAAACTAAGCTTTTAAGTACATGCTTAATCTTAAAATATAATGGAATTCTGGGATTTGACATCTGTTCCAGAGTTCACATATTTCAGGGAAAATCTTTTCCTCACAAACACTAAACAGCTTCATCAAAAGGTGGATTCTCTGAAACTCTGCCTTCTGTAATCCCTGTATTTGTACTGGGACTGGCCTGGCACATGGGGGTTAGGTCATCCCTGCGGAACATTGCCCAAGTGATTCTGAGAAAACAAATGATGAGATTCCAGATCTGCCTGCAGCCTATACTTAAGTTTCATTACCCTTAAACTGGATGTTTTCACTGCAGCAGATCAGGCCATTCCCTGGGAAATCTTGAAGATTTCCATCTTCATAATAGCAGCAGTGAAATAGTAGAGCTGCTTTCCTGCCTCCCGCCAGCTCTCATCACGAGGTTCCTGCAGCACCTGGAAGGCGAGGAAGACCTTACAAACACTGACCTGAGCAGGAGCAAGCGGGCAGCCGTGGCCGCCAGTCCCAGTGCTGGGATCAGGCTGGAGAGACTGGATTTCAGACACAGATGGTTTTTCACTTGCACAAACTGTCACAAGTTGATCTTCTCCGCTGCTTTCAAAGAATGGGCAGTAGATGCAAAGGTCAAGCTTGGCCTGAATTGGAACCAACTCTAACTTTAAATCTTATCCAGCCTAAATCTCCTATTGCTGAGTTCAGAGCTTCTCCTCACAGCCTGTGGCAGCACCAAACAAGCAGGAGTGAGAAATCCAGCAGTTAGTGACTCACTCTGCCCAGCCTAGGGTGAGAAACCTCTGCCTCTTCCCAGATCCCTATCTATACCAGTGCTGCCGGGAGCATTTTCATTGCAAAAACTCCAATCATGGCTCTGGAAGAGGCTAAAAGTCAGTGAATAAAGATATTTTAGAAAACTGAAGTTACTCTGGATCTCAGGGATTAAATACTCCCAGTAAAGAAACTAAACCACCTCCCTGCTACGGAAGGATCACCTTTGTAGCTTAATCTAGTTTTAATGGACTAGTGCAAAACAGGAAAATCAGGAATGATTACTTCAGGAACTGCATCCTTTATAATTAAAGGAAAGCCCACACAGTTGGGAAGTACCAGTGTGAAGTTTCTTTCAAAGCTCTGTTTACTGGATCCTGGATATATTCAATGAAAAAAGCCCTCATATTTTTAATGCTATTAAGAAAAAAGAGAAAAAAAAAAAAAAGGCAAATTTGGGTTTGACAAAAGCTATGTGGCTGCATTTTACAAAATAAATTCAGGAGCTGCTTTGAAGTGGAATTTCTGGCTGCTGCAATCTGAGGAATTAATAAAAAGAAACTGAGCCACAGCTTTGATTGCATTCTCTGCACAAAAGCTCTTGCTTGCAAAGACTACATTTCCAAAGCCAGGACTGAGAGAAGGCGATATCCAGGTTTGCAGGGTGTATTAGGAGGATTTCCTGTCCTTATTTACTGAATAAATTACAAAACCCAATGGATCAACAACACAAACATGCAAGTGAAAGTAACCTTTATTCTCCTAAGCATCCCCTTAGTCTAGTCAGTGTGGCTCCAGAGGTGTAACAGGGAACAACTGAAATCAGCAAAAAGCAAAAAGCAGATAATTCTGCTATTCCCCTCATAATTTGGCAGAACTGGTAAAGCTGAGGCAGTGACTGCTGGGAAAAATCAAGTCTCATATCAAAACAGGTAGCAAAGCTGTTCCAGGATGTTCACCCTCAACATGAAACAAAAGTGGTTTCAAAGTGTAAATAAAGATCAGATCCACCATACCACAGGCTTTGGTTCTGCTTAAGACTCAGCAATATTTCCAAGAGTTAACACACAAGTTTCAGCTGCAGGTTTGTGTTCTACTACAAACACTTACTTATTTTTTTTTTGACATTGTGTGAAGAATCCCAACTGCATCTACCACCATGAAACAGGTGAATAGAGATGGGTCATGAACACTGAACTGTGGTTTGTGAAGGAAAGGACTGGAGGAAGGATGCTGGATTGATGTTGCCACCTCTTTGCATCTTGTCTTTCCTCATCTTGTTTGTGCAAGTGGGAAAACATGATTCCAGTTGAATTCTGCACAACCTGAGGCACAGGGTGACTGACACCTCTCCCAGCCCACACACAGCAGCAGCAGCACGGAATAAAGGAGCTGCTGGACTCAGTTTCTTACAATGAAACCCCAAAATACTGAATTAAAACAGCTGAATTAAGATTGCTGTGAGACCTTTAACTTCACATTTACTCCCTGGCTTGTAGAAATCTAAACGGTAAACACTTTAAGTGCCTCATTACAGGGCAATTACAGCATTTTACTTCTTTTACTGTTCTTTCACGTTACCTTGTAACTTGGGTACTATATTGAGCAGGCAAAAATAGCACTTTGGATAAATCTCAATTAAGGTGGCAAGTGAGTTTTTATTTTTCCCTGTTCCCTGGAGGGAAAAAAAAAACCCACAAAAAAGTGAACCAGACTTCTTTAAATAATTCATTTTCTGGGTGAAAGTCACCATGCTCTCTCCCTACTTAAAGTTAAATAATTTTTGATCAGCTAAAGTGGTTTTAGGTGATGGCAGGCTGCTGAGGAAAGTGAAATACAGTTCTCTCACTGTATAGTTACAGTGCAAACTATGTCCACTTTTAAGCTTTAAAAATCCATAACGTGAACATAGTGGAACAAAGGCCTATGAAATAACTCAAATAACTGCAATAATTCTAAGATAGAAAGTAGTTGTTGGGAAAAACCCAAACCCTATCCAAACTAGAGGTTCTTAACAGATGCTTAATTCATAAAAAGTTTGAACAAACCTAAAGGAACAACACTTGTTGCTTTGAGAACTTAGTAACACTTGTCAGAATGTAAAGAAAAATCTTTTAAACTCTTATGGTTTTTTTTTTTCCAAATTTTTACTACTGGAGAAAGATGCAAAAAGGATAATTTTTAAACCAAAACTTCGTTTTAAACACAAACTTAAAGTCTAACTTAAAATGCTAAGCTACATAATGGAGATTTAACCAGAGTTGTGTCGTTTATTTCAGGTGAGAGTTAAGGGCAGAGAAGAGAGCAGCCCACAGAGGTCAGGACAAGCACATCGGTGGGAGCACAGAGGTACCACAGAACACGTGGAGGCAGCAGAACAGTGAGAACCAGAGAGGAGACCTGAGGGTGGAGAGGCTCCTGGCTTTTACACCTTCAGTGGATAACTCAGTGTTTTAAATTAGCCCTTGGAATGCACGAAAGGGACAAAGCAGGTCCATTTGTGCTCTGGAGAACTCTGAAGCTTCCTGAAACACGATCTTCAGCCATAGTGTGCACCAGGGGCTCACACTTGGCCATCTATTGATGCTCTCCACACCGCCCTGAGCCAGCAGCTGAACCAAGTCTGCTGTGCATCCCTGTTCCCAGCTCTCTCCTGGTTATCCCCTGCTTTGCAGTTCAACCTGCCCAGACATTCCCCACCAACAAAGCCAAGTGGAGAAGGAGCCAGAACGGAACTGGTTTTCATTATTTCAGCCACTTTGACATCCTTTTCATGTCCTAACAAATGCAAGGGAAATTTTCGGCTAAATGTGAGCCAGCACAGCCTCTTCATCAGCAGTAGCACCCAGCTGAAGGGCTGAGCTAGGACGGTAGGGAGAAATAGACATTGCAAAAATATGATTGGGATTCCTCCATCTAAATGTTGTAGCATTACTATGAAACAGCCCGTTTTGGCAGCTTGTTTAAGTGTGTTATTTATAGCACAAGCTTCTTCAGAGCTTCAAAAGGTAAGTCTTATAAAAAAACAAAACAAAAGAAACCTCTGTTAAACTGAATTTCTTAAAGGACTTTTTTTCTCTTAGCATTTTACAGAAAAAAATTAGAACTAGCTTTTTCAAGCAACTGAAATTCAAGGGTTTTTCTCTTATGTAATCATGTCTATATCATTAGTTAACATTTATTCCTGTTAAGAAAATTTCCTCCCTTCCAGTTCAGAAAGAAGTGCTCTTACAAGCACTTAATAGGATAATGGTACAAGAAGTAGAAAAGCAAAGCTACTACTGTAACCTCTATTGCCTTTTTTTTCCCCATAAAAAGCAGTTCTCATAGGTTGGACTACTTAGTGGCAACATATAATGTCATTAATGCCACTCCATTCTTTATCTGAAGACTATCGTAAGAGTTACTCTACTCTTCCCTTATAAAACAATGTTAGAGACCAGCACATGCTGACAATTCAGAACATAGTCTGATGTAAGGAGAGGAGAAAAAACCCAACAAAACGTACCAGGGCAGGAAAAAAAGACAGAAGAAGGAACCCTTACCTTTCTGATGTTGCAGTCAAAGAGACCACAAGCACATTAGCAGGGAAGAGGCATCACACTCATTACTCTGACCGAGGTAAACACGCCCTATCTCTAGAACCCTTTCAAATTCTTCCGAGACCCACCCAGCAAAGCTGCACTTCAAGATTTCTGACTGAAGGCAACCCTGATGTCATCCACATCACTCCATGAAACTCGGGAGCAGCAATGCCAGTGCCTTCCCTGCTCGTTTCAACACAGCAGATGAAGAAATGTTTGAAGTCACGTGGCTTTTGCTGTACGATGAGAATTTGTCTCACCGTATATTGCTACACACACACACGGGAGGATGCTGAGCCTGCTGAGGGTGCAGAAAAGGGAACACCAAACACATCACTTCACTCTGACAGGTTTTAGATCAAGTGTGTGGTTTTAAATAAAGTTAGAGAAAGGTTTCTACTCCTTTTGACCACTCTCAGCAATACTTCCAGCCTCAATCAACTGAATGTTTTACAAGTGTTCCAGTGTCGCCCTGGCTTTTCTTAGCCTTCTGATAATTTACATATTTGGAGTCAGATTTTCACACACTTTCATATAAACAATAGCCGATGTTTATTTAACCGTCTCTTCTGTTTTTCATTCCTTTTGTGATAAGTTTGATGAGCATCCTTTTTCTCCAGTGGGATTGAGGAGGAAGTGACATGTCCTCCAATCCCTTGTGAAACTGAGAACCCTATAAAGTATGAGAAATGTAAATAAAGTCTCTCTTTTTCCCTCTTTCTGCTAAACCTAGCGGGTGTGAGAGTTTCCTTTATTGTGCCTTTATCGGCACATTCCAGTTCCTCAGAAGATCTAAAATGGAATTCATGAAATTCCTAAAGCAGAAGAAAGCACACACTGAGTGTATGTTTGGTTAGAGATACCATATAAACATGTCAGTTTTACTTAACCTGATTTTTAAATTTCTTTTCTAATTCCATGACTAAGGAATCAAGCTGAAAGTCATTCCTCAGCAGCTCTTCCCAGTTTCAAATAACAAATTACAGCTTTCAGAAGTGTTGGCATTACTTTACATTCTGGTGGACATATTAATGTTGGAAAGTGAAAAGAGAACCTCACAGAGGAGCCAGGAGCAGAGAACCTTTTATTAGCCTTTTCTTCCTGCTTGCCATCAGCAAACAGAAACCCAGGAAATGGGAACAGACTTGTCAGAGTTGAGCCAAAGCTCCATCTCACCCAGCACTTTCAGAAGGAAGCCAGGAGCAGATGGCTATGGAAGAGCACAAGGAATGGAAGAAATACAAAATAGTAACTGATAAGGCCCCCAGCCATCAGTAGTTTGGGGCTCCAAGACTTCCTAAACCACAGAAGGTGTCTGTGGGAATAACACTGGAGAGGTTCCCTCCTGCAGGCCTTCCTTTCCACAACTCCTTGTGAGCATATTGAAACTTCCATCTTAATCTATAAGCCTGCCATGAAAGATGTGACCCAGGCAATACTTGGAACCCCTTCATGTATTTCCCCTCAGAAGAAAAGTGTGCGTTGCTTCACACAGCTCCTTTTTTTAATTTTAGGTATTATATCTTGCAGCTATTGCAAGTCTTTGGTCCTTCCATAAAGCTGGGAGCAGTATTCAATAACCTGATGCACCAGAGAAACACTAAATATGAAAGGTTATTTCAGAAGGAATTATGGCTTGGCTGCTGCTTTAAATGATCTCCAAACTTTCCCACATCTGAACGAACCACTGCTGTGAACCAAGCAGAAGATTCAGGAACACTCTGCCAATTAGGAAAGCCTCGAGCAAGTTGATTCATCCATCGCTTGGCCAATAGTGGGCCAGGAATGGAAGGCGTAATTGGCAGCAACACCTTTCTAATGCCTAAAACCACAATTTCTTCACTGTTACAGTGAATTGCAAAAATCAAATTTGTTTGACTGGAGCAAACGTGGGACTGCTACAAAAAGGAAAAAATGGGAACACATGTTTTTACATCTTTTTGAGCAGCATTCGTTAGGCTGGCACCACCTACATAGGACACTATTACAAGATTAAAGATATTCCGTGGTAAATAACAAGCTAATCAGACCCCCTTGATCAAAGTGCTCACTGACCTTACAATTATCTCTGCACCTCTATAGTGCTTATCCTTCAGGATAAATTTGAGTGCTGCAAAAAAATAACATCAAACCAAAAAATACCTTAGTCTGTACATCTCGTTGAGAAAATAAAAGTTTAAAAATCTAAGTGCTAATATTCCTTACTTGCAGCATAATATCCATTTATTGGACAATTAAATATAGCTAAATATATTAGTATAACTAGATAATGGAGACATGTAATTCACTCAATTATTTTACAATATCACGGGAAATTATGTATAAGTTCTCAATAAAAAAAGTATTACATCTAAGTAAGAAAAATTCACTTCTTCCTGAAAATGTCACAAAATGTACCTCTTTCTTTTCTAGCCAGCTGAATTCATATAATAAATTACAGTGAATCCACACAGTGGGTGTGAGCTTTCAACTGAGCTTCCAACCAGTTACATTAGAGAGTTTATAGTATTAGCAAACTTTATCAGTAGAGAAAACTCTCCTGGCAAATCTTTTAAATCTTTTAAAGTCTCCTGGCAAAGACTTCCTTAAACCTTAAACTTCTAGAATCAGAGCTGTTGTGTGTGGTGGCACCTGCAGAGGGAGAAGAAAAAAGAAAACATCAAAACCAAACCAAAAACTCCCAGAGGTTTCTTCTGTTTTCCTTCATACCAAAANNNAAAAAAAAAGAAAAAAAATCCTGGATTTAATCTGGGGAGCCAAAAATAAACGTTTTAAATATTCTGTCTGTACCTACCAGTTTTGCTAACTGATTATCTCAACAGCAGACCATTAATCACACTTCAGTCATATGTATACATGGAGGAAAAGTAGGAATCTATTTGATCTAATAATGGTTTGGACTCTGAATTCTCTCTTCACCAGCAGTGAAACTTATCTCCTTGCCATCAGGAATTCCTTCAAGATTAAAGTAAAAAACCTTCACATTCCTATACTTTCTGCTCCTCAAGAACCAACAAAAGCCTGAAAATGAATCATTCCAAGTCATGTGTCATGATATCATAACTCAAAACTCTGTAGTTTAAAAGCTAAGATCCTCCTCTTCACAGGAATTCACACCTTCTCCTAATATGCCAGCCTTTCCTTACATAAAAGGGATGAAAAAATCTATTTAGTTTCTCAAAAAGCTTTTTCCTCAAGACGTTTCTTCCTAGTGTGACCTGACGCATAATCCATGTCCTTACGGGGAGAGGTTCACTAAGGAGAGGCTTGTTACTAATTAATTAGTAATGCCATCTGTCAAATAAAAACTAGATACCTGATTTTGAACGCAGCAACCATTCAGGCAATAAATATTTATGATCCAGGAATGCCACTGCAGGACTAAATGAGGAAAATTTGAACACACAGGGTGAAATCTTCAAATCACTTAAATCTTTTGAAATTATTGTTTCAGAAATTGATTCCCATGAATTTTAGCCAGAAAGAAAATTCATTACTTTGAGAATCTGGGCTTTAATAATCAGAAGGAAGATGACAAGGGTGAAGTGGGTGAAGAGAGATGTCGGAAGCAATACTGGAAGGATGAAGTCAGTGAAGGGAAGGAACACACTCTACTGCTGATCCAATCTGCCACAGGCTTCAGATATGCCTTAGGAAAAAAGGCTCCAGGAAAAGACATTACCTGGTGACTGCCTTCCAACCATTTTCTCTCACACACTCAGCCACTGAGGGCCAGGAACACCACAATTATGCTCTCTTTCCAAGTTACAAACCCTTGGCTGTATTCCATGTAAATACTGAACACACCATGTATCAATAAGCCTCCCAAGTAGGAGTTAAGAATCCTCATGTCCAGGGGCACAGAGATGTACATGTGATTTGCTGAAGAGTTCATCTGGTCACAGTTTGGTTGTGACACATTCTTTATGCAAAATCCTAATCTGTTTTATCTTTAAATTATCTTTGATGAGAAGTTTGTTTTTGTTTTTTTTTTTTTTTGCTTTCCCCTCAATTTAGCATCAACTTGTCCATCCATACTTGTCAAAACCCCTTTTTCTGTTAACCAGAAACACCAGGAAAGTCAAATATAACTGCTTATCTATATAAGGAACTTTGACTAAATTTGTTCCAATACATTTGAAAAGGCAAAATTCACATTTTCCTCTCCGCCTACAGCACTGCCAATTCACCCAAACAACACTCCTGTGTGCTGCCACTATCTTAAAATGCAGGAGACTAATTCACACCATTTTCTGGCTGCAACACTAAGAGATTTAACAATTAACCCAACCAAATCAGAGTTTCTTAATCCATTTCCAACATAGAAATAACATTGGATTTTAAAAAAGATGCCTTGTTGATCCTTGGAGCTGGAAGCACTGGTTTAACGACAGTATGAAAATAAACCTCAACAATTTGTAACACTTGCACGTAAGACAATGCTGCAAACATTGTTTGATTACATTACTGGGAGACTCTTGGAGCATCAATCTTTATCCACCCACAGAAAACATCAAATATGAGAATTTGCTTGGTGAAACTGAAAGACAATTCTTTTGATGCTTCATACCCAGCAACTCCCACTTCTGCATCAGCTCCTAATTACAGAAAAGAGTGGCATCATGCTGGTCAGTAATTTTAGCTGAGGTGAAGAAATATTCCTTTAGAGGGACCAATGCTCTGTTGAATGTGACCAAGTACTGGATTCTCCCTTGAGGAGGTAAATAACATTTTTAAAAATTTGGTTGAGTTTGGTGTTTGCTGCTTAATGGATCTTTGCCTAACTTTCACAGTAGCTGTAATGGTGTCAGAAGAAAGACACAAATTTCCTGAAGGATATAAATATTATCAAGGAAGCCAAGTACTGGAGCTAAATGTCCAGAAAGCAGTCATTTCTGTTTCAGTTAAATCCCTACATGAAAGAGCCATGAAAGGTCTGTAGTGACAAAGTTACTCTAGAGCTGACAAACCCTAGAAGGTGACACTTGAAGATAAAGCTTTTTCCTTTCCAGCAAGGAAAGAAATAAGGACATAGGATTTTGTCATTTGACAAGTCTCTTACTTAATCAACATACATTGCTTTGCAAAATAGACTTCAAATTATTATTCATGTTTTAATATGTGGATATTACTTCCTCCAAATACTATGGGCATTTGGAATTCCTTTGAAGTTCCACAGAAAGCATTAATTTTTAACTCTCAAGAACTAGGATGAGATGGGCTAGATACTTGGACAACTCCAACTAGCAGCTAGAATTCCAGATGATTTTAGAATATGGACAAGCAAACCTTCCCTACGAACTTTAAGGAAGCCAACATTCAGCAGTGCACACTTCTGAGGTTGTGTGTGATATTTTTCCCAACAATTCACGTTTTTTTCAATCCCCCTTGAAAGGACACTGCTGACTGGCAAAACTCATGTTTTACAGTATAGGGAAAGTAGGAACCAGAAATAACTAAGGATATTGTAATTCTCCATGCAAAATTTTGACCATAAAATACATTTTATTTCTTCCATTCATGATGTAAGCCAGCATCAAGCCAGCTGGTCCATTAAAGAGCGTCTCTGTCAGTTATCAGCAATAAATTCATTTACACAACATTTAAGAAGATAATGACTTAGAAAAGGTTAAATCCCTGAGATGTTTTCAACCAAGTTCAGGTCCATGCCTGCTGTTGAGGTAGTGACAGTAAAAGACTGCCTGCCATCCATTCTGACATGTACTATTGGCTTCTAACAAGATTTCAGCGTGAACCAGGTGGCCTAAAAGAGTTGAACAAAATACAGCAAAAATTTACAAATTCACTAGGACAACTCTAAAGGAAAATACACAGAAGTAACACTGTAATGACCACCAATATTTTCACTCCTACTGACACTGTGATAAACCCCTGATACTGACTTCAGACACCATCCCAGACTGACTCTGGAAGAAGTACAAACAAAGCTTATCCTACAGCGATAAACCAGGGAACAACCAAGGCTCCCTATTCCCAGCTTTACAAGGGTACTGTAAATATAGACGTTCCCAAGGTTGGTTTTTATTCTTGTACTACAGGATTAAAACTTGTACAACGAGTCTTAAAAGCAGAATGGAAAGCAGTCGTAAAAATATTGGAGAAAATCCAGTTTGAAGAACCACAATTGTGAAACCTACACACAATCCACAGCTGAACTGGATTCAGCTGTAGCTGCAATCAAGCTCTACAAACATTCAGTTTAAAGTTTTAAACTGTTCTTTTTAAAAAGCACATCCTGTAAGCAACTTCTAGTGCTAACTGCTTACCTCATTAAAGTTTAACTTCTAAAATAAGTTTAACTTTATTTATAACTTCAACTGATGTTGAAGGTAAACTCCACAGAACAACTGCATAAATGGGGAATGTGAACATTTCAGGAATCCTCAGATAGAATATTGTCTCCACACAGGTCACCCGATTTGTTCTATGTCTTGCTTTGAAATAATACAAGAAAAGTTGACAGCTATCAATATCCAAAGGTAAGGTACAATGATCTCCTGGTAATCACTGACCTAATTCCCAAGTTCTAACTTAACACTGGTAACAGGTTCTGTAGCTGAATTAATTTGCTCTAGCACATGAAATAACAGCTATGCCTAAAAACTTTATATCATTAAAAAAACCCAATCAAAACCTAACAAACCTCAACCAGACCACTTTCTATACTCACCAGTGGATTAAAATACAAGTTCTTTTGCAAGGTGCTTTTTTTGTGGTTGGCTTTCTCAATACAGCCAAAGAACTACAATCCACTTTCATGGCTCAGCCTCATTTTGTGTGCAGTAAGAAAAAACCTCAACTCATCAATTTAAATCCATCTCAGGTCACAAATGGTAAATATCAACACATTAAGGTATCTAGTTGGCAGACAAACTCTATTTACCCACTTCTACAACTAAAACATTCTGAGAATTAAAACAATGGTGTTCTGAGAAGGGAAACGTGGGAATAATCACTTCTAATAACCAGGTGGGCACAGTCAGCCTCCAGCCTGGAAGAATTAAATACAATTGGATTTGCTGTATTTATAAGATCAGGTTATGGTTCCTACATTTCTTGCTACATTCTACACACTGTTCTGAGATGTCTGAACTCTTAATTTAAAAGAGCTTATATAGTTGTAGTAACCACTGACAGACAAGAAGACTAGGACTTATCCAAAATTATCACACCATTCTACCTTTCCCATTCAGCTTATCGTATCTGTGTCAGAGATATTGCTACAATTTAGATACTTCCAACTAGCAAAGTATAGACCAAGAAATGCTGAATACTATGTTCAGTGAAGACAATGGAATTACTCAATTAAAATAAACTAGTCAGCAAAGGCTAGATTAGAAAAGGAGTGAGGATAGTAGAAAGGATTTCACTGAAATATAAGTACCTACCTACTTTGAAAATTGTGAACTTGAGAAACTCTTGCTCAACCACCTCGCCTGTGGCACTTCCCGTGTTTGAACTGAAAAGTTCCCAAGTTGTCTGCAGCTCCATCTCTGAACACGCCCAGAGGGATTTTAGTCCTGACAGAAATGAGCAACTCAGCAGCTACAGCATAACTGAGCTCAAACATAAAGAGAAGCCAGGCATGTTCCCGCCCTGGACAACTCCAAGGTTAGTTCCTAACTACAGTAACTGCAGGCATGAATGGAAAGGTTTCCATTCCTTGACATTCCCAACCCCTCTGCACAACAGTTGTCTTGATCTCAGGAAAAAATCAAGGTACAATAAACACCCAGAATATTCAGATCTCCTTCATGCCAGTGAAAAGGATCACTCTTTCCTACCTAAAACACAGCTGTCATCCTGAAGGAGTGAGACTGAGGTTCAAACCTTCCTATCTGAGAATTCATAGCATTCCAGTGTCACTGGAGAGCACTGGAATTGCCAGCTAAAGGATCCCATAAGTTACACCAGTTTTCTTCCCCTCCCAGTTGCATCAATTCACCAGTTCAGAGCTAAAGACTAATCTAGAACATGGCCACAGAGATTTAAGGGTCAGAAACCTGCCCCCGAGCCTGCTCACCTTAGCTCAGTACCTATTTTAATTTAACACTAAACAGCTATTCAAAAGGAAGAGAGCACTTGCTTGCTCTCAGTCAGAATAGAGCACTTACCTTCAAGAGAAGATCCTAAAAGGAAAAACTGCTTCCCACAGTTCTGAAGAGGTCTCAGGTTTTTCCAGTGTTCCTGTTGTCAGTACTTTCCCAGTGCCTAACCCGTGGCAGATCATTACAAGCTGCAGGTTAAACGTAGCAGCATCAGGTGCTTTCCTGCTAAGTACACACGCTGCCTTGGATCCTGCTCTGAACTCACTCCCCCAGGCAAACTCTCAAGATACTTACTTTTCAGGTTATTCAAATTACATCTAATAAAAAAAAATAAGTATAATAATTTAACATCTTCAGTAACCATCTCACTGCACTGGAGTCACTTTCTAATTCTCTTTCTGATTTAAATTTATTAAGCATACATCCTATATTTATATGAAATGCATGATGGATGCAAAAAACTCTGCTGGAATTTCACTTCTGCATTACCTAAGCTTAATTTATGATATAATTCTTGACTGAAGTTTTCCACAGACAATATATGCTTTAATTTCACATCTACTTTCTTTTAATTAAAGGATTATGGACATCTCCACTTTGAGGAATGCACCAATGCAGAACACACAGGATAAACAGCAAACTGTCCCCAACTATATTATTTTATTTAGCCCAACTTCTAAGCAGTCTAGTGTTGCATTAAGTTTGCCCAGTAGTCCATAAACCACTACCAATCTGGCAATGAATTCAAAAATAGAATGACATTAAGTATAATTGACAATACTTTAGGTATCATATGTTTTTGAAATGCTTTCACATGAGTTATTTATTATAAAATGTTGAATATCCAACAATTAATCCTTATATACTGTATGTTGACATACATGTCATGAATAAGCCTAGGACTCTCAGGTCATGGATCGTACCGCTGCACGCAATTCCAGATTTTTAGGGTGTCCACCAAACCCATGTTTACCCTGCCTGAGGTTAAGTGAACTGACTACTGCAAGAAGCATGAGCTTTAGAAGTCATTAATCTCATGGAAATATTCCCTGGTTAAACGAACTTGTTAAAAAAACCCCACAAGAACACTTTGGATTATTGTGGATTCATGGATTTACTCATCTTCTCAATGAGGTTCAGCAGTTTCAACAATGCAGATGGATTATATGGGAAAAGATTTCTTCTCTGCAACCTAGAAATAGCTTCTTGCAGCTCTTCCAAACACTTTGTTGATTTATAAAGCATTATTCTTAGGGGAGCAATGTTATCTGAAGATGCCATACAAGTCCCACAGGATGAGGTACAAGATCCCTTTGGTTTCAGAGGCGACACTTGAGACCTGTGTGGATTCTGGTCATCATCTCTGTAGCTGCAACCAGTTTCCCTTCTCCTTACCTCACCCTCATTGTTTGTTGGCAATTGTTTTGTGTGTACCGAGCACTCTTTTCCATCTGATTCCACCTCTGAGTCCTCTGAGCTGTCATAATTAACTAGGCTTTGAAGAGAACCGAGCAGGGACGGGCTATCAGGGCCTGTCAATGAGTCAGACTGGTTCCATTCTGCAGCTTCATTATCACCCTGCTGTGCTGTAAACACCGGGCAGTTGTGAGAAGAAGCCAAAGACATCGGAGTCTGTGGTTCTGGTTCACAGTCAGCATTTTTCAAGCTCTCCCCAGTCACGCTGCTTTGCTTTCCTTGGTGGGGTGGCTTGACAGAACAAACTGGGTGGAAAGTGCTGTGCCTGGTATCAAAATGGTTACAGACATCTACAAACTGATGCCACTCCTTCCCAAGAAGCTTTAAGTACCTGACTAAGTACTCCAGAAAGCAAGTTTCTGATGAAATCAAAAAATCTAGAAGTACTGTGGAATCAAATGCAATCTTTTCCAGAAAGAATAAAAAGATACAGTGTGGGTTATATCCACCTGTATGCACAAGGAACTTCCAGGATTCCTCCTCTTCTTGGCTTAGGTTAGCAGCAGCATCATGCTGTAACCTGAAAAGTAAGCCAGAAAATAATTCAATGGAAGTTTACAAATTTTTTTTTAAAGCAGCAATATCCAGAAGACGGATTCTTGCTCTTTTTCAATTTTGTGAAAAGGTAAGAGCCAAAAAAGAAGATTTAACATCAGAGTGAGAAATAAGGAAGACAGGTGGGGCCCCGAGACTGGGCAGCTCAGGAAGCCAAAGCAGTTAAAGCAGGCCTTAAAGGGCACTCCTTAGGAAGCCTTCTGGAATAAACAAAGTTACTTACAACACAAACTGTACTTTAATATAAATATGAAACAATCTTATTTTAATATTTTTGTAAACCTGAACTCAGACTAACTTTCAGAATGTTACACATCCTGGAAGAGGAGCCTACTTGTAGTTAAGTGTCTAAGAATTGTGTGTATCTAAGATATTACTTGCACTATCTTCCCATTTGAAGCTCAAGGGCCTTGTGTAAGTTAGGATAATATCTTGTATGGTAATTTAAACAACAATGAAGCATTGTATGTCCAGATCAAATCCATGAAGACCACATTTCGGTTGTTAGCAGTAACCATTTTTATAAAGTAGCTGGAATTCCCATAGGGCCAATCCTTATAAACTTTGCCAGAAGTACCTGAATTACTGAAGTTTAATTCTGATATCCCATTCTTGTCAAAGCTTCAGTACTGTAAGGAAGCAATCTTCTTTTTAGCTGTCTAACCACTATTTTAGACATGAAGTCAATTATCCTGAATTACAGGATATGATAAAGTATTTAGTAGGAAACTGTTTCACAACTCCCCTGTTTCCATCTAAAAAAGACTTGAATTATCAGCTCTTACACCACACATTATTACATCATCCTGAGGCTTGGGGTATTTTAAATTATTAAAAAATAATTTTCCTTCAAACAAAAGCAACCAACGGGAATGTCATGTATGTCACAGTAATCTCACTAAAGTACAATTCTTCATAGTTCTGTTAAAAAAAAAGTACACTAACCTATAAAATTTTAAATAGATGAGTAATAAAGCTTTAGCAGCTTCCCACAGGTCATCATCTTGCTCCATGAAAACCAAGGAGAGCCATTCACAGTGATGCAAAACTGGGTGAGACTGTGGGGAAGGCTTTACATGACTCCTCCAGAACATCAACAGCTGGGACATGGAGCTCTCAAAGTCTCCTGGAAAGAAGAAGTAACCATGACTTTTGCTATACATTTTTTGTTGCCAAATGACATACACTCTTTATTTGTTAAATTACAGCGCATAACAGTTCATGAACGCAGTTATCTCTCCTTAGCTCAACTGATTTATCACAGCATCAAATTTTATAGATTGGTTCTTGAGATTTTAGTGCAGTAGCTTACTCATAAAAATCACTTTGTATTCATTAGACAGAGAGACTCTTAAGTCAAAAAAACTTACATCTTCAGTGCTAATGAAATACTATGTGTTAGTGTGGTACTACAGAGCAGTTTTTATACAATGCAGCACAGATTCAATGTTTACAAAACAGAAAACTTTCCTGCAGCATTGAAATCAATTTTATTTACTGCATCACTACGTGATTTTCCTTAATATTTGACTTTAAGATTTGCTTTTCCTTCTAGCAAATAATAGGAACATCAAATTATCTTTGTTATTAATAGTTACTCTTCAGACTGAAACTCTTCCCTATAAATCTGGAAATTATTCTCAAAATTGAAATTAAAGTTAAGACACTCTAATCCACGTTAATAGTAAGAAGATCACGAAGCTTCCCAGAAGCAAAGGTAGCATATTAAAGCATTTAGGTGCTTGTTTTAAACACTTCCTGTAATGTCACTAAAATAGGAAGTACCATTTCTTTCAAACTGAAATTCCTCTTAACAGTTGGGGTGTCTGAATCTAATTAAAGAACTCATTTTTGTGTCGTGAATCTGGAAAAGAAAGGAGAATGGTTTTATTTGAGAAAGAATTTTCATAGAGAGATCTAAAATGGATATAGCCTACTTTTTTTCTTTTCACTTGTTCTTACACAATCGCAGTCTCTATCCACTTTTCAGAAGGTGGATCACAAGTAAAATATTCTTTAGGAATACTTAATCTTTAAGAATGCAACTGACATAACAAATATAACATCTTCCAAAAATCTGGAAAAAGTTTCAGAAGCTTTCTTATGGAAGTTGTAGCGCTTTTGCATGGATGAATTAAAAATTGATTTGAGGCTTGCTACATAGCATAGAAATATAAAAAGTAAACTAACATTTACGTCTAGAACTAAAATGCCTCAATGTATTTCAAGTGCTGCAAAATCCCATCCTTGTTTAAAAAGAAAAAGAAATAATTTTGTGATAGAAATGCCCATTCTCACTGGTGTCTGACTAGAAACGCTGCTTCTGAACTGCTCTTCCATTTATTCCCATGAAGGCTGTAATCCAGGGACAGCACACTGCTTTGATCATAGAACCTGCACATCCACATTCACAGGGCATCAGATGTGCATGAGGTGCTCTCAGCAGGAAAAGTGCAGGTGAGAAGATGGGATTCCAGGAAGGTCTCTCGGGCAAAAGCCTCCTGGAGCGAGTCCCTTACAGTGAGGGAGAAGGCAGTCACTGGCTCCCAGTGTGACATAGCAGCGCAGCCTCTCCCGTCAGGAACGCCACTTCCACGGCATTCCTGGCCATCCCACTGCTGCCCATGGCACAGTCCTGGCATAGCAGCAGCTCTGCCTTTCTCCTGCCCCAACCCAGCTCCTCACTACAACAAACCAGCCCAGAGGAGCAGCTATGGAGGAATGCTCACACTCGGTAATTGGAAGGACCAGACCTGTCAGTCAGGGTGAAGAACCATTTACAACCATTTACATAAGGAGGATGTGGAGCTGCTGGAGCGAGTCCAGAGGAGGCCATGGAGATGCTCTAGAGCAGGGTGGGAGAGCAGGGAGTGTTCACCTGGAGAAGAGAAGACTCTGGGGAGACCTCAGAGCCCCTTGCAGTGCCTAAAGGGGCGCCAGAAGAGCTCGAGAGGGACTTTGGACAAGGGCCTGGAGTAACAGGACAAGGGGGAATGGCTTCCCACTGCCAGAGGGCAGGGTTAGATTGGATACTAGAAGAAATTCTCTTCTGTGAGGGTGGTGAGGCCCTGGCACAGGATGCCCAGAGAAGCTGTGGCTGCCTTATCCCTGTAAGTGTTCAAGGCCAGGTTGGATGGGGCTTGGAGCAAGCTGGTCTAATGGAAAGTGTCTCTGCCATGGCAGGGGGTTGGAACTGGATGACCTTTAAGGCCCCTTCCAACCCAAACCATTTTGTGATTCTGTGTTAAGCCCCACAGTTTCCCTGTGCCTTACTTTGGAAGTTCCTTGGGTTTTTTTACCATTCTATATTGCAGCTGGTTTTGCCGCATTACATTACTTGGCTGACAGTAATGCCTTGTACCTTCAATAAAATAAATGCACAATGGTGCCTAAAGTTCTACCTCCACCTTAGAAAAGATAAGTGTTACCTGCAGTTCCCTTCAGCTCCCCACTCTGAATAGAGTAGATAATTGTGCTGCGGGCTCTTTTCTTTTCCAGCTAGAGAAGAGCCTGGTGTTTCCAAGCTGGCCTAATTTTCTTAATAGGAAAAAGTTTCAATCCCAAATGCAGCTGTTTCAAGCCCAACATATTGCAGGGCTAAGGATTTGATAAAATGCAAGGAGACAACTAATTAGGCAGGACACAGCAACAGCAGTTTCTTGGGTGGGTCTTCTCTTTCCTCCCTCCCACCACCACTAATTCAGCTGAAATCTATTTACAGTCTTAATGAGCTGTGACTCCAAAATCTGAAAGCTCTAAAACTCTTGCTGCTTAACAAACAAAATTTAAATGGACTGTTACCTTTGATTTCTGCTTCTGTTGCAGAGTTGTGAATCTTGAATTCCAGTGCTTTAAGCACAACTAAACTTAAGGCTCTGAGAACAGTTTGGTCACAACCACCTCGAGAATCACCTCCAGGAGCAGCTTCACTGCTTCCAAAGTAGCTGGACTTTCCACCGAGTGGGATCTGATTAAGCCAAGTCAAACTCACAACCTGCAGAACAGCATTACTCAGTGCAAGCATATCCTCACATAAAGATGGGGTTTGTAAAAATAGTGATCCACCTTTAGCATCTTCTCTAGACTTGTAAAGGACACATTTTTTAAGGAGCAAAATTAATTTCTTCTTGATTACATAGGGAATTGTTGAGCTAATAAGGTTGAGGACATAAGAAACTTTCAAAAACAAAATTCTCTGGCACCTGAGCGGTAACTCCAGTTCAATTCTGGAAGCCAAAAGTGCTTCAAGCAGATCTATAAAACTGATCAGATTGTTTGTAGCTTCAGAATAAGGTGAAGTGTAGTGGTGACTGTCAAAATGATGGAGCAGGATGGCATTATAAAATCCCTCAAGCACCGCATCAAGAGGAGCCAACAACTTCTTCAGAACACCTATGGCAAGAAGAGGCACATTATTGACTCACAGTGTGACACAGATAAACAAGTAAATAGGAAATAAACCGGTGTTGTGACTACTGTCAGAATATAAATATGTTTAAACCACTACATTTTAACCGCACTTCGTCACCCCCTGCATAAGGAAGGGAATAGGTGTCCTGGAGCCGAACGATTCCCGAGGAATTCCAGGTGAGCTGCTCCCCCTGGCGGCCCCCGCGTGTCGGTACCGCCGCAGCAGCGCCGGTACCTGCTCTGGGGACAAGCGCGTCCTTCAGCGTCTCCTTGATAATCGCTGCCAGAGTCCACAAGCAATCGGCCACCCGGGCGTTCCCGGGGAATCCCAACAGCGTGTTCAGGCTAAAGCTGAGCCACGTGACATTTAAGGCGTCCTAAGAAAAAGAATTCAAAAACCAATCACGTATGCTTTCAACTGTTATGCAAATTACATTAAACCATAGTGCAATGATTTAATATTGTACATTTAAAATATTCAAATGTAGGCACAGACAAAACAGTGTCTGTCCTAGGCCCTTAATGAGGCCTTTAATTACAAACATGAAACAACACATGCATGCAATAGAAATTATCTGTATGTTCCAAAAAGGGAAAACCAAACCTCCCAATGTCATGTGACCTAGCCAAAATCAGATAGTGCTGTAGACAGCCCAGATCTGAATTCATAATTCCCAGACAACTTGGCAAGAAATATTACAAACATAGTTATGAAATAAATCTGTGTTCAGGATGCTACTATGGAGACTGCAATACATATTCACTAAATACACAGAAGATTTTAAAATACCAAGTAATTAGGATATTCAAACAAGAAGATACATCAAAGCATTTGATTAATTTCCAAGAGGTTATGACTTATTTTTATCTACTGCATCATCCAACAGATACCAAAGAACTGTAAAAATACTGCTAGTCTAGATAATTTTTTAAAATATCTGTATTGCAACCTTAAAGAGAATATTTCTTGTCAACTACACATATTTTACCTTAAGACTTTCATAAAATTCCAGATTTTTATATATAAAGACATTCCACACTTCTGCTACACATCAGATCTCCTTGCTTTCCATATTCCCCGCTCCTCCTAACGTAGTTGACAAAGTTTCTCAGAAAATATAAACACTATTAAAACTTGGCTGTAGAGTCACATGGAACAACGTGCAGGCACAGGTTCACTAAGCCATTTTCTGAGTTGTGAAGTGATGCCACACTCACCTCTTCCTTCAGCTGGAAATACACAAGAGATGCTAAAGTTTGTGAGGCCATGTGAGATAACAGCCGATCATAACAACCAAGCAGGTGAATCTGGAGACCGGTAAAAAAGGAAAAATATCTAAGGCACATTCCTTTTTATTTTTCCTCCTTTCATTAAAAAAAAAAAATCTTTCAGAAGTTTACAAAAGCTTACCAATTTTGAGTCAATTTTTGCCTCCTTCAGAAGAAGGACAAAGATTTCACAGTACTTCTGCCTCGTGTGGAGCTCAATTTCCTGGGACTCTGCTTTTGCCACCATCATCTTGATCAAGGTTAACTGGAGCAGCGTCACCTCTCGTGGGCAGAACGAGGAGCTCATGTTTGCAAAGCTGTTTGATAAATCATCTGTTGCAGGGACATCTGACATATCAGTGTCCTGATGGCTCCTAACGCCACCAGCAGGAGATGGCAGATGCTTCTGATGACAGGATTCATCTCCTTCTGGTGGCTGCTCAACACACAGATTAATTAAAGAGGAATAATGATGGCTTTCCCTTGCTAGAGGAATGCCTGCCAGGACGTCCTTATACATCTGCTGCAGGAGAGAGATCTTCATTATGAGATCATGCAATATTCCAGAAAATGCTGTGTGTCTTCACTGATTATGCACTGCAAATCAGCTTCCAAGTTATTTTCATCCAGGAAGAGAAACAGAAGCACCACTGGGAATCTCTTCTAAGGTACCTATAAATAAAATATTTTGCTGTTACTGAACTTAGCAAGCAACTAGAAAACATAAAGGAACAACACATATTTTTAGAGTTAATGCTACCATTATTAAACTTATTTTGAAAATGCAAATTCAGCTGCACAAACTGTTTCAGTGAGACATTAAAATGAAGAATTACCATGCTGGGAAGAAGTTCACAGTTCCACTATTATATTACCAACACCAAAATTCATTTGCTGGAATTAACAAACCCAAAGATGGCTATTACTAGGGGCTACTTCTAAAGATATGAGAACTTGGGTCAAATATTTCTCTACATTGCTAAAACTACTAAAACCTAAATTCTTTTGTGTCAGATGCCTCCAAAAACTGGCATAAAAATTGAGCTGCAGATTTTCCTCTGAATTGGCAATGCTCATTGCTCCACTGAGGCTGGAACTGGGAACTGCTCTCAAAAGAATGGAAGACCAAGGACAAGTCTTGACTTTCGCTGCACACAGGCTCAGGGTGGGCTGACCTCAAGGGCACGGCGATTAAGCAGCTGAAAATTAAAGACTAATTTAAAAACAAAGTGTAAAATTTATTAAGAGCCAATAAAAACACTTAAACATATTCAGGAAAGATTAAAAAGAAATATATAAAAGTCTTTATCCCCATGTCGGAGGAAGATATCTTTCAATCACAGCACTGGAATATTTACTATAGCTAAAAAGGAAGAGCTATTAAGAATTCTAATCTCTACATGAAGTGTGAGCACCTAAGCCCTCACAATTTTCTATCCAGTATGTAAATTGCCAGACAGATACCCCATCTTCTCAGAGAAGAAACTCAAACCCCAAGAACATCAGAGTTTCTTTTTCACCTACATTAAGAGTGATGCTCATCTGTAATATTTATCATTTTAGAGCAGTTTTAACATGCTCTGTAACCAGACCTCTTTTCATTAAAACCAACAAACAAACTCATTACCTGTATCTATAGCGAAGTTAGGAGCGGAACTTAAGCTGCTTATAGAAATTCTCATAACTTTTTTTCAGACTTTGCCTACTTTTTGGATCCCCATCTCTAAGTCTGGCATTATCAACAAGGTAGAATTCCAGGCAGAATCCTGCAGCCATCCTCCTGTAGTTGGCTTTTACTTAAATACTACATTTCCCCTTTCTTACCAAAGGAAGAAAACAGTTCAGTCTTCCAACCAGTAAGAAATTCTAAAGATCTTCCCACCTATGTATCAATTCCACCTGGATTTGTCATCAGACCAAATATTTTTAATTACTACTTGTTTTCAGCAGAATACTAGAAAACAATGAAATTGCACAAGTCAGTATATGAGGCATTTTTGTTCTAGTTTATAATCTTCCCAAGTTTTTAAAACAACATCAAACATTGAGCATTACGCCTTCATTTTTACAACCTGATTTTTTAACTGCAACTGAAGCATATATTGACAAAATGGCTTCCCAAAGGCATGAAGGATTAGAGGTACACCAAGATATGCTACCCTGACTCATCACTTCTCCCACCATCAAGAAGCACTTCCTTCAGAAAAGAAGGTAAAATTTGAGAGCATGAAGTTGCCTGCAGGAGTGATCGACAATTCCCTCTGGTGTGGTATTTTTAAAGACACATTCAGCAAGGGCTGACCTGAAAACTCCAAGATGTTACAGCATGTTCCTCACCTGATAGAACCAAGAACCCTTCCCCCATCCTTTCCCATACTCCACATTTTGGATGTTAAGAATAAATCTGATATTTCAGGCAATAAATTCCCTCTTCATTTGCAGAATCTATTTGGAATTCTACTTGAGGTGGAAATTTATGACCTGAAATCTTATAAAATTTCTCCAGAAATCACTCTGAATATTTTATATAGCTATTGTTCCTATCTTTGAGTTTTATTTCTTCCTAAATGAATACCTAATAAAGTAAAATTATTTCAACACATTTAGTTCTGTGTTTGAGATCAACTTGAATTATCACCTTCTGTGGTAAATGAACAAATCTCATGCACAAATTCACATGATCCAGCAAGGTGGTTAAGGCAGAAGAGATTCAGAACTTTTCTAGGACATCCACTGTGAGATTTCACCTTCACCACACAATACTGGCTGTGCTTTCCTAGATCCTCCCATAACACATTTATGTTCCACCATTAATTTGCAGAACACTTTACAAAAGCATCTCTAAGATATGTCTCACTCACACATGACAACAGATCACAAACATAAGTCATTGAAGGAAATTAAAAGCGAGGGGGCTTATTTTGAAGACATTTACTTCAAAGAGGGAAAAAATATCAGACAAGGACTAAATTTGCTTCAGACACAGCTCAAGAATGAAAAGCTCAAAGCTGAGGAGTAAAGAAAAGCAGTGACAATCTCCAACCTTATTTGTATTATTTATCTGAGTTATTCATGACAGCATCTAAAAACCAATTAAGGCAACGCCTCACAAAGCCAGACTCCTGCATAAACAACAGGAAACAGTTCTAACAACTTTATATATAGACTGATCAGGCAAAAGATAGAATGAAAAACTACACAGAAAGTAAGAAACCAATCAAATGGGGGGTTGTATATTATTTTCATGATTAATAATGCTTCAAAATCAAAGTCAAACTTATGGCTCTTCACTTATATCTCTGAGTTATTGCATATCATTATAAGCCATTGTGTAAGTAAAAAACAAACTGTGATATCAATGTTAGTTCAGTCAAATTACGAAGAAATTCCTCCCTGTGAGGGTGGGGAGGCCTTGGCAGAGGTTGCCCAGAGCAGCTGTGGCTGCCCCCTCCCTGGGAGTGTCCAAGGCCAGGCTGGACGGGGCTTGAAGGAACCTGGGATAGTGGAAGGTGTCCCTGCCCATGGCAGGGGGTGGAATGAGATGAGCTTTAAGGCCCTTTTTGGGAGAAAAACTATCCAAAACCCCACCTTATTTCCATTAAAAAATACAATCTGATGAAGTAAAACGAAGCCTCAGTCCATGACTTTTGGGTGTGAATCTGAAGGCTCGGGATCTCCTTACAACGAAATGATCGTAGCAGTAGAGAAGTAAAATACACTCTGTACTCCTTGTACCTGCAGTGACTTCGTAGGCTCATCTCTCAATAAAGAATAAACTTCTTCTCAGTGCTGAAATACTGTAAACGTCTCTAAATTAGTGTAATTTCCTTCCAGAGTTTACAAATAACCTGAGCTGTGCAATCCCTGCTGACTGTGACACTAAGTACGCCTGATGCTTTGGCTGCAATTCTGCCGAGTGCCTTTAGTCACTGCTGGCAGGAGCACACCCGGTCCCGCCTCACCGGCCCCTCATCGCACCGCTCACAGCGGCGCTTCAGCCCTGCCAGCGCTGCGTGCTCATCGGAGCCCTCGCCACACGCGACACTCAGGGCTGACACAGCGAGCACGGCGGTACCGCTTCTCCAGACCCTCCACAGCCCCATCCTGCCGGACTGAGGGCAGCCGATGCCTCTCGCCCCTCCACCAGCGCGGCTTCCCGGCCCGGCACCCGCACCGCGCAGGGACCACCAACCCGCCGGACCCATCCGGCGACCCTTCGTTCACCCGCCCGTGAGCCCCTCAGCCCCCCCCGGCTCTCCTCTCAGCGCCCCCACGGGCACCCTCCCGCCACCGCCTCGCTCCCCAAGGCCCCGCCCCTGTACAGTCAAACCACGCCCATACAACCACAGCCCCACCCCTCCT